>VZRV01003803.1:29455-190996 GCA_013398115.1 Falcunculus frontatus
TAGATATAGATATAGATATATATATATGTAAATAACTGTAACTCCTTTTCCCATACCTTTGCCTGAAAGCCCTGTAATTTCAAAGTTACAATTATTTGGAGGAAAGGGGGTCCCAAGGGAGGTTCCTGCCTTCCTCGGCAGATACCTGTCTTTCAAACCAGGGCAGTTTCATATTCTAAAAGAGGCTTTGGTAGAAGTGTAATTCTTAAAGGTATTTAAGTATTAATCCCCAATCAGTTAATACATTCTCTGTGAGCTGCTTTACCTGCATTACCTGCAGCAGCAGAAGGTGCTGTATTAATAAGCACAAATTGCCAGATTTTACTTCCAGCCCTGCCACATTCCTCCACTCCATTGTAACCAAAGCCCTGTGCAGAGCAGCACTGCGGTTGTGATGAAGGTTTGGTACCTTCCCCGCTTGTTTATAAATTGAGTTTCAAGTGTAGGAATCTCCCCCTGAGAGGAAACAGGGGTCCCTCAGTCCCACACTGTGATACTAAACACTGGGTGTTTACAGCTGGGTGTCATCTTCACTGCCAGTCTGGGGTGAGAGCCTGGTTGGAAGGTCAGCATTTATGCATTAACTACTCTGGTGAACAACCACTTGTGTTGGGGTTTTAGGAGTTCTCCTTTGTTTTTCTCTTAAATAATTTTCCCATACTGTTGCTGAGGGACCTGGCCACAGGGGGAGGAGTCCAGCTGGTTGTCCTTTTTACCTGGGGTTTTCTCATGTAGGGCGGAGTCGCTGTGAGATTTGAACTGGCAAAAAGGGACTGGGTACAGCCCCTGGCTTCCTGTTCTCCTGGCATTCAGGGAAGAGAGGAGCTGCCCTCGTGGTGGAGGGAATTCGTCACCGTTGCAGGCTCCTGTCTCCTGCTGTTTTCCTTCTACCGTGAGTGAAGCCTGCTCGCTGGAGCAGCTATTGCACAGGGACCCCATTTAATACCCTATCTCACTAAAGGGAGGGACCCTTTTCACCATCGACTCGGGTGCCTCAGGAAAAGCCCCGAGATCCCAAGCCCGCCTTTCCCTGCCTCACAGGGAGCTGGGCTGAGATTGCCCTGCTCCCCCTTCCCCCACAGTTTCTTCCCGGCTGCTGCAAGTTTTTCACTACACTGTTGCGCTGCACCTCCTGCCTGCTCAGACATCAGAGGACTCCAACTTCAGCGCTGGAGTTTGATACATCTCGTCTACTACCCGAGATTTTGTGTTGGTCCTTGCCATTCCAACCTGCTGTTCCCGAGAGTCTGGCTGGGGCACCAGGATCGGCTTCCCCTGGGGTTTGTGAGGCGAGTTTTCCATCCGCCATTGCCACGTGCTCCCCGAGCTCGCTGCGGAGCGCCCCCTGGCGGCGCGGGGGAACATCGCCCCCGCCCCGCGCACCGGGAGCCGCCAGCGCCCCCTGGCGGCTGTGAGCAGAACTGCACCGAGGGGAAAGGGGCTGAGAGCCGAGAAGGGGTCACTGGGTTCTGGGGCTGTTGGCTATCACTGCCACAGTTACTGCTGTTTGTTTGCTTTGTTTTATATATATATATGTATATGTAAAGAACTGTTATTCCTATTCTTCATATCTTTGCCTGAAAGCCCCTCAGTTTCAGAATTATAATAATTCGCAGGGAAAGGGGTTGCATCTTCCATTCCAAGGGAGGTTCCTGCCTTCCTTAGCAGACACCTGTCTTTCAAACCAAGACAACTTGTTACTCTGAGGGAAATCCCGTCATATAGATGAGCCCCTTGCAGTTCTTACAGTTCTATGACATTTTTCTTTTATTCTCTTGACAAAAAGTGCTGGAATACAGAGATGAGAGAACCAGCTCAGTTATGGCTGAGTTTCACTAAGGTGAGGCGCACTCTACGTAGAGGAAATGAGCTTTGTATATGGCTGAAACTTGTTTTTGTGCTCAGTGACCTAGAAGATGTTCAGCGCCAGCTGCCTGAACCGTGAGTGTACTTGACCTCATTTTGCATGCACACCTTTCCTCCATTTGGTTCAAAAAAACAACACCACAAGGCAGGAGTGGGAGAGATGTATTCATAATTGCTTTGTTTCCATTGTGTTTTGGGTGGCTTTGGGTCACAAAGTTGTGCAGAGACAATTCTGCTAAAACTAGCTGCTGAAAGACAAAGTTACTGTAAGACAAAGACTCAATGTTTAAAATACAAGTTTTCTCATTATTCTTTTTTACTCCCAGGCATAGATCGGTTGTTTTAAGACCTTATGTTTCTGGATATAAATATCACATTTTGGGGCAAACATGATTTTGATTTTTGGTGGTGTATCACTAAACAACTGACATTGTAACGTTATAAATTTTTTTCAGTAAATAGATTTAGAAACAAAGAAAAGAAGTGTTCGGATAATGTGTGAAGATCTTTTTCTTCCTTCAGTTGCACTAGATATCAAGGATGAGGTGCCACATTGTTGTGCTGACTTGCAAACCTGGAATATGCTTTTTAAAAATACAATTTTGGGTTTGTAAAAACACTTCCTGAAGACAAAGAAAACCCTTTAATGAAGCACTAAAACTGTACAGAGGGTGGTTATGAGGCAAGTCTCCAAATTAAAAACACGAGGCTACAGGCAACACAGTTGAAAGCACAACAAAGGGCTTGTGAGGCTTAGCAGAGGCATGCAGGAGATGGGTTGGGTTGGTTTGTCTGCCTGCATGGGGCTGGGGGAAAGGATGTTGGAATAAGTTCAAAACCTTTTTAGGATTTCTGCACAGTTTGCACAGTTGACTGGGAAGGCAGGGCAGGCCCAAGCTGTTGGCATTTGTCTCTTTCCCCAAATGTCGCTGGGCTGAGGAAAGTGGGAGGGCTGCTGCCCAGCTGTTGGTGCGTGCCTCTCTTGGCAGCTCTCCACAGGAGGATGGACATGTGATTTTAAATATCTTCTCATGAATTTCTTGGAGGGGCTTGAGCACTTCTGCCTTCATTTAAAACCTCTGGAATATGTATGAGGAGCCAATTTAATTCTGATCTGTCTCAACACTGTCAGAGGCATGTCGGGGAGGGGTTGCACATGTTCCACTAGCAGGAGGCAACTAGAAGAAGATGGGTAAAAACTTTGTCTCTGGGGAGACTTCAGCTGGCAACCATTTCAAATCTCACATGGGACAGGCAGTCAGCAGGAGACCACCAAGGACACTGTACCCTCCAGAGAGGTTCTTCAATCTTTTCTCTTGTAATCCGTGTTTAAGGAAAATGCTGTGATGTGAATCAGATAGCGAGGGATTCAGCAGTGTGGATTACAGACTGTTCCACTTCCAATGTCCTCCATGAAATCCAGTCTTTTTGTCACTTCCTGAACAGGAGGTACTAGAATGCAGAAAGCACAGTAGTATAACAGTCTACCTATATCCAACCAGAATATTTCTTTACATCGCACAAATCCAGAATATGCTTCAGATTCTAATCTCTTGACGTACTGCATTTGAGGACCGTTAACACGGTGTGTGGGGTCGATGGGCTGGTGCCGCGCTTCTCCCACAGAGTCCCTGGCAGAGACGCTGTAGCGGTGCTCTGTTAGCAGCTACACGAGCACCCAGCCTCACCCTTGCTGGTGGATGCAAGCAGCCACTCACACACAGTTCTGTGCATTACGGAGATNTGAGGGAAAAAGAACCTTCTGGCACAGTGGTGTGGGGAGAGATCACTTTGAAACAACATGAGGGGTGTAGGGTGGACTTAACCACCGCAACAGACCCTCTTTTAACTAGGCGCCCAGTGTTTCTTCTTACATAATCCTTTAGTATCAGGCTCTTCCTTTACTTTTCATTTCTTCAGCTGCAAATGATAGCTATGTTTTTTTGTTCTGTTTTTGGGGCTTTTTTGGGGGGGAGCAGAGGGGCGGGCCTGTAGCACAGTTGGGAGGCAACACACTAAATGCACAGATTTGCACCCCTGGCTCTGGTGACCGTTTATTTGCCTTGTACAGACACGACTCCAAAGGAAGTTTTTTTTAGTAAGCAGTTGCTTGGCTTGCAAGCAGTGGGATCTGTTTAGGATACAGAGTCACAGAAGGGTTTGGGTTGGGAGGGACCTTAAAGACCATCTAGTTCCCAAGCCCCCACCATGGGAAGGGACACCTTTCACCAGACCGGTTTGAAGCAGGAGAAGCAGCTGTATTTTCTAGTGGTTTCAAATCATTCTCTCAAAGAAGCCTGTCACCTGAAAAGCAGTAAAAAACGGGATTTTGAGGCCAGTGAGGACATGCATGGCTAGGACGATGTCTTTTAGCTGGCTGCCACATCCAGTGGCACCGATATGCACTGATTGCCATGTCCTCCCGGGCATGGGATAACTCATGGGAGGGAGCTGGAGGCTTCTAACGAAATGAGGACAAATAGAGAGACCTGGAGTATGCTAAAATCAAGGGGGCAAGCTTCTCTTCCCCACAAATACAGAAGTGGGCAGAAGAAGCCAGAGCATGGGTAACTGGAAACAAAGTATGAGTCCTTGTAAATCTACATCACTCCATCAGGGACAGTTTTGTTCCCTGCCATTAGCCTTTCATCCCTCTCCAAGCTTATGCTGTTGTGCTGCTGCTCTCTCTCCTGTTTGTTACTGGTCTGTGTAGCCACTCAGGGAAGTGACTCTCAGGGCAAAACTTTGAAACCTGGCCCAAGGACAGTACATCCAGCTGGTAAACAGTCCTTGTCAGCAACAAGGGTAACAGGAGTTCAAGCAAAATGTTGTCATGTGTGGAAATAACCAGGCCAGATGATGCTGATGTGGAACTCACTCCAGCAGTGGCTGGAATTTTCCCTCCCTCACATGAAGAAGCTGGGAGATCCCTCTCAGACTTCGTTTAAGGTTAGGTTATCATTGGTGGGGAATGTCTTGTGTGACTTGTATTTTGTGTCCTGTGACTTCTCAATAGCTTTTAGGACCTGCTTTATGGGGAAGCTCCAGGGGAAATTGCAGGGTGCTGTATTGATTTAGGGTGATCTGAACCTGCTGGAAATGGCAATAATTAAACTAGGCAGGAAGGAGATGTTTGAAGGGAAACCAGCTTTCTGGTTTAATATGTCTATAAAAGCCACTCATTTAAACGGGAATGATTTTCCAGCTCAGGAGTTAGCATGTTTTTCTTGCCTGGCTCTTTCATATGTGAAGAATTCTGGATTTTCAGTAGTTTCTTTCTGCCTTTGGCTTCAAAGGAATGGCATATTTTCACTTGGGCATTTAATGCAGTGCGGACTGTCCTGGTGAAGTCCTCAATTGACTTGAATTGATGCAGCTCCCATGAATTAAGGTAATGGCCCTGCTGCATGTTTGCCTCCTGAGCTTTATTCTATTGTTCAGCACCCTCCAAAATATTCATACTTCTACAGCAGGAGGGCACCAGTAGTGCAAAAGCCATGCATTGAATAGATTGAATAAATTAAGATCTAATATGTTTCAGGAGAAACAGATCCTTAGAATGGGGTGGTTTTTTTTAGCAGAACCTAATAGACATCAGCTTCATTTTTCTCATAAAAATTGGAGGGAATCGGTTCCCCTGTGCTGGGGTTATAAATCTATTTTCAAGTAAGGTGCTTTTTCAAAGTGTTTTTAATATCTGCTGTTAGGGTCACATTTCTATTTGTGGTTACTCAGCCCTGTAGGTGTAGTACTTGAAATTGTCAGAGAAGAGCTTGAATTCCACCTCAAGTCTGAGCCTGTAGTCTGCTTTTCTTTCTTTTTATTTTGTTGTTTTTGTTTTGTTTTTAAAAAATACCTGTTTGTTTTGCCCTGCACAGGCAATTAGTGTGACTCCTGTTAAAAGTTGTGCATGATGACTTCTTCTAGTGTGTAAGATGTGGGTCAGTTTCAAATCCTCAGAGAAAACTTGTCATGATATTTAACAGGCTTCACTTATACGAGCAAAAATTACTTATTTAAACCACCATCAATACAATGATTAGGAGGACTCTGTTAACAAGCTAACTAGGTCATGATCAGACATATAGATATATTTAGATTTATTAAGAGATATCTCTTTAGATCCCTGCCATCAGATGTTATAGCTAAGAGTCTAACAGAGAGAGCCTAGCACAGAGGTATGAAGTCAGCCTTTTACTGCATTGTTTTATTTGACAAAAATGAAGAAAATAAAACTGTTATTAATTTAGATTAATTAATTTATTAAATTAGACTATATCTGTGGCATGTGTTGTTGTTACGTTCTCAAATTTGACCACCTGAACTTACAGCTTTGGGAAATAAAGGATACAATTCAATGCTTTAGTGTGACCTGTTGAGCTTAGAAAAACTTCAATGAAAATGATGCAAAATAATTTTTGCCTTTCTTTTTTCCCTACAAGAGATAAGAACAACACAGAAGTCAGATTCTGGTCTTTCCCTGAATATTCATATTCCAGTCCCTGTGGCAGCACTGTGAACTGACACAAAAACAGGCAAAGGGCTCCTGCTGCAGCAGAGAAATAAAGCAACCTTGAGTCTCTGAAGCTCCCCTGGATGTCTCAGTTTCAAGCCCTCTGGTACATTCTCCACCAAACCTGTGCTTTCTTAAGAGCTTGTAAATATCTACAGACTCCTTCATCCTTCAGCCACACTTGGGACCATCCCAGGCTTTTTAGTGCTAAATTACAAACAGCGTGTCTCCTCCACAGCCCATCCTGCCTCACCTGCAAGAGTTGCAGCAAGATAAGTTGATGTTCTCCTCCCATCCAGCTCTTACACATACTGTTATGACTTTTTGTGAGCTTTTAGAATATTTCAGAAGAACAGAATTTGTTACATCTGCCTCAACAACAACAAAAGTCACCTCCTTTGATGCTCCTGCAGACAGAAGCTTCAAAGGAAGAAGGACATAGGAGCATTCTATTCCAGCATTCTCTTTAAGTGACTGTACGCTTTGAATTTTACTCTTCAGTAGAAGACAAGGATGCAGCACTTACACCCGCAAGCAGAAATGTGGCTGGGGGTTACTTTTCAGCTACTACTGATGTTTTCCTGAAAAAGTGCAGGCTTCCCGTAGACTTTTGTCAAGAGGCAAAACTATGCTGGTTTTTAACACTATGCTTTAATATTTTCTACAATGAATAGAGATAGTGCAACACTTTTATTTATCTTCTGCATTTTGTGACTTCCAATATATGCATTATATCTTATACGTTCACTTGTGCTGAGTCCATTCCTCTATGGGTCCTGCAGAAGTCATTAGGAATGCTCAGGGGAAACAGATCTGCACCATGAAATTGTGCTGCTCCAGGTTTTGTTATCAAGTAGCAGTTATCAGATGCATGCATGGGTGACACAGTGACATCAGGACGCTAATACTGATCACATATCACCTTGTAGCTGACCACTGTAGCAGTCGAGGCTGATGTATTCTCTGATAGAAAAAACAGAGACCTCCTTTCCATGTTTTGGTGCAAAATCATGGAACACTGAAGTGTGTTGTTCAATACTGGATTACCGTGAAACTATTTGTAATACTAAGGAAAAATAGGCCATGTATTTGCTTTTTCCCCCTTCTCAGTGTTTTTGCAGCCCAGAATTTTTGCAAGGGATAAATCTTACAGCTCCTTTTATGCTTCATTCTTTCCTGTCAGCAGGAATCCAAACCCTTGCAAAGAGATATTTTGTTTTTTTTCTCCCTCTCTCACTATTTTTAACAGAATAAATTACTTTTCCTTTCTATTCCTTGTAACATGCTTTGCACTGAAAATGACTCTCTAAGAGCTTAGAATTAAAATAATTCCTAGCGCCTCTGGATTTACCTAATATTAGTAATCCCATGCTTGTGAAATGAAAACGAAAACCATCAGAAATTAGCGAGAATTGCAACCTTCAATTAAGAATGGGCATGAAAGTGAAGAAAAATTAACATCTCTGACATTTGTCTTTCCCGACTGCTCTTTGTTACTTGGGTGGCTGCAGACCTGCTGTGTTTCTGAGAGCTCCAGACTCTCTTAGATGGGTTGACATCACCCTTGGCATTGCCTTCCTCTCTCTCCTGCTGTGTACTTGAAAGTGTATGTGGCCCAGTTCACATGGAACACTGTGGTGTGGGGCAAAGTGTGGGTGGTTCCTCCCGAAGTATGAAAGGGAAAATTGCTGGGGTAGCTCCTGGTGTTTTGTTGTGTGACCTTCTTTTGCAGTAACTCAGCTTCAGAGCCCTCTTCTTGAAAGCTACTGATTGTCTCTGCCAAAGCCCATGGCTCTCAGCCCTCCCTGAGATGCATTCAGCAATGTTCCCATCCCTTTCTGCCTGACAACTGGGCAGAAAGCTGTCCTTGTCTGCCTCTATTCCCCCCCCCCATGCTGAGGCACCCTTGGATTCTGCAGGTAGGAGGATAGTATGTAGGGGATACTTTTATTTTGGATGGAGCATCAGTGAACTTGGCAGTGCTAGGTTTACAGTTAGATTCAATGTTCTTAAGTATCTTCTCCAACCTAAATGATTCTGTGATTTTATGGCCTATTTGCTTCAGCATCATCTCAGCCCACTCATGGCAGCAGAGGAGCCTGTGGGCATCTTCCACTCACAGCTACCTGTCAGGCCTGGCCTTTTTGTAACAGTGCAACAGTGAGTTCTCAAGCCAATATCCTTTCTGTTTGACAGCATAAATGTTGAAGAGGGTTGTTTTCTTATGAGAAAATTATATAGTAGTTCAAATGACCAGAAAGGAGGAACCTCTCTCCACAGATGACACTGTGCATCACTCATCCAGGGTGTTTCTGATGCCACGTGAATGTGGGATTCCCAGTGTGGGAAGGGTCATGAGAACTACTTGTTACCTATTTTTCTTCTGCTTAATCTTATCAAATCAGATCGTTTACTAAGCCACTTGTTAGACTTTCTTGCTAAGACCTTGCTAAAAAGGAGCCCTGTGGCATCTCTCTCCCACTTCACCCCCAGTGCAGAAGACGTGGTCAGAGGGGTTTGAAATCATGATATGGTGAAAGTGTGGGTGCTGTGAGGTTAAACCTGGGGTGCAATGGTCCTTCAACAAAATAAGATAGAGCCTATAGCTGAAGTATGGAGCCAGAGAACTGTTTCCAAACAGCCACACCTGATGTGTCCCCCTCTCTGTGCTGTGGTTCCCTTGGGAATGAAATGCCAGCCAATGGATGGGCAAGGAGTCATGGTGTACCTGAATCATACCCAGTGACTCTAGTTGCTCTGATGACAGGCAGGGCAGGACTGCAGAATTCATCCACAACCCAGTGCGGACAAACTGCTGTGGGGTGTTGGTGATTGTTTCCTGTTAGCTGAGGGCCTGTGGCTTTTAAGGAGGTGATATAAAAAAATTCAAAAATGTAGTTTTTCTGGCTTGATCTGAAATTGTGTCTATATATAAATCTCTAGTGGCAAAACCTGTTATGTTGACAAAGCTTCACAGACTGAAAGCTGAAGTGTTAGAAATGGGTACGCTGTGAACTTTATCGATCATAAGAATAAATAATTTTAAAATATCATCCAATAAAGGGCTGATCTTAGGTACTTGGTACGATTTTCTACATGTGTTCCTGATGTGCATACAGCAATTCCTGTATTTACAGCTATCAATAAAAAAAAATTGTGCAGAAATTCTTTTTCTAATGTGCTCTTATTTCATCTTCTTTCACTGCCCATCTTTCTCATAAATATTTCCTGGTTTGCAAAACACATGGATTTATTTTTAGATCTCTCCCTGCAACAAGAATGTGAGGTCAACATAGTGTTTATATTGTTCGACCAAGTCAGTGTGATGTTATGCACTGAGTTGTGGGGTGTTTTCTTTCCTTCTCAGTGTTACTGTTTTGCATTCATACTTCAAAAAAAATGCCAAATGTCCAAAATAACAGGAGAAAATATCTTTGAAACCTACAGTTGTTTCATCTTGATAGGATTTTCTCACCGAAATAATTGTCCACTTAAATTTTAGAAGAAACACCACTATAAAGGGCCAGTAGCTACTTTTTGTTGTCAGATTCTGCTCTATAACCTCTTACGCAATTTTGCAAATATATCAAATTTTGCTCCAACATTGCCAATGATCGAGACTCTAAATTTAAAACTGTGTTTTAAATGTTTAGAATTTTACCAAATTTGTGCTAAATGTTTACTTTGGTTTTGCTGAGATTGTCTCAGTTCTGATAAGACCAGAGTTGTGCTTGAAAGCCAGTATGTAATGCCCAATTTTGTTATTAAGAGTCTCATGAGATTTTATAGCCTGCAAACTACATTTGCTTATGTATAGAAAATTTCATACCCCATCCTCTCATTGCCACTGATCAGAGCAATTTTGGAATTACGAGAGTACTTGGGTATCATTTTGGATCTGGTATAACTTAGGTTTGCCTACATGTTGAACTCTAAGATGAAATTGGCTCTTTCAGGACTCTAGGAGTGTTTTTTCATTATATGGGTACAGAAAGCAAGTTATGGTACTAGCAAGTAGCATAATGAGAGCATAAATGTTTTAGCAATAATAGTGTGTTGTTGGAGGTGGGACTGGGACTTTCTCTGTGCTTTGCTTCACTTCTTATTCCACAGATAAACTAATCTTACACGTAGGGACTGAGAATGAAACTTAGAAAATTTTAATTCTTTATTGAGAGCTGGACCATGCTGTATCACTGGATTGCCATCTTTTTTCTTAGCTCTCATAGCAGACTACTGAAATAAAATCCCTGCTCTCGGGACATGCACAGTGAATTAATTTCACACGGCTTGGGTTGGCAAGACAAGACTGCTGAGGTGATGATACCCTCAGTTTTGCTAATTTTTGCATCATATTATATTCTATACAATGAGAATTTCAGCACCACCAGACTAGCAGATAAATATCTAGAAATAGTAAAGAAGTGACATCCTATATATGCGTGGGAACATGAATGCCCTCCTTAAAAAAGGAGAACTTTAGAAAGGCAATATAGGGACAAAATTCAGGTGATGCAGTCTTGAAGGAGCTTTGCCTTTTCCCTGTGTTCCAATTAAAATGTTGTTGTTCTGACCCTGTGTAAGTTGGGTCAGAATATGTTGCATTTTATTTTGAAGGGCAAAGTTGAGGCAATGTAGTCACGGTCTTGAGCACCAGTTCTGTGGTTTTGCTCAGACCTGGTTAAATGAGGCACTCTTAGGAATGCACAAAAGATGGTGTGGGAGCAATGTCCTCTGAGTGGCCCAATTTCTGTTGGAAGAAATGTCAAGAAAGCTTTGAAAAGTCATGATTTTTATTATTTTCTGTAATTTACACAAGACTGTATCAAAGTATAAGACTGAAATGACATAATTAATCTTTTTACCTGCTACAATTTGATCACAAGGTGGGGGTAGTTAGTTGTTTCCACTTGGCAAGTTTTACCATTTCTTTTTTTGTCTAGGAATTCCAACAACGGTAATGTTGTTGCTCATTTGTTTTATGATAGAATAATTGAATGTTCAGTGACTCAGTTATGAGGCTGAAGAAGAAATTGTTCATCCCAAGTGAATTGTCCTGCAAATCACAGGGGCAATGATGTTATCACTTAATTACATACTTCCAAGGTAATATTCTCAGCCTTTCTTGGTTAGCCTTCTGAGGCACAGGGCCGAATGTGACCTTGAGATCCTTGAGAGTGCCGCTGACTCCTGTAATGCACTTCCAGCTCTCTGAGCTTTGCATGGCTTTCAAGAAACACAGCTTGTCCAGAGTAAGTAACAGTCACTTATTTCCGTGTTTTCATTGCTGGGAGCACATAAAAGAGGACTGCATGCTCCCCAGACTATTATTCAAGAGTAGAAAAATAAAAGCTGAGGTGGATTTGAATCATCTGTTTGCCTTCAAAATCCAGAAATATTTAAGAACTGTTGTAATTGCAATATTTTGAAGGGGAACATTGTTGGAAACTTGCCCTGATGACAGTTACCCATGGAAAAAGAGCAAGTGTTTCTAGGCTATTAGCACTGTCACTTCTTTCTGAATTATGAACACAGACATGGACACATGCACAAACACCTCCACACTTCCCCAGACAAATGATTATTAAAATTAACAGCTTTAATAGCCGTGGTTGGTGGTACACAGGCAATTTAAAGTGTTTCCCCCAAAAGTTTAGCTACCTTTTACTGAGACTCCCCCAACACACACAAATATTTAAGATGTTTTTGACGTTTTGAAGACAATGGTAATTTATTACAGAAGATAATAAATTTCTCTTTTCAGACCAGATATAGCAAAATATTATGGAAAAGTCATTTTGGGAGGAGATGTCATATTTTTATGTACCTCATAGAAACTGATGCAGTCGTAACATGTAATGGAGGGCGGTGAGAGGAAATGGTTGCCACCTTGCCACTTCTGCCTCCTGCCAAAATGCTTTTGCTTTCTGGGGTCAAGGTTCTGTTTAGTGTCATGTAATAACTCAGGGTTCTGCCTGAAATATGCACAAACAGGTCTGGTAGTTCACATGGCTCTTACAGTGACATTGTGGAATCATGAGGACCTTATGGACTCGTGGTGGCTCACAGTCATGGGTGTTTTTTAGAAGGAAAAGGAAAGCTGAAGGAGAAGGAACTTGCCATAAATGTGTTCTGTTGTTCTTGTGCAAGGGTAGATCTTCAAAGGGTAGATTAACTCTTTTCATGGCAGAAGTTCTTGAAAATTCCTTTTTGACCTTTTGGTGCGTTTTTGGAGCTGCATGTCTTAAACCTTTCCCCTCTGTAGAGGCTGATATTTAGGTGAAGGATTTAGTGGCTATTGGAATGGTTACTTAAATTGTATTTTATACAAATATCATATTACACTAGGAGAAACAGATCAGATTATAATTGTGCATATAAACCCTAGTTAAATCTTCTTTTGAACAACACAAGCCTAAGCATAATTTTTTCTGGGTGTTTATTTTGTGTTGGTTTTTCGTTTTTCTTTTTTTCCCCAGGTGTTAATGGATTGCCTGGTTAATACTATCTGGAACTCTGCCAGTGTCAAATATAAACCACACATTCCTTTTAACTAGAAAATTTATAAAGATTTACAAACTTGTTAGATGGCAGCTACCAGAATTTTCAATAAATTATTCTGTTTTGAATTATTTATGCTACAAAGAATTAATTTGAACAGAATTCAGAAAGAAGCATTTTCATCTTATTTAATTCCTGGAATGCTTCATCTGGCAGTTACTGTATTCATTCCCTACTTTATATTCTAATAGGCTGTACGGTCCTTCTGTCTTTAAAGAGCAGACTTCAAGGGGGGAAGTCGCTTAAAGAGGTACAGTTGCAGAGATGTTAAAAATTATGAGTTTGCTGGAAGCTTCATTACTTCTTTATCCTCCTCAAAATAAATGAAAAATAATACAAAATAGCCTTAATGGGTGTTTAAAGGAGTACCAAACTGAAGGGTATAAGCACTGTGGAAGTTTAAAAATAAAATAATAATTTAAGTGATTGTCACTACTATCAGTGCTAATATGTTCCATTTTTTCATGGTAAACAACCCCCCCACAACCAAGTCACAAACCGGTCTGAACAATGACTAAGCCCTGAATGAAACATAATGAGAGATGTTTAGATGTCACATTTCGTTGAACACGACACATACACACTCTGCTTCAGGCAAAGTAAAGGGGCTCCTTTATTCCAACAAGTGTCTTTTATGTCTCTCTATGTCCATTGGTTACTTAACTACTACAGTAGATTCATTGGCTGTTATTTAACTACAACATACTATTCTTGGTTATCTATTTCTAAGAATTCTAAGCATTTAGAAAAATACCAGGTGCAGAAATTGTTGCTGTATTCTCTCTCTGCTCTTTTGGTTTCTTGCTTCTGTTTCTCATGGGTACTTGCTTCTGCTTCTCACGGCTACAAATGAATTGTACTGAGATCAATGTCGGAACCAGACAGGCTTGCAAACCTGCTGTAAATTCCCCACATTTAGAAAGCCATTAATGACAGTAAATTCCATTAGGGAAAGTTAAAAGGTTAAATGATGGTGCATGCAGCATCACATAAGGTAAGTGGCTTGGGAAGGTGTAGCGGTTTGATGCGACAGAGGGCAGAGGTTACAATTTTTGATATGGGTCCTTTCACTCCCTTCAATTCTCAGTCCTGCTTTCCCATCCTGCCACCCCATCTCTGAAAGTGTTCAGTGCCACACTGGATGGGGCTCTGAGCAACCTGGTCTACTGAAAGGTGTCCCTGTTGAAACTTGGGATTTTTTTAAAACGAAAGCAAACCTGAGATCTTTGCTATCTTAAAAATTAGGGTTTCTTTTCTAAACCGTACTGTTAAATTCATGTAAAGTGGTAAAATCTGGAGCTTTTACTATCCATGGAGAAAGAAAATCCAGGTTTGTTTTTATTATGACAGGATAAAATTATTATCCATCTTTAGTCTGCAAACAGGCTCTGCAGATTGATGTTACCTACATGCACACCAACTCAGTAATAATTTTTCCAGTTCCTAATGCAAATAATGCAAATATAATATCGTTCCTCTGTAATCCAGTCGTAGGATTCCTAAATTCCTGTGTTTAAGATGATATTGACCACTTTGGCGCACTCACATCCCCACTATTGAGCTTGTGCTTGACTGATTCTTCCCCACAAGTCGTATAGGTTCCAGCCTAGAAGCCAAACTAACGTGGTTCAGGAATGTGACCCTCACATTGTGCAAAGGTACTGTATCCCTCAGTACATAGAGGAGAGTGTCCTTCCTTTCTCCAAGGAAAATTCCACTTCTGCATTGGATGTGCTTGGAGACTGGAGCTTGCTCAGTGACAAGCCGTGAAAGTTAGCCTACTGGAAGATCACACAAGAAAATGTTTGTTGTTCTTGTTAAAACTTTCCTGAAGAAACTTCAGTGCATGACAGTCTCTCTCTCCTATGCTCATTGTAGCAATTTTCACATTTCCCAATTTCTGGAAGCAAGTGTGACTCTTGTTTTGTCATATATATCAAGATGTTAATGTTGCCTATTCTTTTCTTGCTAATTAGGAAAAAGAATTCCAATTACTTTGGTTTTTAAGTTACTCAGCAATTAAGCAGAAAAATGTTGTGTCTTTCTAGTGCTTGTTCTTAGAAGCTACAGAGCTTCAAAAGCTGGAGATGGCTATTAATTTATCAGTTATTTGTGAAAGACACTGTATCTCCCCCCATTTGATCTTTCTCTGTAGAACTGGATGAGGTTGTTTTTGTTTTACTTTTTTTGAGCCGGACTGATGATGCTGTTCTTTGAGACTTAGCAAATAGCAGATGTGTTGTGCTGACTAGCATCTCTCTTCAGACCATAGCCCTTAATCTCTGTAGAAAAATGTGTTTTCCATGAAAAGGTATTTGTCTAATACTTCCAAGGCCTCCGTCTCTTTACTGTACCTGCCACCACTTTGTTTTTAGTCTATGGTTTGGATCACTGATCAAAAGATTGAAAAGACTAAATCAACACTTGAAAAAAGAAGGTAAAGTGGTGGGTTGTTTGTTTTTTGCTTTTTTTTTTCTTTTTCTTTCTGGATGGTATTCAAATAGGCAAAGATTCGGTTCCAAAGCATATACTCCTCTCTGGCATCCAGTCCACAGAAGAATTGCCCTTGAGTGTGCTGGTTTGACTTACCTCGTATAAACTATACCAATCAGCTCTCTCAAAGTGAAGCAAAACATTCATGGCAGCCTGCTGAGAGGACAGTTTCAAATCCTCTTAAGATCTTACAGCACAGCACTACTGGCTGCCTAAATAAAGATTTGACAGAACAACTCAGTTTACTATTTTCTGGGGGTTAGGATTCTATTCCTGATGATTTAACATAAGTGATAAATGCACTTGGAAATCCTATGGCACTTTTTGAGTGATTGAGCTCAGTCTTGGCAAGGCTAGGAGCATGATGATATGATGGCTGAAGATGCTCTGGTCACCACTGGATTCAGGGAAGATTTCAGAATAGTAATTCACATTGTCTTGAGTTCCCCCACTTAATCCTGTAGCGTGTATTCCTGCTTTAGAACTTTTCTTTGCATTACTTTTCTTCTGATTTAGGTAAGGTGCCCAGTCTGGGTGCTAAAGAGCAGTCAGGAACCTGAAATTGTATGAAAAATACACGTGAACTCTTTTAGCATGATGGGCAGATATTCATAAAGATGGGAAATGGCGAGGGGGCTGGATGAAGAATTATAGACATAGTTTCTCTAGAGGGATGAGAGCAAGCAAGAGTGGAAAAGAATCCCTTGTCCGACACATCCTCCTGAGAGTCATTGGATAACCTTAGTACCAGGTTGTGCCTGTAATAATGGTAATTGTAGAGCTAATATTTTTCCTTTCCTGCTGAACTGCCTTGAGGTTTTGTTCTTGCTCACAAAGGACAGGGTTCTGTAGCATGTACATTTTCCAAAAATGAGCATTCACTGAAATGTTTTCAGAATGAGGTATCTCTTCCATTCCTCCCCTTGGGTGTATTCTGAATCTTTGGTATGGAGAGCAAACCTACTTATTACAAAAGCATTGATACTGATAGAGGGGCTAGCATCTGCTCAGGATGATGGAGCTGGCATTTATTTTTTGTCCCTGCATTAGCTCTTCATGTCTTTTCAAGTGCATTGTATGCAAATTCTGCTTGATTACAGGATCCTGCTGTTGCAGGAAAAATTGTCCAGAGGCAAAAGAATTATTTGTTCTTACTCCTTGGTCAGTACTGTGCACAATATCCCAGTTGTGTAAAGAATGCTCTGGTTGTATGAGGTTGTTTTGCACTGCTGGTGCCTTTGCCATCTCACATTTCAACCGTGAGCAGAGCAAGTCCAACACCCTGGGCTTGGCTGCTGTTATCTCTCTAAAACTGACTGGCATTTAGGTTTCTTCTTAATGAAAGGCATTATAAGAGCCAGATTGCTGCTATTAATAGCAAATGTGATCTACCTCTGGCACAATGCAGGGATTCGGTTCACTAATCCATGACATTACACTTGCTTATATTGTGTTATTCTTCAAGTGGAACAGTAAAGCACACAATGCACTTTATATTACATTTGCTTAAATTCAGGGAGCTTAAGTCAAATGAATTTTATGTATGTTAAAATATATGTCCAAGATCTGTCTGTGGATACATAGAAAAACATAGCAGGAGATATCTGTAATAATAACAACAATATATATAATGTATTTCTCCTACTATTGGGAGATACATATAATGCCAAATCCCTAGAAGTATTCAAGGCCAGGTTGGATGGGGCCCTGAGCAATCTGATCTAGTGGGTGGCATCCCTGACCGTGGAAGGGCAGTTGGAATTAGATGATTTTTAAGGTTGTTTCTAGCCTATGGTTCTCTGTATATATCACTTTTATTTGCTCAACAGAGCCTCTAATAATGATTAGGAGGGCATTCTTCTAGGTGTTGTACTAACACAATGTGAAATTCCCCTACTCCAAGGGACCTTGATGATCTTATCTAAACTCCTCAATGAGTAGTATCTGCTGTTGTGGAAAGAGTAATTAACAAAAAAAAAAAAGGCAAGGTTTGGTTTCTCCAGAAAGATAAATACAAGCCAAATATATGTTAAACTAATTATGAAATTATTGTGTGAAATACTTCTCACAGAGCTGAAAACATGAGTGTATTCTCTCCCGGGCTTCATAAAAAAATATTTAAGATGAATCTTGACTTCTTTTGAGATTTCATCTCAACTGTGTATAAAATGGTCAAAGAAAGGGGAAGGGAAGACAGGAGAGAAAATCTGACATTTTCATCTTCCTTTTGCTGCTAATATTTTTAACTTTTTGAAACAGAAAGCTCTAAGAAAGGTAAAGATTTTGCATCCATTTGGGCAAAACCAGGAAGAATGTGATTTTTTTTTTTTTTTTTTGTGATGTGAAATGATGCTGAATCAGATACACTGGTGGTTGTATCTTGTGAGGAGCAAATTTAGTTTCGATTTGTCTCAACACCGGTTGTCAGAGGCATGTGGGGGAGGGGGTGCACATGTGCCCTGTACAGGAGTCAACCAGAAGATGGGAGAAAGCTTTGTCTCTGGGGAGACTTTGCCTGACAACACCTCACATGGGACAGGCGGTTGGTAGGAGACACTGTACTCCTCAGAGGGGCTTCTCCAATCACATGGTGAAAAGTCTCCAGCAGTGGACAACAGAGAAAGGTTGGACTGGACCAGTCGTCTCCTGTCAGTGTTTATACCTTGACCACTTGACCGCCTCACGGATAGCTCGATGACTTGGCTTGAAGTCAAGCAGCCGGAGGCAGGATTCCCCCGGACCGAGCGGTGCCGATTGGCAGAGCCACCCCAAGCTGAGGACAGCCTGCCGTGAGGGTGCTANGCCGTGAGGGTGCTAGCAAGCTAGTTGCCAAGATCCCCTGAGACAAAGAGGCTAGAGAGAAGGAGAGCTCTGGGTGAAACAGGAACAATTTTACCAACAGGACAAAAAAGAGCTCCAAGGCTCTGCGGGTTGCACAGGACTTTTTAAGGGAGGAACAAAAGGGGAGGATCCAGGGTTCGGAACCAATAGGGTACAATCAAAGGGGAGCGTTCACAAAGTTAAAACCAATGAACCATAACCAAGGGGGAGGGCTTTTCTCATCTACTAATCATCAGTTCTATAAAACAGAACATCCTGGAAGGTTCAGGAAACTTGGGTGGTGCCTTCACTCTGTGTCCCTGACTATGGACGCACCCTCTGATCTTGATTCGTCGGCCCAGGTGATGGCCAGGGCACGACTGATGGGTGCCGGCCACAGGTCGGTGGGTGGAGACACCACCACAATACCTCCTTCAGGAGGGCCTAGGGGGTATAAATCTAACTGCTGCTCCCTGGCTGGCTTGCTGCTGATTGCTCGCTGGCTTGCTCTCTCATTTGCCCTTGCCCCAGCCTGTCTTTTGGCTCTCCTGCCCTCGCTAGCTTCTGCTTGCCCTCACGCCTCTCTCTCTCGTCCCCCTGCCCCATTCCTTTTCCATTTTCCTTCCGTCTTTTCTGTCTTTTCCACCCCTCTTTCGTTTGGGCAACTCCTTTTTCTTTTTGTTTTTTGTTAAAATAAACTGTTCTCAGATACAAGGTTTGCCTCGTCTGGCTTGATTTCATTCCTGACCATCTAATTTTAAAAGAACTCCTCTCAGTTTCCCTCAGTGGAACGCGACAACACTACGGATTTGTATTTCTCCAAGAAAGTGTATTTTCAGCCAAAGATTTCTATTACTAAATGGTTGTTATGAAATTTATCTCTTTATCATTTTCATTGGGAAAATATTAAAATAAATGTCCATCCAAAAATCAAAATTCTTACCCTATAATTAATGACTTATATACCATGAATTACAAAGGAATATGTATTCCATAATAACACAGGAAGTACCTGAAGAAAAATTTGAAATGTGTCACGTGCACGTACTGTAAAGTAGCATAGATTAAATTTGCATGCATGCAACAGAATGCATGAAGTAATGTAGTGTCGCTGGATAAAATTAAGGTAAAGATTTATTTTAGGCATCTTCACTTATAATGCTTTCAGTGAGCTGATTTTTCATTAAAGTAAGACTGTTTTTTGTCTAGGTCATCTGAATTTGAGGAATACAATAAATAATTTCTTGTAATCCATATAAACCACTTAACTAACCTTGAAATGGCTGTTTTCTGATGGTACAATAAAGACACATTCACTTATTTCTCATGAGATCTATGGATATGAGTTGCATTTGTGGGCAAAAAATTTCAGCAGACAATATGACAAGAAAAATAAGAGATTTTCTCTGTTGTCTCAAGATGTGGTATCAAAGAACTATTTCTCTGTGAAGGTAATATCCTGGTGAAAGGTCAGGGGTGTCTGCTCTAGGTGCTGTATATTGTGAAAATTAACTGAACAGTTCATTTTCAGATGTAAATCCTTACTTATTAGTGTCACCCATGATAGGAAACTGCACATGGTCAGAGTTACTAGCAGTTCTCTTTTTTTCCCCTTTTCTCTTTCTGGCAGTGCCCTCTTTTTCTGGAGCCCCTTTCAAGCAGGTTTATGGGAGATTTGGTGCAGTTGGGTTCCTGGAAACTGTAATTCTGACCAGTGTTCCCAGTCCGTGCCAGGTACCCTTCCATGGCCTGGTAAGAGTGGGAAGGTGGTGGTGTGAGGTGATCAGTCATGATGGCATGTGGTTACACCCGGTCACAGATGGCAATGGGACACTAGGGGACAAAGAGGGACTAGGCTCTTTCCACCAAACTTTTGAAATCCTGCTTCCTAAAGAAGGAGAGAAAGTTACAGAAAGAAAGTAATGGGTAATGTGAGCACAGAAGACAGAAGCAGAAGGTGAGGAGTCACCACTGTGCTCAGAAGAGCAGAAACAGAGGAATCCCAGGGACACAGTACAGGAAGGACTGATTTATCTGGATCCCAACTGAGGTATTGAATTGTCTTGATAATCTAAAACTTGGTTGTATTATGTCTAATTGAATTACATCCATATTTTTAGATACAAGCAAGAGGTCTTTCATCCTGCTTGGATTCAGTTAGTTGTAAGGATGCCTCTTGAAAGGTATCCCAAAAAGTGAGTCACTTTTTTTCCTGTTGATATTTTCCATCTTCTCTTTCATGAAGGCCCGCCTGAGCTGGCTTGATTCTGTGTGTACAGTTTCCTCAGTCAAAGCTAGATCCCTGGTAGCCTTTAAATCCCTTATTTCCTGAACTGTCTCTGGTGAAGTTATTGAAATACTGACAGCTGTAAGCCTGACCTGAAGCCCCTTGGAAACGAGGTGGGTCAATAATCTTGGGATCAGTATGCTACAAATACCAGTTTAAAACCTCTTAGGCTGGCTTATGTCCTAAATCTAACTCTAAGATATAAAACACAGTTGTATGTCTAAGTTTAAGTATCCTAAACAAAATCCATTATAAATTATGTAGACGTGAGTTTACATGATGCAACTTCAGGTATAACTGAAATGAAAGCTGAGGTTAAAACATATTATAAATGCACCCCTACAACCTTAATTCTGCTCTTTGGTGGCAAATGAAATAGCCACAATGTTCTTGTCATACAGCAAGTGCTGTGATCCTTTAAAGAACTTGCAGTCAAAGAAGCACAGGAAAACAATTGCGCAGTAACACCTGTGCTTGGGTCTCTGTGGAAAGGGAAGCTTCTGGATCAGTTCACTCACCCAACAGCTTCACCTGACAGCATTCAGGACAATAAGCATGAGTTGGTATATAGAGCACTGACCATGTTTAAAAAATCCCCTCTGAATAGTAAGTAGTTTTGTATGTCCATCTCTTCATCCATCCCTGGAAGTGTTCAAGGCCAGGTTGGATGGGGCTCTGAGCAACCCGATCTAGAAGAAGGTGTCCCTGCCTATGGCAGGGGGACTGGAACTAGATAATCTTTTAGGTTCCTTCCAACCCAAACCCTTCTAGCATTCTGTTTCCAGCCTGCATTTAATTTTCTTTTCATCATTATCACAAGATATATTTTGCAGGTGTATGTTTGTGGGTATACGGTTTAGGAAAACATTTCCCCCACAGGAAATTAATCTATTGAATACTCTCAAAATCTATAGTCAAGTATCTGAAAAGCAGAGTGATTTGTTCTGAGTTATTTATTAGAGAAACTGATAGAATGCAAGTGAAGCATTTTAGATTAAGTGGTTTCTTTGTTCACTGAAATGTGAATGAAGTACAACTAGGTGCACTTGAATTCTGTATCCAGATGTTAGCTAGAATTAGAAATAGCTTTTATGGTGCTTTTTGGATATTACTGGAGAGCAGAGGGAATGGATTATTTAAAATCTGTTTTTCCTGCAGAGATTCACTACTGCAACAATATTCTCAGACATGGGCGTGGTATCTGAAAATATGCCTTGGTCGAGGGAACAAGTGAAAATTAGCTCACTGATATCAAGCTGATTGGGAACTAAGCTACAAGGTCCATGAAAGGTTTAGTTAGCATCCTTGGCATTTACATTTCTAATAGCTGAAGTGACATAGATCAAGGAGCAGAGGAAACAAGAAGATAAATCAGGGGAAGGAATGGAGTGGTGGGCAAGGTGTAATGCTTGTACTTTCTTTTGAAAATTATTTGCATCAGCTGTAAACCAGTTTGGTTAGATGAGAAACTAAATGGACCACTGAGAGATTTATGCAGCAGTGAAATTTGCTTTCCTAGAAAGATTAGAAATGCAGTACAAAAGGGGTTCTCAAGGACTATGAAGTAAAGTTCCTTGTCACCATAGGCTCTGTCACTTAGTTCTTCCTAACACTTAGCATTCTTTTGTATTTAGAAATTTCATTTTCCCATTAATTTGCTTAATTCATTGTTTGTATCCCTGTCCCTAACACATTTATTAATGTCTTTCTAATATCATAGATACATTTTTGCTGTAACTGGCATCAGGCTGATGGGGTTTATCCTCAGAGATCTACAGTTAATTTTTATTAATCATTTTTGTATCTGTAGCATAGCAGTTATTGCTAGGAGATAAATAGAGAAGAATTCTGATGTCAGATGGAAAAAATTATTCATATATGAGTTCTTTGTGCTCTATAAGTTCTACATATTATGAAGCAATTCTGTTAGATTTGATGAATTGCTTTGGAAAAAATTTAAATTTATAATATTTTCTCTTGGTACTTAGAACTCCTATGTAATGCTTATCAGTTGCTGCTTCATCACCATCACAAACTCATGTGTACTTGCCAAACTCTTTTATTCTGTTAGTTGTCATTTTAAGGGCATTTAACCACAGAGCTATAATGGACAAGACAGTATCTAGAAAATCTTCTGGTTTTTTGAGCAACATTCACGACACTGTTTCCACTCAACACTTTTTTCCCTCGTTAGTATTTGGTGAGCAAAGATAATTTCCATTCTTTGCTACTTGAAACTTATAATTGCTTCCTGGCTGCTTTTCTATGCGTCCTGCACTGATTTTGATATTGTAGAGAATATAAAGAAGGAACAGAAAAATATGCATGTTGAAAGCTCTTTCATCTTCTTTTTTCTTTTGTGTTCATCAGTAAGTCAGCAGAGAAGTGCTAATAATTTGATGTTGATGATTACTAGAAATAATTTCAGATGGAGCAGAATATCACAGGAAAGGGTCCACCAGTAAGGAAAAGAAGGAAAGAAGCAAGCAGTGAGAGTTCAGAAGGGTATACAATAATCTGAACTGGCTGAGGCAAGGTCAGATGTCTCTGCTTAGCGAAGTCCTAATTAGTAAAGCTACTGATTAACAATGAGAGCAATACTGCCAGACTGATGTTAATCACATGAACCTAACTGACTTAATTGGATTACATTTTGCCACTTTGCAAGTCCTAGTTATACGAAGAGGTTATTTAGCAGCAAGCATGCTTTAACTCTACAAAATATTTTTTCCCCCGTCATACACTTCTTCATTAAAAGGACTCTGTCTCAAGAAGTCTGTTTCTCCCCAGGTTGGATAGTTTTAATGACCATGGTTATTGGGAATTTGCTAATTTTTGTTTTTCTTTTTTTCATCCTAAATCAATATTTACAGGTAAAGTCTGGTTCATGGAGTGTTTCTAAAGAGGTGAGATGTAAATGAAAGAATGTTGCCACAAAGTAATTTTCCAGCCTATTCAGAAAAAATAAAGCAAAACATAGTTATTTATTGCAAGGCAGGGAGAGATGGTAAGATAATCTTCATTTTCAGTAGTCCAAACAAATAATATAGATTTATCCATTTTGTTATGGGGGTGTTTGTGCAGAAGTGGTTACTAGATCATTAGTGTTTGTGTTCTCTTTGGGTTTCATATATTTAGCGGATGTGTTTGTAGGTTGTGTTGATTAGCAGTTTCAAGTATTGGCATAAACTGGCTCCCACCAAAACCAGTGATGAAGCTTCCATAGTGGCACTGGTAGAAACAGTTAAGCTTTTCCCCTGAACGTTTTTCTAGGAAGTGACTGCCTCATGTAATGCACCATGTGTGTAGATGCCTACTGCTGAACCAGAGCTAATTAGTTCAACTCATCAACACCATTTCACTGTGCTTATATGATTTAAAGGAAATCTCTACACACACCTTGCTGTGTCAGTGTGAACTTGCTCCAGAAAGCTGAGTTTCATTACTTTGATACCTCTTAGTTTCTGAATGGCAATTTTATTTCCACAAAAGGCAGATGTCTTTTTTTTCTTTTCCAGAAACGAAAATGAAGATGACAGCTGCCATAGACAGCACTCTGATAGGTCTCTTCTGTTTTCTGTAGAGGCGAAATCTATGTTTTTCAGACACAAATCCCAGAATTCCTCTCTTAGATCTACAAAGAGATCTTTAATGGTTTATGAATATTTATGGAAAAACCCAAGCAACTGTCAGCAGGTAGGAAACCACAAAACAACTTCTGTTTCATTCCTAGCTGGCCAACACACTTTTTTTTTCCTCTGCCAAAGAAATAAAATACTCTATGAGTTCAAAAAGTGTATCTAAAAATATTTTAAAACATCCCTGGCGCACTCTGCAATCTCTTTCCTCATGATGTGCACAGTTAAACTGGTCGGGGAGTGCCACTGCTTATTCCTGATCCAAGTGTCTTCATTTTATGCCCCTGAAACCTGAACAAAGTGAGGATACAGGAGAGAAGAAAAGTGGTTTTGGTACAGTAAGTCATTCACATCTCATCCTGTTGGAGGGATTTGGATGTTGCCTTGCTGTCTACTGCCCAGATAGTACATGCCCTCAGACCTCAGGCAGGTGCTGGGCACCTGTGTCTGATTTAATTTTTTTTTCTTTTTAGGCATCTACCTTTCAACTTTAATCACATATTGCAAATCTAATCCAGTCCATGATATTTCAAAAGAATTTCTCACTGAAGTATTTGAAATACGATACACAACTAGATGTGAGGAATGGCTATGAGAACTAACAGTATAATGAGGTCAACAGCTTGCACTTCCTTTGTATAAAATATTATATTTTGCTCATTATGTGGAGTTTGGTCTCTGAGAATGAAGTGCCACGGAGCCCAGTGAGATCTTGGCAGATCTTTCAATAGCTAAGGTTCTGCTTTTACAAATGACCTGTCATCAGATGATGAACATCTGATCTTCTCCAGCTGTGGGATCTCTAAGAGGTATGATTGTGTGTCTGGATTGGCTGATTCAAAAATACCAGAGAAACTTCCCCTTCCAAATCCCCTCCTGAGGAGAGGAATTAAAAAAAAGTTTTAAAATTTTAAAAAATATATATTTGTATGTAATGTTTTATTGTAATATTGCTTAGAAAGTCTTCTGGCATTTTGAAAATTGGCCAGTGTCAAGGAACTTCAGATCCACATGGACCAGCCATGACCAGCTGTGAATCCAGTGGTCAGGCCAAGGGACAGCTGCTGCTTCTGACACCATTTCCACCCTGAAGTTTAGTGCTGGGCTCACCACTAGACCCACCTTACTGATCTTTTAGGCTATGCCCTAAACTCTGGAGCAGGTTTAAGGGCAGTGGTGTGCTGAATGTAAATATGACATATTGTCTTTAAGAGAGAACAGCAAATGCTGTGAAAGTATTGGATTGTTTAGAATTAAGTCCGTGTTGAAAACTACTGACGTGACATAAACTGCTCCTTCATTAGGTAAACATCACTTTTTTTCATAACCCCAAAGCCAGCAGGCTCTTGACAGTAATAAATAACTTTTGGCAGAGAAGCTGTAATCACTGGCAACACTTTTGCCTTATTAGTGTGAAAAAGATAACCTATGTGTAAGAGAAATGGGCACCCGTATAAGAGACATGACCAGTACCTTAGGAAGTGATTCAAAAAGACCAGAGCATAGGAACAGGTAGTTCAAAACTGTGAAAAAGAAGTAAATATGGCCCTCACTGATAGAAATTATTAGAGACTGAGGGACTACCACACAGAGAGATATTTCTAAGGCTTGCGTGACCTACTTAAGGAAGGTGGATGCAGTAAAAGATATTAGTGCTGTATGAAAGATGAACTGGTGTGGAGAAGCTCAGTCAAATGCTTAGCTTTTTGCTCTTTCTCATTACAAAAGTACAAAGGGATATTGAAACTAAAGGCAACAAATTTAAAACAGATAAAGAGAAACATATTTTCATGCAACATTTATTTAATCTATAGAAGTTGCCAAGGCAGGATGACACCATTGCCAATAGCTTGATTTAGGTAATAAAAAAGATGAGACACATGTGAAAAGGAGTTCAGTTACACAAGCCAGGAAAAAAGTTACATTATACGAGCAATGAATCAGGCTTCAAGAGAAAAACAATGATCGACTGCTGGGTGTTCAAAGAAATACCCGAGCCTTGAGTTTTAAAGAGGCAAACCTTCTCTTAAATTCAGTAGAATTTGGTCTAATTAAGGCCTGTGTGATTAGCTTAATTGTCCTACCGTCTCCGCAGGACTGCATAATTGCAAAAAAAATTATATTTAAATACTGCTCAGTGCCTAATCCAGGATTTGGTGCTAATCTGCCTCTTCTGCATCCTTTCCTTAGGAAAATATTCTTGTGAAAAAGTCAGCTTGTGTTTGCCTTGACGTGCTAGAGTTATCCTGCCGTGTGATGTTAAAGCAAATTTACACTCATAGCTTCCAAACAGTTTTGGGCAAGGATCTGGTTATAAAGTCCAGAGTTGGTTCCTCCTACTAGATGAGGCTTCCTGCAGGAATGCAAAGCCACAGGGGTTGTATGGTAGAGAGAGAGTATTTATTAGCATATTTTTGCTCCTGGGCTGCACAAGCTTTGTCATGTTGATAGGATACCAGCATTTTAATTAAAATTTTCTGGAATGGAGTCTTTTAGCAATTACATGCTCTGGTATTATCCTTTTATTAATCTAAAAAATGCATTTACAATTATCTGATGCAAAATACAGTGGAATTACATAGGATGAATATAGACCTGCCTGCCTGCAGTGTGTTATTAATAGCTAGTGTTAAAAATTATTTTAAAAGGAAAGCTGCAATATTCCAGTTTTTCTCAGTATGATTGGAACAAACCATTAAGTCAAAAAGACTATCTCTTATCATCTCACTTCTCCTTTATAATATCCTGCCTAATGTTTAAAACATAATTCCTTCATATGGTAGAGTATTTTTGAAGTTAAGCTGAGATCTGTAAATCATCTTCAAAGTTTTTAAGCATTTTTCTCATAAGGATCATTCTGGCTGTTTTGTATGCTGTGATGGTCAGTAGCAATTTAGCTTTCTACCTTTAAAAAGACTTTTCAGGACCCCATTTTGCATATACTCATGAAATGAACAGATATGAATGTTGTTTGGATTGCTTGTGTGTGACTATAACTCAAAGATAAAATAGTCACCACTGGATTTTCTGTGTCTGTAAAACAAGAAGTCTCACATTTGACAGGCTGCTTATCTGGATTCTTCTCCTAGCTCAGTCGTGCCCTGAAGTCTTTATTATCCTGCTATTGTCTTGCAGGTCAGAGGTTATGAAACAAATTATTGTGATAAATGTCAATAGTTAATTTAACTTCTATTAAAATTTTCTCTGTCATAAACCTTAAATTAAAGACTAATGGCCTCTCTTTTATTATTTGCCATGGCAGTAAAAATAAGATTACATCTGGCTTTGGCTCACAGGTAGGGGGTGATGTGACCTGAAAAACTGTTGCAGAAATTCAAAGGCAGAGCACGGTGACCTGCTTTTGGTGATTACCTGATGCTTTGCCCAAACTCGAATTCATATTGGAATCGCTTAATTCTTAGTGAAATTTTAACTCATTCACTGAGACTGGAGTGGAATAAATTTTAAAAATAATTATTATCCATTGCCTTTGTGCAGTACCTGCCTCCTTTGGAAGAACTATACTTCAAGCTCTTTCCTTCTTTAAAGGAAATGTGCTCTAAAGGAGTCATCCACAAAAACTCTAGAACATGGACTAGAATGCTTGTGTGGAGGGAAGGAATCCGTTAAAAACCGCTCAAAACCCTAAATTAAGGGAGCTTGAGGAGATGGACAAGGAATATGTTTTTCCATTGGCACCTCTGATTTTGTGACCCCCCAGTAACTATAGCAAATTTGGAGTTTTCAAGAGAATGAAATGTGCTGAGTTTAATAGGTAATGTATGAAATATTAATGTTATCTGGTTTTATTGTTAGCCACTTGGAAAATGTGAGTCTAAGTGTGTGAGCAAGGCGTTGCCTAAAAAAGTGCTTATTTTTCACTAGGAGTTTCCCTCACAGTAGGTACTGTGGAAGAGTTGTAAGTCCATGATTCAGACTGACCATGAAGTATGATTACAGGGAACTTCCCTTAATTGAGAAAGTGTTATATGCTACTGGGAATGCAGGCATATAAAGATGGTTATTCAGTGATCATTTGTCACGCTGACAGATTAAAGGACAAAGTGGCTGGTGCAAGTAATGCAAGTGTTTCTCTGTCATCTTTTGATTAGGTCATTAGGTTAGAGATGAAGCATCTTGTAATTAAGTTTGTGGGAAGTTACATTCACTTACTGTTGATTGCTGACAGATGAGGCTATTTTTGTAAGCAATTAGCTATCATGCAAAAGGAAATTTAAAGTTATCTATTGGAAGTTCTCAATTTTTCTAACATGTAAGTTATTTTAGGATTTAAAAAATTTGTTATTTAAGGTTTCAGGTTGTCTTAAGGTCTTACTGGTTACTTTGTGCTTTATTTTTCTGCCTATCTTGATAAATAAATGTTAGGCATAAATGAATATGCTATGCATAATACATGTTTCATTTCTAACATCGCTAAAAACTCTCCAGGGAGAGCCTCATCAGTTGAGTCACTTCAACTTTTGGAAAGTTTGTGTTCTGAAGTTTATAATCTGTGTAGCTCCTGTGTCACACAGCTGAACTCATCTCAAACTGGTAACCTGGTCAGCCATCTGTGGTTTGGTTTTCCTTTTTTGTATTGGCATACAGGAAGAATTCTTACAAGGTGGAAAAAATATCAGCGGATTCAATCATATTTTTTTCTCTTTTTTTTTCAATGCAGCATTATGGCAGTATTACATTTTCAGGATGCTTTGAATGTTTGATCTGAAAATGAGAAAAACTCACAGGCTTTGGAATGAAAGTAACTGGTACTGGAAGGGAAAGGAATACTAAATACTGCAGGAATTTTAAAAAATATTTTAATATTGTGGATGAAATATATATTGAGTTATAAGTAGGACTAGAGCTATCTTGGGATTTGAGCCTTTCATTTCTAATGTATCAATTCTTTCTTCTTTTGAAATGTACAGAGAAAGTGCTAAGTTAGCCACCTTTCTCCACAATCTAGTATTAGAAAATAGGCAATTAGGAGAGCAAATAAGTTAATATTAGTTGACAGATTATTAGCCTGTAAGACAAAAAGTAAGAAAAGGCAGGAGCCTAAGGAAGCAGTAATTATTTTTGGAGTTGAGGAAAAAAAAAACGGTCTTAATTGTGAAGCATGGTTATAGCTACAGGTTAGGCACAAGAAAGCAGAAAATTGCTGGTACACAAAATATTTGGCTTATGCCTCATTACTGACACTGAGTCAGCTTGAATCTGAACACTAATTGGCACTTGTAGGCTGCTCTCTGCACTATTTCTTCGTGACCTGGACCTGTCTTTGGGGATGGTATGTGCTGAATACCTGGGTGAATGACAGCTGTGATGGGCATATTTGGGCCTCATTTCCCAGAGGGCTGGGTCTTCATTAGGACGTGCTTTGAATGGTGGAAAATAGACTCAAGTCCTGGTAAAGATAAAATAGCTGGAAGATTTCATATTCTAAAATTGGGTTTAATTGTCCTTCCATTTCAGGAGGGAGGAACTGGGACGATGTATTGCAGTGAGCAGCTACAGACTGGAGCGTGAGACTGAAGCAGTAAGCTGGACAGCCCCACGAGTAGCCTTTTAAGACAGTGATTTTCTTTTAAAGAGTGATTTAGGGTGGGTCGTTACCCCATCCCAAACCTACATTCAAACTCCTTGGCTTTCTAGATCACATCATTTACAGTGTAGGGCAAATCTTATTACAGATCTTTCGTAATGAAGGAGAGGTATAAGAAGCACCTACCCTACACTGAAAAGTGCTGCCAGAGCTGTGCGTGGCGATACACCCACCACCTGTGTGCAAAACATTCCAGTAGGAAACAGCAGTACCAGCAATGGGAGATGAATGTCCTAGGACAGGGAAGAACACCTTTAGCAGAAAGAAAGGGGTTATATAGTCTTCTTTCAGGAATTATTATGAGATCACAGCAAAGGCTGGTCTGGAACTAACTTTTCAGTCTAGGCAAATCCATAAAATGTGATCTACTGTTAATTTTAGGCGGGTTAATGGAGGGTATGATAAATCCCCAGCTAAACCGTCACTACCTGAAGTTCAGTAATAATATATTGTCGTTTTGGATGGCTTTTTAATTGTAATTATCTATATTATAATTTTTCAAAGTTTTGGTTTTCACTTTTTTTTTTTAAGGAAAAAGCAAAGAGCTTTACAATTAAATTAAAATAGAGGAAAAGTCTGTTCTTCCCTTTTCAGTGTTCTTTCAGAATGCTTACCTTTTGTTAAATTTTCTTCTCTTCTCCCCCAGTATTAAAGGTTGTCTTTAATTAATTTCCATTTCTTCATGGCAAATTATTAGGAAGTAGAATCTGTAGTGGAGATTAAAACAAATGTGAAGTTTTCTGTATTCCCTGAGAAACCTGGGTTCTGAATAGCTTAGAGTAACATGCAGTTCTTGAATTTCATCTAATTATGTATTGGGGTTTTTTTTAAACAAATCCCTAGGAGAATAAAATCAATGCTCTCTTTCTTTATAAAGTTCCCATTCTGCAAAGACATTTGCATAACAGTTTAGTAGCTGCTCAAAATTTATGAACTATATACCCTTCTGAGTTTGAAGTGCATTTTTAGAGAGGCAATTTAAGATATCTTTTAGATTGGTGGTGAGATATCTAGTCATATAAAATTATTCTGGAGGACACAGTTTAGTATACATATTCTTAAAAATTGTAGCACACACACTTTATTTAAAAATAAGGGAATGGAATTTCAATGACATGCTTAGATGACTTTAAATTGAAAAATGGAGGAAAATAATCAACAGAGTTATGTAGGAAAGACAGGTGAAACAAACTTGATTAAGTTTTGTAGGGAGCCTGTCCCTCTAAAATCTGAATGTATTGTAAATATAATACAACACTTGTAAAAAAAAAAAAAAAAGATTGATCTTGTAAGTCAAATGACAGCTGACAAAGCTAGAAGCTCTCAGCAACAGTATTCCATCTGGTTATTCTAATTTTTTTCCTTTGTTTTGTCTTCTCTGTGTATACCTTTATGATTGCTGGAATCTGGGACTTCTCTGATACAAATATGTGATTTTCCTGATCTGTTTTACTGCCCCTTCAGTCCTGTGTTCTCTTTTTATCCATTGGTTCTAACTTTAAAGTCCAGGAGCATATAAGATACCAGATATATCCTTCTTGTCAGAATCAAAGAAACACATCATTCCTCATCAGAGGAATGACACATTTCAGTATAGTAATTGACATTTTAAAAGAGTGTTGTCCATGCATATTTCACAAACTGCTTTCTTTCACTAATACAGGAGAGCGGAGTAGAGGAGTGAACTTACAACACTGATTTTCGAGGAAATGAGATCATCTAAATACATAGGTAAAGCAAAAGTTTCCCCTAGAATTTAATTTGAAATCGAAGTTTTCAAACACAACTACCTTGGCTTGTGCTGTTTCTCGATGAAGTGCTGCTTCTGGGCACATGTACAAACACATTAATGCATACAAAAATGGCACAAAAAGTAAAATCCTACAGGTTCAATTTTTATGTGTTTGTGTTGGCCAGATTTTCTTCATTATTTTGGGTTTTCTCAGCTACAAAGTACTGCTTATGGGAAGTTCAGAAGTTCAGGGTACCCTACAGATAGGAACTATAGCCACAAAATGGAACTGGGTTGGGATGGCAGAAATTTTCCGGTGAGTGCAGATGAACAGGGTTGCTATGTACTTTTTAGCTTCAATTAAGGATAATCAAAGCTTCCTTGCATGTTAATTTGTGAGCCATAGAATTACATTTTTTTTTTTTAAAGAAAGAGTAAATCAGACAACGCTGAAGAAATACTGTCTCAGCACTGAAACTTCTTGAGCTAATCTAAATGATGAATATTAATCAGTATTTTTATATTTATAAACCCAATATTTCAGGCCATGGAGATTTACTCTTTGTGCCTGCAATGAGCCAAATAGTTCATGCTTGAATTTAGAGGTATTTAGAGGTTTTGAATGGTACTAAAATTTGTTGTGGCCGCTTCTGACTGGCTAATGCCAAACTCCTTTAAGGATGCAATTCTCTTCAGTTCTCCACATTTTTCTCTGTCATACAGAATAACCGGTTTCTTGGTTATTTCCAGTTTTAAACATGGATTCATATAAGAACTTTAAAAAACTATAAGCTAATTCATGCTTATTGTAAATGTCATTCGTAATGACATCTTGTGTCAAAAGTAGCTTCACTACTGGTTTCTCTCCACCACATCAGAGAATTTTATGAGCTGTTAACTAGTGCCAACATTTCATCAGAAACTTTTGCAGTTTTCTGGAAGCTCTGCCTTCTGGAGGGAAGACCCTAACTTTTTATTAGAAAAAGAGAAGACTGTGTTTTAGATCTCTTGGCTTATCTCTTTTGCATGGGAAAGCCTGAAAATATGAGCTTAATTCCTCCCTAGTGCCTAGACAACACAATAAAAAGGGATCTATCAGAAGAAAAATTTGTTTTTAAAAGGCATTTGAGGAAAGGGATTGTTCAGGAGGGGTAAAGGCTGATTAATGAATTTAAAAGCCAGGAATTGACAAGACTGTGTTCTGGAGCTGAACTCAACCTGTGCAAGTGGAGGCACAGAAATGATCTCTCCCTTTTATCTTGCCTGTGACAGCTAACAATTTAATCTTCTGTGTTTGCTGTGTAGGTCAGATGCTTTTCCTGGTTAGTGGATTACAGGAACAGAAAGCTCCTGTGCTTGCAAGACAATTACTCTGATTCTCCCACTATTTGTGTGTTATGAATTGAGATAATCTTTCAGATATTAAATAGATGCATTTAGATTCTGAATAATTTGGTGCTCAGCAGTGTGCTCTTCTGATCACCCAGTTATGAGTCCACCTTCCATTTGGAGGTCACCTTAACAAAAGCAGGTGTCATACAAACAATAATCTGGTGTTCCTCTTTAATCCTCCACTTATGCAAAGTTTCTTTATTTCCTTTTCAAAGAAAATTCAAGATGTGAGGTTTGCAGGGGTGGCTGATTCAGGGTGACTATTGTGTAAAACAGTCTTGAGTACAACCACGGCCTCTTCTGATTCTTTTATCTTTTATACCAGTGTGTAAAACTTGGGCAGGTATGCATGAGAGGGGAAAAGTGGACTGGGAGAGATGGGATCTGGATGTTTAAGCCCAGGTTGGATGGGGCTCTGAGCAACCTGGTCTAGTTGAAGGTGTCCCTGTCCACGGCAGGGGGATTGGAAAGAGATGGTCTTCAAGGTCCTCTTCCAACTTGAACCATTCTACAGTGTTTCACCGTAGTCCAGATGTAAGCTTAATACTCACAGATGTGTGGTGCAGTGGTAGATGAGGCTGTTCTTGGCCTCCATCTCCTTTGCAAAGAGCCCTCAGGCCTGCTGTCATACCCTTCCCCAGCTACCCTCACTAGTCCCTGCTCTGCAGCACAGAACAGCTGCTCACACTGACTTGCACAGATATGGGCTTGTGAAGGAATGCAGGCCTCCTTTGTACCCTCCTTGTCACCCTCTTTGTCTGGTTTAGGTGCTTTAAAGGTAGGTACATCTGTGTTCATTCACTGGCTTGTCCTCTCTGCATCTCTTTTTTTGTTTTGCTTTTTAAATGATATCAGCCTGTGTGAGAAGAGAAAATGGCCAACTGGCCCCATTAGAATCACTGCACAAATTGGCACTGTATCATTTCCTTGTTTGTACTCAGATAAACTTTGATTTCTATCAGTTTTATTACTCAAATGGTGTGAACAAAATCTGACAGTGTAACAGAGCATTCAAGACACAAATAGTGTGCTTTAACACCAGCCTGAATTCACTCGTTCATTAAATAAGTGATCAAAAATGCATGCCAATCCAAAATTAAATTGCCATGTTTGTAGAGCCTTGGGTGCTCTATTGTCTATTTCTCTGTGTGCTTTTCAGGAAATCTTTAGGTCACAGGAAAACCACTTTTACTTGCCCACAGCTTGGCTTCCTCATTGCTTTGAATTTGTAATCCCAAAGTAGTTGGAGCTCATACACGCCAAGTCTAGCAAAACTCATTGTCTTTGTAGCCTGGTTTGTTCTCATTGGTATGGCTCTGATACAGAGATTAAATATCCAGATGGTTAGAAAGAAGCTCAGCTTTATGCAAAACTGTTCCTTGTTCTTGAAGGGTAATGGGTTAATGTCTATTGGCTCCTTGGCTGGCACCATCTCTTCCTTCATCTTTTGTCCTCAGATACTGCACTGTCAGAAGGGGGAGTGCAGTAGGAACATCCCTGGTTGAGAATGCTTAGTCCAGAAAATGTTGGGTTTGTGCCTTAACATACAGTGGATTTAAGTCTGTGTATAAAACCAGTGAGGTTCTCAAGGTCTTGGGATATGGCTTAATATTGCTAGAAATTAATCTGTTTGAGTATGAGCATCTCATGTGTCTCTGTTCTATAGTCCTTGTGCTTTTGAGGAAAATATTTGACATTTCAAAGAAAGAAGTAATACAAAATGCAGGAAAGCTTGTTCTGCATGTTGACTATGGGATCTTGCAGACAAAGCAACACAATTGATTTGTGCACGTTGTCACATTCATATTAATTTTTTATCCATTTTGAAGTGGTTATATCCTTAAAGTAAGTACAGTTGTTTCTAATATGTTAAATTTTTAAAAAAACTGTTTTCTGTTTCTCTCTTCAGCTTTCATGCTTACACCTCAGACATATTTGCAAGGAAGAAACTTGCTTTGTTCTTCAATTATCAACAATTCATCATCAGTTACAGCAGGATAGGCTTCTGACCTAATACATCTTTTATGATAGCTCTTGATGAAGTAGGTAACACTCAGCTATTTTTAATAAGTCCCACTTAAAGTCCCATTAAGTCTTTATTTTAGGAGCTTACAATGGAGATCAACTGAAATCACAAGACTGGGGTCAGAATTAGAAAGAATATTAGGAAATGGAAACTTTTATTATCTCCCTCAGTACTACAGAGCTCACAGGGAAGGATACACTGCAGCTGAGGCTGCTTTTCTTACCTACCTCACCAAAGGCAGTTCTGAAATAACTTTAATTGTTTTTGTACTTGAAGACAGTGATTGAAAGCTTCTTTGGAAGTGTATTTTTGTTAAACAGGCAAAAGACACTCTGAAATTGTTTTTTATTTTGCCAGGGTAGGAGATGGGGTTGTTTAGCAATAATGATTACCTTCACACTGTCTCTATCTTAGATGGCTGTAACTCATGGGAATTCACTGAAGTTATTCTTGATTTACAGTACTGTAAGAGAAGGGTCAGAGAATAGTTAGCTTTAAGAAAATAGAAGAGGTTTGCAATTCACTAATACCTGGCATTCCTAGAGCCTTAAATTTATGTGTGTTTTGTAGGAAGGCATTTTCTTGGTCAGAATGCCGCTGATGGAATTAGTTTTAGAAATCAGGAATCCACACTGTTCAAATGGTAAACTTCCAACTCTCTGCCACAGTGGATTTGAAGTGCAGTTGTGTCTGGAGAATGCATTTTTTCTTTTAGCCTGTACTGTGTACTTTAGGAGCTTTGGATTTCTACTACCAAGGCTTCCACGTCAGTGTTCAAAGAAAGGAAACTGAGATGTGCAGGTGATAGCCAAACTAGACACAAAGTTGTTACGTGCCAATATTGCTTATGAGAATGAAATTGTATTTGTTTTGTACAGGACTCAGTTCTTTGTAGGTCTGGAAATGGTGGGATGTAGTCTTTTCTCAGCTACCACTGAAGTTGACTTTGTTAGTGGACATGAGCTTCCTTCAGAAATCCTTAATGAATATTTTTGGTAGTATCAGTATCTATCTGTTAGACCAAAGATTGAATTAGGCTGGAAAAACTGCTTGGGAATACTGCATGGGATGGGTGGCACCATATGCTGACCTGCCACTGCTTGTGCTGTTGCCACAGACAGGGAATCTTCTACTCCAGGTCTGCCTGAGTAACACAGATCAAATGCTCCCCTTTCTTTTCTCTTTTCCTTTGTCTCAAGTTGTCTGTTTTGATTGCACAAGCTGCGGGCCCTTAAGGAAAGTCACCTGGCAAGATCATCAAAGCACTGACTTATGTTAATAACAAAGTAAGAACATCGGTAGATCTGTATTTTCTACCTCTGAAGGAAATACATAGGGAGCAGAAGTTACTGACCGCTCGGAAGGACGTTTAGCTAACAAAATCAGATTCTTTTCAAAAAATAATTTCTCTGACTAGCATCTGGTAATTTCTTGCATGACCCCTGTATCCTACTGGTCATCTTGGTGTGTTTTTCCTACATTACTTGTCCACACAGTGCTCTTCTCTTGCATTATTCATGAAAACCTTTTCCCTGTATGCTATCTTGTTAGCCAGCCATTGTTTTTACCTCCTGGTCTGGGTTATACAGGAAGAAAATGTCAAACTTGTATCTTGTTTGGTGCCCCTTCAAGAATGCTGCTGTTGTTTTGTGACTTGTTTTTTTTTCTACCTGTGGTAATTTATAGCAGCTGCTGCCCTTGAAAGTGGAGAGCACAAAGGTGAGCATATAATTATGGCTAAAGGCAGATCCCTGAAATGTTGAGCTTTGGCGTAGTGCTGTGGTTTGCATCAGAATCCCAAACAAGGCTAGTCCATGATACAGGAGAAACAAAGTAGGAGCAGGAGCCCATAACCAATCATCTAACCAGCAGAAACCCCAGCCTGATCCAAGAAGGGATCAGAGAAATGTAAACACAAAAGCTTTCTCTGGAGAAATGTTTGGGGATGACAGCTAGAAATTTTCTTGTGCCATTGCGTTTAAGCATAGCTTGTTGAGGTTTGCTTTTTTTTTTTCTATAGGAAGTGGATGACTACCTGATTGAAGAGTGTTTCTTGAAAGGTAGCTGTCAACCTGCAGGGAATTCCAGATCAGAATAATAATTGCACGATTATCCTAGCTCTGCTGGATGATGTTCCTTTCCTAATGCTTTCCCTGAGCTTTGTTTGAAGCCTTTTGGGAGTCTTTTTCTTAGATGGAAAAAGAAATACTTGTTTTGCTCTTCTGGCAATCCCTAGATAGAAGAAGGGTTGTGAATATGAAATATTCTCTTTGGACATGTTTTCACTCATTTACTGTTGCCACTCTCCAGTAAACACTTCATTATAATGATTTATTGAAAGCTCTGGCATGTGATCACTAGAAGTGGCAATAAATATCTGGAGCTTAATATTGAGCCAGTCTAAAGGAAAACAGTGTTTCTTGTTGACTCCAGTAAGTGCTCTCAGATTTCTGATGTCCACTCATTTTTCCAATGAAATCTGATGATCTTAGTGTAACTGAAGTGCTGAGGGTGTTTGAGAATAAAAAGAGGAACTGAGTTATTTGACAGTAGACCTGATAGAGAAGGAAAAGAATAATGTTGTAGGAAAGCAACAGATACTGTCTTATATAGAAAACCTAAGATCAATATCACTAACTTTTTAGAAGGACCTGAAGTTGTGCTTTTGTTATATGTTATAAATAATTTTGTCCGTAATATTGGGCCCACATACAAACAGAACAGGAGCTCTTTAAGGAGCGGAATTTGAATTCAATGCACTCAGGTTTTTGTTGTCTGTGTATCAGTTCCACATATTTCCATATCCTAATGGTGTTTGGTTTTTCCCCACTAAAACAATTTGCCTCCTTTTTTGGGGGGGTTGGCTGTCTTTCCCAGGGTTACTTTTTTGGCTATTGTTCAGAGAGATATGAGTAAAGAACAGCATCTTGCCTTCAGAATATTCCTTTTAGAGCTCAGCAGGGATACAGTGCCTGGGAGACCTGCAAAACTATTTTTTCAGTTGGATTTATACCGAGACAGAAGTGGGTCCTGAGTTTTTTTATAGCCACCAAGACCAGAACTCTTACCACCTATTTGGGCCTGGGAGTAGAAATTCTGGCTCCAGCTCACCCATTTAAAAGTACAGGGTGTTTTCAGGCAGGACGGAAGTGAAGAAGTTGTTATTTGTTCCACATCAACCTGTTTCAGGTGTTGAAATGTTTCACAAGGCAGTGGTCAGTCTAACTCAGTGTTGTTTCCCAAGAGCTACCAGTGTCAAAGGACTGTAGGGGGTTGACCTTGGCTGGACACCAGGTCCCCTCCACAACTTGACAGAGGAGAGAAAATATAACAAAGGGTTCATGACTTGAGATAAGGACAAGGAGAAATCAATCACCGATTACTGTGACAGGCGAAACAGACTTGACTTGGGGAAATTAGTTGCATTTATTACCAATCAAATCAGAGCAGGATAATGAGAAATAAATCTTAAAAACATCTTCCCTTCAACCCTCCTTTCTTCCCATGCTCTACCTTCTCCCTTACAAGCTGGGCAGGGAGACAGGGAATGGGGGTTATGGTCTGTTCATCACACATTCTTCCTGCTGCTGCTCAGGGAGAGGAGTCCTTGCCCTGGGTCCCTCCTATGGGAAAGTGTTCTCCATGAACTTCTCCAAAGTGAGTTCTTCTCGTGGGCTATACTTCTTCACTAACTGCTCCAGTGTGGGTCACTCTTCCGTGGTGTGAAGTCCTTCAGGAACAGGCTGCTCAGCATGGGTCCTCCACTTGTCCTCCACAAGTCCTACCAGGAAACCTGCTCTAATGTGGGCTCCTCTCTCCATGGGCCCACAGGTCCCTGCCAGAAACCTACTCCTGCACGGGCTTCCCATGGGGTCAGAGCATTCTTTGGTCATCCACCTGCTTCAGCCTGGTCTCCTCCACAAGCTGCAGGTGGATTGCTGCATCCCCATGGACCTCCATGGGCTGCAGGGGCACAGCTGCTTCACCATGGGCTGCGCCACAGGGGGGAATCTCAGCCCTGGTGCTTGGAGAACCTCCTGTCCCTCCTTCTTCGATGACCTTGGTGTCTGCAGAGCTGTTCTCACATATTCTTACTCCTCTCTTATCTATGCAATAATTTTTTTAATCCCCTTCTTACATATGTTATCCCAGAGGCACTACCACCATCTCTGATGGGCTTTGCCTTGTCCAGTAGTGGGTTCATCCTGAAGACAGCTGGCACTGGCTCTGTCAGACATGGAGAAAGCCCCTGGCAGCTTCTCACAGAAAGCCACCCCTCTAGCCCCTCTGCTTCCAAAACCTGGCCATGCAAACCCAACACAGGGACTCAGAGAAAAAGTTGCAAAACTCACGCTGGAAAACTTTACCAGAGTTGAAGTACAGCTTCTTTAACCGTTTTCTAGACATTATTGTTCATTTGGTATGTTTTCACATTGATATGGGATCTATTTAGGATTCATACGGACACTGTTAGATTCACATCTCCTAACCTTTGTGGTTTTTGTTTGTCAATTAGATTTAAATATAAAGCACCCTGAGTGCCAATTTAATTACACTGTATTACTGACTAGTTTTCTGGCAGTATCCTGTCTCTAACTGCCCAGGCTGGCTTCTGAAGGGAGCTGCTTATAAAAATATAGTCCCAAGGGCAGTGATTAGAAAGGAAGGACTAAAAGAAGGGTCTGTGCTGAAGGAGGAGTTAGTAGTCAATGCAGGCAGAGGAAATTTTGCATATTATCACGCAAAATTGGTGCAAGCTCTTGCATGCATAAAGAAGACCTCATGTACATATTCACAAATGTAAATTGAAAAACAAACACCCTACTGAAGCAGTTATTTTAAATAGCCTCATAATAATTTAAATAATCCGTGAATTTATAGTTGAAATATTATGCAAAAATAACTGTTATCTAGAAGATGCTTATTGGACCTCTAGGTGATGTGTGGATATCGATTAGTAAGCATTACATTTATTATTTCTGATTAGCCTTAGAAACTCACCAAAGCACTGAATTATAGCATAAAAGGACACGTTTAGGGCTGAGTTTTTGCTTAAAGGAAGGACTCAGCATCTTCATGGAGTTTAAATCTCCCTGCCCTTGTGAATTCTCCCCCAAATCGCTGGCCTATTTGAAGCCTGGAGGAAATTTGCAGGTATGTAGAGAGAGCCAAACCACCCCCGTCTGCTGGGGTTTGCTTCCAGGATGAACCACTGCCATCCTCCTCTTTCAGCTGTCAGCTCAGGCTTTGTAAGGAATGCAGAGGTGAATTAGCATCACACCGCTAGAGCTGTTACTGCCTGTATCTGCTCCATCCCAACTTCGTCAACTAACTTTGATGTCAGGTTACCTTAATATGCTAAAGTAGGATGAGTTAGGAGTTGATTCATGAGTGGATCAGACATCCCTGCCTTGGGGGCAGCAACATCTGTTAGGCAGGTGGGGGAGGAAGGCAGGGAGTGGCAGCAGCTTCAGCTGTCTAATTTTCCTCTGCTGCTGCATGTCTGCTGAGTCCTGTGGTCACAGGTTGCCCTTCATTAAAATGTCCTTCCTGGACTGAGAGTTGCTGCTCGTTGTTCTCAGTGAGATTGAGGTTTACAGGATCAAAGGTTTTAGCTTTGCTTGACATATGGCCACAGGCCATATTTGCTTACTGCAAAAGTGAACTCTTCCTACCAGATGAGCCTGAGCTGTGCAATGCTTTTTCCAGCCCTCAGCACATGGAGAGGGAGGGCTGCAGTTTGAAACTCATTTCCTTCCTGTTTTTTCAGTTTTTCTGACATCTTCCCCATCTTACTGGGTTGGCACTGTAGTTTTCTAATGTGTTTCAGGAAAACTTTTCCCTGTTCATATCTCAAAGACAGTGCTCACACTAGTGCAGGCACTAGTGAACCATCCAAATGCTACAAGGTTGGCCTGGTCACCCAGTCTGAGGGTATCCCAGTTGTTTTCAATCTAAGGATCAGCTGTCATGGCCAAAAATTTGCAGTCGGTCCTGGACACTGTAAGCAAAACAGTTAACTTTAAAAATTTAGCTGTAATTTGAGTTTGCTTGGTGGCTTGATTTTATCTGTAGGAGACTCTATTATGTTTTATTAAAAATGATAAATGAATGATTTACTGATGTCTTGCAGATTACAGGCTGAGGATTCTTGATCATCTGAAAAGTCTTTCCAGCCTTTGAGAAATTTCAGTCACAGCCAAGGTCTTCATTGGTAAAGAAGAAGTTGCTGATATTTGTTAATTATGCTTGTATTTTTTTTATCAACTTCCCAAATTCAAGTCAGACAAAAACTGATCTGCCTGATGAAGTTTATCCATTGTTATACTTCAGAATTTTACCTAAACTACATCTAGACTACATACTGGGTTCAACTATGGTGTATGCAGGTGTTTTATGTATAGAAATGGGATTTCAGGAGCAAAAGATGACTTGGGATGCATGCAGATGCAGAACTGGGAGAGGGTATGCACTCCTACTTTTATGGGTAATACAGATGTAGCTCAAACCTCTTCTGTTTCTGATTATGATGACAAAAATAGCATTGCTAAATAGTACTGCCTTTCCTCCTGATATGAAATCCATTAAAAAGAAAAGACAGACACTTGTACTTTTATGCTGAAGAATCTACTTATATTGGAAATGGAGCTGAAAGAATCTTGCTGTAGGATGTTATGGAAGTACATTCTCAGCAAACATGAATAATGAGGAAGAACATCAGAAAATAGAGGAGATATGGGACAAGCCATCTTGTGAAAGGTTTCATCAGAAACTGATTTTTTTCTTCTCGGTTCCCTTCATATTTTTAAAATTGTTTTCCAGTCGTTGTGTCTTCTTTATATGTATTAGTTAGTGAGAAACACAGGAGAAATATTGCTGGTGCTCAGCCTGTGCCAGAGTGTAAAATCTGGAGAGGTGTTGGAGTCCAAGGCACGCCTCTGGCTGCCTTGGGAGGTCAGGACATGCCTCGGGCTGTCCTGGGTGGTCGGGAGCCCCCAGCAAGGGGGTCCCAGACCCTGGCAAGAAGCCCAGAATAACACTGTCTTTGACCTTAGCCAATGGAAAAAGTTACCAACACTGCGAGAATCATTGCAAGCCACGAGAGTGTGAAAATGAGTAGTGGTTTAGTATTTTACAAAGTAAAAAAGTAGATTTTAGGGTTTTTAATATGAGGACGAAGTGTTTAAGATGGAGGATTTTGGGCGTTACCCTGTCCTTCTTCTTCTTCTCCTTCTCCTCCATCTTCTCTGGTAGTAGTGGCACAAAATGATTTGTAGAATGAGAAAGAGGTAGAAATTACGTGTCTAGAATAGGTGCAAATTAATTGGTATAAAAGAATAAATAATAAATACATTGTGAAGAATGGTTGGACCTTGGAAAGGGTACAAAAAGGACAGGGATGGCCCAAGTTGGGGCGGTCCCCGCTTGGTTTCAGCTGGCATCAGACATGCAGCTGGAGCTCAGAACAAATTAAAGATAAGAAGAAATAAACATCTTGAAACAACATTTGCAGGCGTTTCTCATCTGTTTGGACTTGAGGTAAAACTTCCCAGAGGTGAAGATAAGAACCAACATTTGTGCAGAGTGCTGAACTCCCACAGACAGGAGCTCCTCTCAGCTCCCAGTCAGTCTGAGCACAGTCTGAGCATAAAGATGCTGATGGCCAGAATGTGGAGGCAAGAGGGGAGGGTGGGAAACAGCAATAGTCCCAGCGAAGCACATCCTTATACTCTAAAACTTTATTCTGTTGAAAGCCCTATGGTTTCCTTACAGCTAACTCATATCCTGATATTTTAAAGTTACAAGATTATTATTCTTTTAAGATGCCAAACCAGATATATACCTCAGCAGAGGTATACCTGATGTATACCTTCACTAATTTTTAGTCTGCTCAGAATGAGAGAAGTAGAAGTGCAGGACTAGATTCAGATTAGTTGTATACTAAGTACACTTGCATGATAGGAAAAATCTGTGTTAGTTCTCTGAAATAAATGTTCCACTTCTCATTTCATTTGCTCACTTTCTCTTTCTTTGCAGAATCCCTAAATGAATAAAGGATTGTTTGTTGTCAGTTAATTAAAACTATTAATGAGATTATTTCTTTATCCCAAATTTAATGAATCACTTGGCTTCTAGCGTAAGAAAGATTTGATGAGGTTGAACTGTGTAGCTCAGGAAAATATCCATTTAATGTAGGAGTTGGCATTGGTTTGTACCAAATTTTATTTTAGAGTTTTGGTTTTGGTTTTTTATTTAGTACAAAAGTTGTGAATAAAGCTCATCAGATATTCAATCTGTTTCTGTCTCTCTGAAGTGAGTGCTAGACACGGAATTAGTCAGGTGTGGTATTGGGTGTGTTCTTACTTTTTCCACTGCATTCCTTAGCTGCATCCTTCCAATTAAATTGTCTCTCTCTTGTTCAGTTTCAGATACTTGATGAAGATAGAAAACATCTGGTGTCTCCTGTGGGCTTGCATGGAGTCTAGAATGGAAAAGGCACACAGCCATGGACAGACTTGGACTAGACTCCTAGCAGACTGCTACAAGACTCTTTTCCACATAACCTTTGCTACATATCATGTCCCAATGTGTCTAATTACACCATACCGAGTGACTAAAATCCACAACAATGACCTACCTTGGGAGGAGAGTGGGGAAGAGGGAAGGCATTGCTATTCCAAAGTCCTGAAGAGCCCAGCTATTCTGACCCCTTTTCTCCTAGCCAGTCTTCCCCAACTTCCGTTTTCATATATTCAGCTTTATATTCTTTCATCTTCCACCATAAGAACTGTTACTGAGGGGCTGTAATAGGATTTGTCAACCAAATGCTTTTGTTATCACCTTTGAAACTTTGTTATTTCTTGTGCTCCATCCTTTCTCTCATTCTGATCTCTCATTCTGAGTGTGTGCCTCAGGGAAGCATTGCAATAACATTTAATTTTGCAGCTCTGGCCTCTCTTTCTCCAACAAACACATATATGAGTGTGAGACCCAGGCAGCATGCATGGAGCCATCCAACTCTGGGCTTTAAACTGAAAGAGGGCAGGTTTAGATTAGATATTGGGAAAGCATTTTTATGATGAGGGTTGTAAAACACTGGCACAGGTTGCCCAGGGAAGTTGTGGATGACCCATCCCTGTAAGTGTTCGAGGCCACGTTGGATAGGCCATTGAGCAACCTGGTCTAGTGAAAGGTGTCCCAGCTCATTGCAGAGAAGTTGGACTAGGTGACCTTTAAAACTGACTTCTAACCCAAACTATTCTATGATTCCAAGATAATAAAGCAGGAGGAATTTAGATTGTGTTTGTCTTCTTCAGGAAAGAAGTTGTGAATGTAGTGCTTTCAAAAATCACGAAGGAGCAAGGTGATATCCAGTGCAGGCAGAACAGCAAACCTGTTCAGTCTCTGTTGTGGTGTCTTGGAAATAAAAAGGGTATTTCTGCTAAGCACTTTGCATCAATAAATACTGTAAGATCTTGGCCTTATTAATTGTCCTCACATTCTGTGAAGCAGGAAAACAGCCAAAGGTGAAGAGTCTTAATTCCCAGTACCTTTATCTAATTTAAACAGTATTCAGTGACCTTTGGACAGAGAATGATTTTTGAAAAGCCTTTTCAAACTCTCTTTTAACATGACATCCAGACTTTCAGCTGTGCCTGAGATTTTGCCAAGCTTAGGGGAAGGTCAGGGCATTATATAAAACATACCAGCTTCTCCTAGACATGTTCCAATAAAGAAATAAAATAGATCAATAAAGCACATCGAAGTCATTATAATCCAGATTTTGGAAATTCCTGTTAGCAGAGCCCTTGTGGGTATTAACGGAAAATGTGTTTTCTTTACGGATGAGTGGCTGCAATATCTGCTGTCACTCAGTGACTGGGAGCTTTCTCTGCCTGCACATACCATGCCCAACTCAAAAATGTGTTGGCCAGGTGGCAGTATTGATATGTGCCTTATTAAGGACACACTGGTAAAAGGAGAAGTATGTCAAAACTCTGATCATCCTTCAGCTAAACTAACCCTGTTTTGGAAGTTTGGAAATTTTTCACTCAGATGTTTGTATCTGTGTAGTCCTGACTAGGCAACCACTTTGTTACTCTCTCTTAAAATTAAATGTTAAATTATTTGAACTGTGTTTGCTTGAAGATATCGATGGGCAATAAAAGATAAATAAATAATACAAAATCATCAAATTTGATATTATGTCATCAGTGATCCAAACAGCAAAATTAATTGATCTTCTTAATAAAACCAAAATCCTTTATATACTCCAGAGCAAGGGAATTACCTAGACAAAAAGAAAATCCAGAAAGTGCTTAATGCTTGACTTACTGTAGCATATTTCCTATTACAATTATAAAAAATTTCCAATTGTCACCTGCTGTATTTTCTAGCTGCTCACCTTTTATAGACAGCGGTAAATTCAGGAAATTAAGACAGAAGGAACGGAAAGAGATAAATATTTGCTTTTTTTTTAAAAAAAGTTTTCTGGGTTTGAAGGGATCCTGTTATAAAATATGGTCCATAAGTTGCACATATTGAACCACATCCTAGGCTGATCGTCCATATTTCAAAGAAATGGAGAAGAGCATATAAATATGGATAAGAGTAATTGATTTACTTTTAAGGAAACTATTCTATCATGTATTGTTCATGTAAGAAAGAAAATCCCAGGTGTGAAACAGCTGCAAGAAAATGATATTTCTTGTCTAAAAGAATTTTCAGGTTTTAAATGACACTAATATCTTCTATAGAAGATATTCTTTAAATTCCTCCCCTTGTTATGCTTGTGGAAGTAAAACAAATGAGTAATAATCTGATTAATTCTAAAGTAGATGAGATAAAGCTGTTATAGGACTATGCATTTATTTGTTTACAGTGTTCCTAACCCAGAGTGTTTTGGTGAGCACTGACATGTTGGGTACCTTGTGTTTCAGGGCAGGAGTTAGTCTGCTATAATTATAAGGGCATGAGATCTATAAAGAAGTAAAATTACTGCTCCTGCCAGGCGAGGATTTTTTCCAGAACAAATATTATACTTAGTTATGGTATTTAATAGCTGAAGGAGTGAAGCTTCCAGAAAGGACCATGCAAGTCTGTAAGTGTGGTCACCCCCAGCTCCTCTGTGAGAGCAGAAGGAACTAAGCAAAATGAAGAAGTCAGCCAACCCCACCTGAGCACGTGGGCTATGGGCAGGAAGTTTAATGCATTTTCCTGTTCTCCAATTCATCCCATTATTCTCCCCCATTTCTCATTACTTCTTTAAGTCTAATCTGTACACATAGGAGTAGTCAATCCTAGTGGACATCTGAAGGATCAGGCATTATATGATGTGTGATGTCAGACCTTGATGAGGACGACTGTGTCCTTCCTCAGGACACAACAAGCACGTTCAATCCTTTTCTTTTTGCTGGTGTTCTCGCAACATAATAGATGGCTTGTGTATTTGAGTTCTGATGCCCAAGGATAAGTTTACAGTACTGAAGTTGCTATAGATGTAGTGCTGTTTGCAGAGTGATCAAGACTTGCTCCGGAAACTACTGACATGAAGTTAATTTTATGAGGAAAGTCTCAACGTAATTGCAAGAGCCATGAACTTCCAAAGGGATTTTTAACTTCCAGTGAATTTGTAACAGTTTGGAGACACGCCAAAAGTACATGCAGTCTGATTTCACATGATGTCACATCCAAAATATATTCCTGGAAAATGGATACACTTTTAAGGAGAGGACACAAATGCAGAGAACTGGTTTTTGCTCACCAGTTATTAAAAATTTTAACCTCAAATGTCAGGTACTTTTTAAAAAAAGAAAAAATAAAGATCTTCAATAATGATCCTCCAGTAAGTCCTTCTTGGGTTCCTACACCCATAAGTGCCTAAAGGAGATAGAAATGAATCTCATAAATGCCAGAGAGAGAATATCAGAAAAACATTTTCTATTGAAGTCACCAAATGCAAAATGTTTTCCTTTGAAATCACAACCAAACATAACAGCAGTTCCTTTCTCAAAAGGTTAAGTAACCTTTTTTCATTTGAAGGACTTTAATTACATACTGTTAGAGGGTGATTTGTTACTTTTCAATATTTATTTATAGGGACTTTTAGAGCAGGAAAGTTTGGAGTTGTACTTTTGGTAGGATTTTTAAAATTCTTTAAGGAAACCTTTAAATGTGAGGTCTTGTAAACTAACCTGTGTTTTCATAAAGTGGTATGTAGGACTGCAGACCTCTATTTTAGAAATGAAGTATAATGATCTATAGCTGTGAAGTTAACAAGCTGTCAAGATTCTTAAAAAATGAAAAAATTGTTTACCCTTAACTACCCAGAGATACTGAAATACAAACTTTGTACCAGGTTTTTAAAATCCAATTCCACATTTCAATGAAAATTTATCTACTTTTTATTGTTGAATATTTTTTTAGTATTGTTAATAATAACCTTTTTTTCCTAGACATTTAAAATATAATTGAATCTCGACTATATGCCTGGAAGCATTTTGGCAGCAATTAGTCACTATAAATAGTGCATTAGTAGGCCTCGCTTGAAGCTAAATGATATTGGATTGTTTATATTCAACGAATGGGAATAAGATGCCATTTTTTTTCATCTGAAGGAGCATTCCTTGTGAAGGTGGCTTCAGCAGAGCTGTCTGGAAAGCAAAATTTACTGTCATGAGTACAGCACTCTGCCACTCCTGGGTCCCAGGATTTAATAATTTTGGTACATCTTGGTCACCACCAGCTCAGGGACCTTCACCTAACCCTCCACGGGACAGTGGGAGTTTGCCACTTTGTCTGGGATTCATTTGCTCAAATGTAGACCCTCTGTTGTGTCTCCACGGGAATAAACTCCTAGACTACATTTGCAAGCAGTGAAAAAAAAAGGATGAATGTCTGGGGCACAACCGATTTCATTCTAAAGGTAGATATGTGAAAAAGGTCAAATGGCCATGGCCCTAAAAATACCCTTTTCTCTGTTATCTGTTTAACAGAGCCTATGATACAATATATAGTTGAATATCATGAATTTTACCTTATGTGACATGCTGAAGCTTAGTAATCTAAAATGTTGACAGATAATTGTATGTTTTTTGGAAATTCGGGATGGTCATAAAACCAGAAGTAGTGGTCTGAGAAGCTGAAAGCTGTGAATATGAACATTCACGGGTTCAACATTCAAGGCTTGCTTGAAAATGTTGGCCTTTCTTCGTTTACCATCTTGTAAAGTGTAATAATACTGCTTTTTAACTGCAAACAATTTTGTGGTCTCCATAAGGAAAACCAGGCCTACAACCAGAGTCATATAAGAAATACACCATGAAGGTATGGCACTGATGATAACCTGATACAAATCCTGACTATTAACCCTGATTTTCATATGTATTACATCTGCACCTACAAGATAAGTGAAAATTACTACAATAGCTATTTTTGAATTTGCACTTATTCTGCAAAAAGAATATTTGGTCCCTCTTTCCCTTTACTCTCTTTGGAAGTGCGTGTGTGGATTGGTCATAAATAGCTCCCCCTATAGAAAAATGCTGTGGGGAACCCTTTCAGGATGCAGCTGTGGAATAAGATTTGCATCTGTGTCTTATTTGTGTTATAATGCAGCTCCAATGTATTGACCTATTGACTGGGCAATGTGAAAGATGTCTAAGAGGCCAAAATAAAAGAGGCATAAAAATGTCTAAGAGGTTGAACTTCCTCTGAGATGAAAAACAGCAGCAGGGTCTCAAGCTGAAAACACATCACTAATAAATGATCAACTGTTCTCTGTTAATAGAAGCAGTATGAAAACCTTCATCCAAGTGATACTTGTAATAAAAGTTTTCATTTTGGCCATTGGAATCTAGATCATGCAGGATGAAGACATGTTAAAAATGGAGAACTAATATATCTGCTTGGGATGGTGAGAAGAAAAAAATTAATAAGAGACTACGGGATCAAGGTTGGATAGCTGTGATTGAAAATTGGAAGTGTTGAGCACTGTGTGATTTCTTTGGTGTAGATGGAATGAAAACAATTTTGAAAGCTTAACAAATCTATTTCACTGATGCTCTTTGGAATTCAAAGCAAGTGTCTTTGCTCGTAATTTCTGCCAGAGTCTCCTGAAACCCCAATAGTTAGAGAGAATAATTCTGTCTTCTAAATTCTAATCTTTCTTTCTTCTTATTTCTTCTGAACACAGGAGTCAGGGTTAATTTTGGGCAGGAAATTAACTTTGAGTGTTATAAGCAGTGGCATGTAGGTAACTTGCAGAGGAACTGTGCAGTGTACCTTGGCGTCATGGATCCCCTTTCCAGATTCCTGGGGGAACATGCCACAGCTGCTGTCTAGTCCAGATGCCTGAATTTGGTTTTGTTGGGGTTGGGATACAGCTGGACCATGGCCATGAAAGTTGCAGTCTGAGTCTTTAAATTCTGCCTTGTTCTGAAGCATTTTGCAATGAGATCTGTCCAGTCTTGTCCATTAGATACATAAATTTGAGGAACAAATACACTCAAGCTAAAGGGCAGTTTCACTTCCATCTGCTGAGATCTGCTGCCTTTTTGGTATGTTGCATTATACAAGGGCAAGAGGAGGACATCTCACATTTTTCTAAGACAATATATTGAGTGTCCCAGTGCCAATGGACTGTGATGGATGATGCAGTATCAGGAGTAGTACTGCCACAAGGAATGGTTTTACAGGCTTATAGTTAACAGGCAGTGAAAGAGATAAAATAGAAGCGATTCAGGTACTTAACTGCAGTAGATGCCTATACCTGTGAGAGGGACCAATCTGATTTTTATTTATGCCTCAACATATGTTATACATGAAGTGAAGAATTCCTATAGGGGCTGTACGTGTGGTGGCAACCCTGTCCCTGGGGAGACTTCGCCTGGCATCTGATCAGGGGAGTGAGAGCTTCCATGATCGGGCTGCAAGCAACCCCCCACTTGCCGGCAGAGCAGAGCTCCGGGCGCCCGGGAAGAAATGCCCGGGAAACAGGGCTATGGGATGAGCCTTAGCACGTAAAGACAGGTAACTGCAACACAACGAGCGCCATTGTCTTTGGGTTTCTTGGAGGGAGCGGGGACTCGCCTCTAGGGTCAGGCCGCTCTCGGCTTTCGCTCCCTGCGGTCCTGCTTCCCTCTCCGCACCTGTCCTGCCCTGCTTCGCTGCTTCCCTGAGGCTGCTTGTCGCTGCGACAGCCCAGTGCTCTGCTGTTTCCCCGACGGAGCGGACGCTGCCTGCACCCAGCCCTGGCCGTCGTCGCTGTCACCGTGTTCCCCGCGTTCCCCGCGTNGCGCCCGGGGTACAGCGGTAATGATCTGTCCCTGTCTTCTGTTTCTCTCTCCTTCTCTCTTTTCCCCTCTCTGCTCTCTTTTCTATTTCCCTTCAGTAGGAACACTCACCCTTCTTTATCAGTAAACACTTCTCAGATGTAATATTGCTGCGTTTGCGCTTTATTTTTGTCCGAGAAATCTATCAAAAAGAATCCTCCCCGACTCCCCCTTTTACAGTGGGACAGGACAACCTGCACAAAAAACCTCCGTGTGGTTGTCAGATGTGATATAGGATCTCTGGGATACTCATGCCCTGCTGGAACATCCAGCTGAGGCAGGAAGATACCTGAAAACATTGCGAATAGATGAGACATCAGGGTCTAGGGACATGAATTTCTCTTAAAGCGGTGAGAATTTAACTGTGACCTCTTGGCCCTTCTGCTTTATTCGGCTCTTTAGTAGGACAGGTTCTGATCCTCCCTTGCTGATGGAATAGTATTTTATGTTTGCTAGCACTTTAAAAAAGTTTTAAAACATCAGCAAGGCCAAATTTGGGGATGACAATTTGGCTACCGCCATTATAAGGGAAGAATACCTTGGCTGACACATGTTAACTGTAGCCCACTTCAAAATCAGAACTCATAATTTCCTTAATAAATAGAAGATATTCATGTTGTATTGGTTTTCAGTTCATAAAGAGGAACTATTTGCTCTTTAAATTGTTCTGTGGCTTTTCTTAGGATAAGTGTAAGGGAACAAATATGAAAACATCGTAGCAATATTTTGAGAAGTTGTTTAAATGGGTGCCTCTTTGGTTCCATGTTGTATCAAATCTGTCTTAAAAAATGACAGCTGCTACAGCTGATGAAAATGCAAAAGCTATGGTACAGAAAAAAGGACATAAGTTACCTTATATCTATACAGTAGTTAAGTACTGGCCAAGAACAACTGTCTGCTGCAGAGGGGTTTAAGTGCATGGCCAGCATGATCATTTGTGCCTTTGTGCAGTCAAAGGAAATAACTTCATTTAATTTTCAGAGAATAATGCCTAAGTAATGCCTAAATTTATGCTGGTTTTCAAATTAATTGTATCATAGTCAAATAAAATCAGCAAATCTATTGCTTCCCTGGTTACAACATTATTTTCTGTCTTTGGACATAAGCATTTAGTCTCATAATACTCTGAAAACTGGGTGAAATTTTTCAGTGAAGATGGGGGAAAGAGGGGAATCTGTGGCATAAATAATTTCTGGTTTTAGACAGACTTGTAATATGAGGATCCCTGTTGGGCACAATGTGACCAAAAGTTATTACACAGAAAATTTACATCTGCGAGTGCCTTGTGAAAATACAATTAGAAACTCACTTCCAGACCAAGTAAGGAAAGGCAGAACTACGTAAGAGAAGTCTTATGTAGAGAACTCTTAGAGAGTCTCTACATAAGAGAACTACATAAGAAGGCAGTAAAAGAATCGTGCTTGGAATAATACCTCAATAACTCTCCTTGCTGATGAAGTTTGTGTTTAATGGCGATATTGCTGTTGCACTGCTTCCAACCCTCCCAGCTCTCCCATCTTGAACCTTCTTTGTACTCCCCAGTTTTTCTTTTTAAGTAGTTCTCTTCTTTGGTCCTAACATGTAGAAGAATTAAACAAGACTCTCCAGGCTGCTAGTAAGATCAAAATCTGTAAAATTAACTGAAAGAGGAAGACAAAACACAGTTTGAACAATAAACAAAGAAAAATAATTATGATGAAGGTCACAAGAAGAAGATGAATCCTGAATTACCACAGCAGCCTGGCCATGAAACTATAATAAGAGGAGAAGAAAATCCACCCTAGCATCTCTCATTTTAATTAAACTCTGTCATTTTTAAGTGCTCTCATAAATTTTGCCACCAGATTTATAAATCCTGACTTTGTGCCCAAGTCCAATTGCAGATTGGGAGGTGCTATGTCCCCACAGATTTCTATGGATTTATTCAGAATAAATTCGATGTAGGAAAGGACTTCTGTCTCTTGTGCAGGCTAAAACAAGTATAATACAAAGAAACCAGCAGTAAAAGAAAGCAGCTGCAGAACAACAGAGTGTCAGTGAGCCTGGATTTTGTGTGCTACAATTAAACTTATTCACTTTAATGTGTCTTTCTTTAGTATGTCTGTGGTGATGTTTAGTTGGTTGATAGGAGGAGGTGTGTAGATATGAATAATTTGTGAAGCCCACTGGACCTGGGATGTGTTAGGAGCTCATGAGCTCTTCTGCCTGGAGCCCAAGAAAGGCTATTTGTAATATAAGTCAGGCAATATTAGGAAAAATATACAGTAAAAATTAATGCAAGTTGTCTTATTGGGAATTTTGCTTCTTATATTGAAAGCTTTGAATTTAGAAAGAGAACAGTTGTCCACGGGACAGTGTGAAGATAATAAAATCATTCCTTCAAGTGTTTATGGTGCCTTCTGAGAGACATTGGTGTCCTTTTTGTAACTTACTGAGTCTCCACAGCGCGTGGAAAGACTGAGCTGTAGAAGTCAGCTTGGCCACTCCTGAAATGCAGTAGTCTCTTAAGAGTGTGTGACTGCATTGACAGGTTTCACAAAGGAAATGGAGAAGGGAGGGAAGAAGGGAGGGAGGAAGGGAGGGAAGGAGAGAGGCAGGGAGAGAGTGGAGCAGAGGGCCTGCAGGAACTGCTGATCATTACCTGAGTAGAAATTTAATTATGGCACAGTCACTGACACAGTTAATTTTATAAAGTTGCTACCTGATCTTTATTGATCCCAACTGGACTCTGAATTTATTGTTTCTTTGAAAGAATCATAGAACCATTTAGGTTGGAAAGGACTTTAGGATCATAGAGTTCAACCATTAACCTAACACTGCTGTCTTCACTATTAAACCACAAAGTTTTACCAGCAGGCTTATTAATGCACTGAGACCTTCTTTCAGAATGGCAGGACACAAACAGTCAAGGAGATTTCTAGAAGGCGTCAGGAATAACTTCCTGCTCCAAGCACTGGAGCTAGGGTGATGCACAGATAGATAGATCTGCTCATTGTTAACCTGGAAGACATGGCTTTGGGATGTGGTAATCAGTCATAGAATGGTTTGGATTCAAAGGGACCTTGAAGATCATCTTGTTCCAATACCCCTACCATGGGCAGGGACACCTTCTACTAGACCAGGTTGCTCAAAACCCCATACAGCCTGACCTTGGACACTTCCAGGGATGAGGCATCCACAGTTTCTCTGGACAATGGCTGTGGGTCCACAAAACAGTGGGGTTCAATATCCTGAAAAGAAGGAGGAAGGAGAACAGTAGAGAACAGATCCTGGACTCTGTATTAACTTATTCATCGATGACTTGGATGAAGGGGCAGGTGCCTCCTCAGTAAGTTCACTGATGGCACAAATCTGTGAGGAGTGACCAATACTCCAGAGGGCTATTAGCCCTTCAGAAGGCCCTTGACAGGCCGGAGAGATGGGCAGAAAAGAACCATCTGAAATTCAACAAAGGCAAGTGCCGGGTCCTGCACCTGGGGACGAATAACCCCCTGCCCCAGCACAGGCTGGGAGTGACCTGTTGAAAAGCAGCTCTGCAGAGAAGGACCTACGGGACCTGGTGGACAACAAGCTGTCCATGAGCCAGCAGTGACCTAGTGGCCAAGAAGGCCAATGGTGTTCTGGGGTGCATTAGAATGAGCAATGCCAGCAGGTCGAGGGAGGTGATCCTGCCCCTCTCCTCAGCCCTGGTACATCTGGGCTGAGGCACATCTGGGGTACTGTGTCCAGTTCTGGGCTCCTCAGTACAAGAGGGACATGGAGCTCCTGGAGCATGTCCAGCAGAAGGCTATGAAGATGATGAAAGGACTGGAGCATCTCCCTTATGAGGAAAGATTTAGAGTTGATCCTGTTCAGCCTTGAGAAGAGAGGACTGAGCAGGGCCCTTACCTATGTCTCTCAGTGTCTGCAGGGAGATGTCAGAGGATGGACCAGACTCTGCTCGGTGGTGCTGAGCAACAGGACAAGAAGCAATTGTCAGAAACTGATGTGCAGGAAGTTCCACCTGAACATGAGGAAGAACTTCTTTACAATGCAGTGACCAATTGTTCAGAGAGGGTGTGGAGTCTCCCTCACTAGAGATATTTAGGAAGTGTCTGGATACAATCCTGTGCCATGTGCTCTGGGATGACCGTGCTTGAAGAGGGAGGTGGGACCAGGTGACCAACTGTGGTCCCTTCCTGACCCATTCTGTGATTCTGTTGACTTCAGGAGAGCTTCAGCTGAGCTTCTGGAGCAAAATGAGAGCTGGGATGAAATAGGAAGTAGCTAGAGGGGAAAGGAGGTCAGGAAGAGGAGCAAACTTACCAGGAGATGTCTGTGTGTGGAGGGATGCAACCCACCACTACTTCTCTTACTTTTTTTGCTTATGGATGAATGATACAGAGCAAACAAAGCAGGATATCTAGTCTGTTCCTTGAAGATTGGAAAAGGGCAAGATGTCTCGGTAGCTGTTCAAGGACTGGAATCTAGATGTCTCCATAGCAGACAGGGCTGTACATGTCTCTTCCGAAGAGGTGCCTTGCCTGGGTTGGGGAGGTAGAACAGTAGACAGGTTGGGGGCCGGCAGCTGTTGCCAGAGCCCTGAACCCAAGAGTACACTCAGAGCTGGATGTCTGGTGAGTCATGTCTTCCCAAAGCAGCTAGCTGTACAGGGTGGAAATTTTCCATCTTTCTCTCTTGGGTTTGAAAAGTGATACCATCTTTCCCTTCAATCAGTGATGAAAAAGCAAGTTATAACTGAGGTGTAACTGCAGGCTTGAGTAATGACTTTATATCTACCTTCATATCCTGGTATATTACCAGAAGAATAATGTAATTGAACTAGAACATTGTCCTAGGTTACAATGTAAGATGTAAACAAAAGCATGTCTTCTATCACCATCTGCATAAGCTGTTAAAGCAGGTGGGGCAATGTTCCTTATTGCCTGTTAAACAGAGATAGCTCCCAGAGGGAGTTGTCAAGGATAAGTCATGGTAGGAGGTAATGGACTAACAGCCTTTCCCACTGCGTTCCCAGAGGACGAGAGCCACATAGCCACCACTGGACCTTCTGAGGAAGACCAGAAGGGAAGACCCTTCAACAGGATCACCACTTCAACAGAACAACATCCATGACTTCAGGACTGCAGCCACCATTTTATCAGACTGCTACCACCACCCTGACTAACAGGGTGTCAGGTTGTATTCTGACTCTGTCAGTTTAAACCAGTGTTTTCTGCCTTTATTTTTAGTTTTCCTATTAAATTGTTATTCTGATTTGTCGTCTCCCACTGGTTTGTTTTCAAACTAGTACAAACATAATTTTGGAAACTTATCAGGGGGGTTAAGTACGAAAAGATCAAGAAATGGGAATGTGACAGTGCTTCAGATTTTTCTTGAGCTATTCTTTAGCAAAGAGATTTATGTGAAAATGAAAATATTAATCTTTAGATGATGTGGAGGTAAAACTAAAAAATGCATGTACAATATTATTTAGTTACCCATAACTATGATGTGTAATCTTGTAACATCTTCATTTTGATTTTAAGTATGTTTGTATGATGGACAAAGAACTGCTAACAGCAAAGCTGGAACAGGTAGAAATGCTTCCTCTTGGACACAAATCTTCTTGACCTTACATGCAGTGATAGGCAATTTCCAGAAAAAGGACCCAAGTATGAGGCATTTGTCATGGGAAAGTGAGGAATATGTCGTGTTATGCTCCACCCTTATAAAAAGTCCATCTCCCTCGCTTACTCATATAGAGAGTTTTCAGCAGAGGAGCAGTACAGGAGGTGTGCATTGGATTGTAGATTTCCACTGCTGGCCTGTTTTATGTATTGGTTTTAAAGCAGACCTTAAACCCAGGATGAACCAAGCTTTAAGGAGAAGATCTGTTCTGCAAAGTCATTCGGTAAAAACATGAGGAGTAAGGTGCTAAGTTGTCTCAGCTTCTGTTAGTGTGTGATTGCCTCATGCTTTAGTACTACTTTGACTTTAGAATTTGTTTCTTCTTATAATTTGTACTACTTTTGTTCAATTTTCCTGTTTTACACCATTTCTCGCTTAACCAGTAATTGTTCAGAAATTTCTAGTGAGAATCCTTATATAGAAATTTTCATTCTGTCTACAGGTTCAGCAGTTGTCATCCTATTAATCTTAGGTAATGTGGAATTGTGTTTTTATATATATATATGTATCCTATATAAAATACCAGGGATTGAAAGTTTGGATAGAATTTTGTGGACATGTTTAGTTCATACTCTAAGACAAAACCAGAGAGGATTCACTACAACAAATTTATCTCAGCATCTACCCGTAGGTGAAAACGCTGCAGCTTTCTGATACATTACAATGTTTCTCACTGTCACCTCTTGTTTTTCTGAATACATCTCTATTCTGTTGTGAAACTTGTTAGAAAGCCGGACTGTTTTTCATAAACCTCTCCCTTGGCCGGGGCACAGGCATGCAGCAATCAGTTGTTTCTTCTGTGATTCCTTTTATGTTCCCATGGTCCACTGGTACCGAGTATGAGCAAATTATGCCTTGCCATGCTTTTATGGGTAATTTTGTTTGGGATTTTCCTTCGCCACCAAGGGCAGCTTCTTGTATTTTTTTTCCTTAAAGAAGACTTTCCACCAAATTTTTCCATCACTTTGTCATAATAATACATAGTGATACTTTTGTGTAGTTAGAGAGCAGCTTGCCATAGATTCGATCTAGCATAACAATGTCTTGACTTACACGAGAGTACATACAATTACTTCCACTGATAGTTAGCAACTATGGGAAAAACTTTTCCTAGAGAGATGGACCTTAAAAATAGCCAGTGACTTCTGACTCCAGTTTAAAGCTGGGCTGTGTAATGCTAGATAAGCAGAGGAACTATATCACCTTTTATTGTGAGAGCCTTTTACGGTCCAGAAGGATTACATGGATATGCCTGAAAACTAGAGGAGCTAAGGGACAGGTCAGAAAGATAAGTAGAGGAAAGGAAAAAGATTACATGTTTTCAAGTTCCTCTTTTTCCTGAATTATTCATGCCCTCCAAAAGTGTCCTTTCCACTTTTCCCTGTGTTTGTTTTTTTGATTGTTAATGTTTTCTCTACCCAAAGATATGCCCATGCCAGTCTATTTGTCAGACTACTGGATTCAATTTAAGGATAGGAATTCTTATGTCGGTTGGTGGTTCTTTTTTTTGTTTTTCTTGTGCCACTACTATCTGATGCTGAAGCTTTGTAGTGGATACACTCTATTTTTACCCTCCTCGAAGCATTAAGACAAACACCTCATTCTGCTGCCTCTTCTATAGCCTGCAACTTATCCCCCTCATTGATGCACTTACACATTGATGCATCTTAAATGGGTGGTTAGCTAATCATTATCTTGAATTGGCAGATGGTAATTGCTGTATTAAAATTCTACATAACTTATTTGCCATGTAGGACTCAGCAGAAGTATATGTGCCTCACCAGTGAGTCGATTAGAGATGCCTTAAGCATCATCTTTTCCAAGTTTTAAAAAATTAATCACTCATAGTTTTCATTTTAACTCAGAACAGGGCAAAGGTTGAAAACAAGACCTTTCTTGGAGCACACTCTACATATTCTGTGTCTTTTTATGAGCCCAGTCTAACCTCTGTCTGCCTCCAATGACCCATACCTGAAAGAAGAAAAGGAAAAGTATTGTAATGTATCTTCTTTCTCTGGGCGGGGTTTCTGTTTCTTGTAAAAAAGATGCAAATGAAGAAAAAAAGCTGGAGTTGCTGAGCATTCTTGCTGACCTTGCCAGCACTGGAATGGCTATTAACATGGTGGAGGTGGAGCTGTTGTCTAGCAGAGGTGCAGAGTATTTCCATAGTACAAAAAAAACCCAAATGACATACCATAATCCTGCGAAAGTACTCGGCTCTTAGTGAATCTCTTTCTACATTGGAGATTTTGCTATCCATACTTGGGCTGATTTGTTCTCCTCTCCACTGCCAATGGGTGTGGTTGTAATTGAAAACTTTGTTGTATGGATAGTGTCCTCTCAAAAGAACAGTAGTTCCTCTCAAAAATACAGGAATTGCAGTGGTCTAAAGAGCCCCTTTTGCAAAATATTTGAGGGAAGAGAGCAGGTGACACAGGCTTTAGTGGTCACCACTCTTTACATAGCAGATTGCACCAATTTTCGTGAAGAAGTGGTGGTCTTGCTTAGCTTCCCATGTTATGAGGAAGTCTTTGATTAGGGTCCGTCAGCAGATCTGGACAAGAAACTTTGTGGCTTTATTTTCCATAGCCTCAGATTGAGCTGGATTTTGAGAACTGACCAAGTCTTGTTGGTATGTTTATATTATAGATGGGGAAGATGTCTGCCAAATCAGTGAACAGCTGGGATGGACACTTGCACTAGAGCAGCCAAAGGGAAGTGTATACCACCAGAATGAGAAGACACCTGTGTGTACGTGTGTACAGAGTGGTCTGAGGAATTTCTGTTGTGTTGATTGGTTTATATTTGTAAATTAAAGACCCAATCCCTGCTTTAAAGGCTTTGCAGCCTCACATTCTGTTCAGTTTTGGGCCCTTTGCCTCAAGAAAGGCATTGAGGTGCTGGAGCATGCCCAGGGAAGAGTAACAGAGCTGGGGAGGGGTCTGGAGCACATGATGGATGAGGAGTGGCTGAGGGAGGTTGGGGATGTTTAGTCTGGAGAAAAGGAGACTTCAGGGAGAGGAATGGAAAGTTGTAGTCAGGTGGAAGCTGGTCTTTTCTCCTGGATAACAAGTGATAGGACAAGAAGAAATGGCCTCAAATTGCACCAAGGGAGGTTAATATTGGATATTAGGAGAAATTTCTTCACGGGAAGTATTATCAAGAATTGGAAAAGGCTGCCCAGGGAAGTGGTGAAGTCACCCTCCCTGGAAGTGTTCAAAAACCATCTAGGTGTGGCACTTAGTGACATGGTTTAAAGATGAAAATGGCAGTGCTGGATTGTTGGACTGATGACCTTAGAGGCCTTTTCCAATGTAAATGATTCGATGATTCTTAATACGACTGAAATATATGGTATTACCTAGTGGAATAAAGTTAAGTATAGGAGTCACTGGGCAGGCAGTGGGACTGGAGATGTTGGCTGTAAATACAAGAAAGAGGATGTGGCAGGTTGTTGCAGTGTGCCATGGCCGGTGCCACGGCCAGCAATACCAAGTGGACCAGCAGGGGTATTGGTTTGATACCCACGCAGAGTATGCAGATCATATCCCCATAATTGTCCACCACCATCTCCTGCCTTTCTCACCTATATTTGGTTTTCCCTCTACAAAGTTCTGTGTTCCTTGACCCCCCATTGGCCCACGTTGTTTCTCCCCTCCCACGTAATTCCCCATTGGCTTTGTACCTCTTTTCTCACCTTAGTACAACCCCCGTGTCCCTCCATTATTGGCTGTTTCATATTTTCCCCTCCCTTTTTGTAGGGGTATAAAACCCCCTGTCAAAGGTATTTCTTGGCTTCTTTGTGCCCTTCCCTGGATTTCAGTTAGACCCTTACCCTCAATAAACCCTCTCCTGTTTTTCCACAAAGAAGTCCCTCCGCTTTCTTTCTGCCTCCTCTGCTCGCCCTTACCACTGGTGGGTTGGGTGAACCCGTGCTGGAGCTTCCCAACTTTCCCACACCCTGCGAGCAGCCTCCTTCATCCCCTCCTGTGTGGGCGGGTGCCCAGCACTCGTGGTCACCTCACCAGCTGGACAGAAAGCGCCGCGGCAGCAGGTGGTGGAAAGAGAAATTGAAGGATCCTCCTCCTATGGTCCACAGTCATTTGGAGGCTAATAAGTGTTTTCCTCATTTTAAGAGCAGAGTGAAAAATTCTCTTTTGCTTGTTACTCCCATTAGGGAGGTTTTGATAAAATTACAACACTTTTGCATTAGAAAACCTGATGTACTCTAAAAGAAGCCTCTTTTGCCATTTATAATTCACTAAGATGTAATGATGTTCACAACAAAAATGATGCCACAAGCGCAAGATTATGATGAAATTTATGAGAAAAGCAATATAAGCAACTTACTTATTGATAATGGGCATAACCGAAGCCAACAGACAAAGGAGGGTGGACTGTCCCATCCTCCCAAAGGAGTAAGTCCCATTCAGAAATTTACCTTCCTCTTCTTTAGCATTTAAACCTGACCACTACTTCCTGAGGAATTTAAAAAGGAGATGTTGAGATGTTCATAGTTTAAGTGCATATAGATGTCAAATTGCTTTGTGAATGATATTCAACCATGTTAATGAGGGGAAAAAGTCCTATGATAGATATTGGCGAAGATCAAGATCTGGGTTTTTTTCCTCTTTCTTTTTTCATATGTTTCCTTAAAGTGGTTTAAAAATACATCTAAGGAAACTTCCTTCTAAACTGAAAGGAAGCAAATTAAAGAGCAGGGCAGCGGAAAGTTTTAATATGAGTGGATAGTCTAAGATAAAAGATACTTTTAGCAGAAATAAAGAAAACTTTTTTTTGTTTTCTCCAGAGTTAAATATGTCTCGAAAGGACTTATGCAAATTCATGGTGGAGGCGTGTTCTGACAATTGAAATAGGGGTAATTCAGATGCAATTTTTATGTCAAGAACTCTTGGGACTGCAGCTAGAGTCAAGCCTATGTCCTATGTAGGTGGATGGTGTTTGTTGGAGAATCCAATTTGCCGGGCTTTGAAGCACTGCTATGATGAGAAGGCTATGATGACATTAAGATAGTGTACAGCAGTTAATGAGGGAACCAGAAATGACTTCTTTGTTATGAAAAGAGATGATCCTAGAAGAGAAAGGTGAATAATACCAGCTCAGTATTAGCCTCGTCTCACTTTTCTCCACCAAAAAATAAAGCTTGGTACCTTTTCTTTCTCTTAGCTTTTAGTTGAGAGTGCACCAAGAGAACATCAGCTTATCATGGAAAGACTTCAACATGAATAAGTATGAGACTATTGATTAAACTACTCAGATCTGCAAAAATGGTGACATCTGCTAGTTACAATGTTTATTTCTCTGATTTCTTTGCCATACTCAGCCAACATACAGTGTGTGAACAATAATTGTAGAACTGGGCCAAACTGTGATGCCTTTAATGTTTTGGAGGTGTAGATGAAAGCTGGCCAGCTGATGGGGTGAGGCTGCACAAAGGTGCTGTGTTCTGCCTTGGTGTAGGTGTCACTTTGAAGGCTGCCTTTTAGTGCGATTCATCCAAAGCATTTCTATTTTATTTCTATCTGCAAAGACTTTGGATGCTAAGCCAAAGTTTTTTTTTAAGACTGAACAGATTTTGTTGATGTACAGAGTGGGGATAGTTGAGCATGGAGAGAATAAGCATGCCACAACTGAAATGCGTAAATGCGCACTTGAGATCCCGAACTGTTTCATTGGTTTTGTGATTTTATACTCTCTGCTTTGAGTGAGATTCACTTTGCAGTCTGCATCCTCAGAGTCTGGAGCACAGAATTTTGTTATGCTAGGTACATCTATTAAATGACTTGTAGTTTTCTTTATGTGCTATGCCAAAAGGGGAAAAATATATAGAATAGAAGGCAAAAAAAAAGTAAAAAAAAAAAAAAGTTTTATTACAGGATAGAAAGAAAGGAGGATTTAAAAAATGAAAAGAAAAACCCCTAGCATTTATTAGTTGGCTGTTCATGTTAATCCTCTTTAAGACACACGTGACCTCAGCTGGAAAACCTCTCACATTTTCCAATCTCTTGTGAAGGAGCGAGCTTAGTGACAGTCATAAGAGCCTTTTGAAATCCCTGAGCAGTTTCTAGCCCCTCTCAGTGTCACTCTCTTCTAGGCTGGCGCACCAGCACTGCTCAGAGACTTGGACCAAATGATAAGTACTAACCCTGCTTCTGTATATATCAAGTAGTGTGTTCCAGGACTACTGGTTCAAAATGATGTCAGAAACTGATGTGTGGATTTTAATGCCATTTTTGAAAAGAGAACTGAACAGATTTTTTATTTTTGAAGTGAAATTTAATAATTTGTAGTGTGTGCCAAAAAAATGAGCCCTGGAATTCCCTGATTTCAGCTGTTAAGGTAGTTCAGAGGAGTTAATAAAAATCCTGAAAGGACAAAGCAGAACATAATGCTCAAAGCTTTCCCTCTTGAATGACTATAGAGGTAGCAAATTAAAAAAACGAAAACAAAAAAGTGTAACACAATAGACCACTTTGTCTCTTACATTGTCAAAATTGGAGTAGGCTCATATATTGTTATTTTCAGTACTCATCCAGACTAATTTTGATTGTCTTGAGGAGCTGGATTTTACTACCATATATGCCCAGAGCTACAGACATGGGGTTATTTCAGTTTTTCTTTACCAGGATGGATCCTAAATATATTAGCAGGAAATGTGGGCTGACTGAGAACACTAATAATGTGAGACCATATGACTCATGTGGTCTAACTGTATGGATTAACTGTATGACAATGGTTTTAGAACTTAAAATGCAGCTATTATCTTTCATGATTCAGAGGAAAGACCAACCTAGAAAAGAAAGAAAATAGTCAGGTTTGGGGTTTTATTTCACTATTAATTTTTATGCATTATCTAAGCATAAGAAATGAAGAGAACAGCTGTCTGCTTGAAATGATATTTTATGCTGAGCTCAAGTGAAGTTTATTTTTATCCCTTTGGTGCTATCATACTGTCTTTATTTCAGCTAAATTTTTAACACAGTGATACTGATGAATTTTCATGTTGTATGTTTCCTTCCATATTGTGAGAAATGAAATATGTGGCTGTCTGGAAACACCAAACGAATAATTTATCTTTTCTCAGATATCATCAATTATGGGTTTTTCTGTGTATAAATGCTTCAGTCAGATTGGTTGCCAGTAAACCTGCTAAACCTACAGAAACTGAATGAAGGGTAAAACATGGAAAATATATATGAAAAGATCTATTTTGTGGGATGGTTGTGAGACAATATGTCATGAGTTAAGTATGAGGATGTATTTTGTCATACCAAGATATCACTCTTCAATGAAATCTTTTAGTTCATGCTGACAGACTCCTTCTTTTTCCTGATTGATTTCCAGGTCCTAACTAGTGTTGATGAATTCAGTGACAATTTTAAGACTGTGTTTTTTAAATGTAAGTGTGTCATCTCTGGTTTCATGTACTGCTTCTCTATCAACTGAAAAGGTCATCTTAAAAATTCACATGTGCATTTAAATTTAAAAGAAATTTAGTTTTTCTGTGTTAAATGCTCCAGTGAGAGTGATTAAAAAGCATCCTGGGAGTGAGACATCGTAAAGAGAGGAAAAGCACTTTGGGAATATGACCTTGAGAAGTCTGGGATCCTGGTCCACAAATCCTACTGCCACTAAATTTCTGGTGGCAGGTAGTAAAACTCAGTGCAAAGGTTGAATTGTATTTGAAATTATATTTTAAAATGAACTAACAGTAAAGCAGTGTCTGACTGCGCTTAGATAAACCTTCAGGCAGGTGATAGATGAAGGATAAAACTTACAAAGGGACACTATATGAATGGAAGCAGCCAGGCAGGCTAGGGGCGTGGCCATCAATTTATGCACACAACTGCATTTTCAACATAACTAACTGTCTAATTGAGCATTATAATTTAACTGACACATTTAAACATGTAATTTATTTGAATGCACACTGCTTATAATCTATTTCTGATGTTTGCTCTTCATGATGGCATCAGACTCTAGAGGCTGAAATTATCCTTCTGATGAACAGACAAAAGAACCAAGAGTATATTGAGGAGCCCTGAATGCAAATATATTTCTGAAATTTGAGATCAGAAGAGGAGCATGGAAGCAGAAAAGCCATGCAGAGAAAGTTAAGTACTGAACATGACTGTAAAGACACAACTAAATTTCAAATACCAGAGATGTGTGCACTTCATGTTGTCATGCTGCTGTGCAAACCTGACTGGTTCAGCTGGCACCTAGGTAAGAAGAATATTGTGGTAACTGAGAGGTTTAAACTGCACATCTGTTTTGTCCCAAGGAAAAAAGCATCCTTTTCTCAATGCGATAGATATTGCCATATAGATATGGCTGGCTCTTTTCATTCCTGAACAGGGACAAGGGCACATCATCCCTACTCTGTTAAAATATACAGAGCAGCCTGTCAGCAAGTTGCAGAGGAAGGAACCAGAAGTTCCTTCATTCACAGTTGCACACTCCCTGGTGTGCTAAAATTCCACTCTCTGGGTGATAGTTAAGCACCTAGACATTTATTTTCAGGGAAGAAACAAACTAATGCATATTTGGTTTTGTTCCCGGATTTTTTTTTAATTTTTTTTTTTTTTTTACGCTCAGGACTTATTTTCTGAACAAAATAGTTGCAGGTTTCATTTTAACCCAGTAAACTTTAGTAGTTACACCTCATTATGTATTTTGTGGTGCTGAGCTATGAATCTGCGTCTTCAGTTACAGAAACTGCCAACAGACATATGAAAATCCAGAACATAGAGGCTGAACCATTCCTGCTTTTTAGCTTTGGAATTACTTTTGCATACTCGGACGATTTCCCCTTATAAACAAAGCATAGTAGCAGCTACAGTTAAGGAATGCAAGACTACTACTGTGAAACTTTGCTGCCAAAATAGAGAAGAAAACTACTTTTTCAAACCTGAGGTCGGCACAATTCCTGGCTTTTCTCCTCACCTTTCTCTCTGCTGTCCACACTCCCAGGTCATTAATTAGCAGAAGGGAAGAAGAGGAATTAAATGCGAGGTCATGCAAGTAGAAATAAAAATGTATGAGTCTTTTACCCCACGATAAATTCACTTTTTAGGAGATCCTGAAGTTTATACCAGTGGATTTTGCATATCTGGATAGATAAGGTTGAATAAGCTCAGAAAATAAAAATAAAACAGTGTATGTAAAACGATCTCTGAAATTTGCATAGGTTCCCAAATACATGGCTGCCATGCAGAAGCCAAGAGGAAAGGGAACTCTTACAGAAAAACTGGTCTTTGTAACCTTCATGGGGAGATGAAGGGAGAGTTAGGAAGATGGACTATGACTCAGAGCATCATTTCCCATTTCCAGTTTTCTGACAGAACAATTGTCAGGAGGTAGGATTTCAATTTTGTTGCCCAGTGTGTTCAGAATTGCTCTTGTCGGGAGAAGCAATATAGAAATAGAATGAGAAATACATTATAGAAAATAAAATTCTTTACTACTTTGACCTTTCAGTCTTTTACACCATGCTTCATGGTGATATCCTCCATTCTGTGAAGAATAGCAAGGCTGTTGATACAAAGAGGAGAGCACTTCAAAAAGCTCCCTACTTTGGTTATGGGATTTGTTGGAACTTCTGGCTTAGTGCCTCTTCTATTCTCCCTTCATGATAAAGGAGCAATGAAGACTTTCCCATTTGGAAGGGGAGGACGAGTGGAAGAGGAGAATCAGTGAAATTACTCCCTAATTACCTCTAATAGAGTAGTTCTTATTTTAATTGTATTGCTCATTCTTGCTCTGCTTAGAAAAAAAATAGAAATTCCCATCTTTGGACTCTGAGTTGATTCTGCTTTGGTGGGAAGCAAGAATGGCCCAATGCCAAAAGGCAATCTGGGAGCTGCTGTCTCCTCACCAAGATTTCTGCTTGTCTGTGCACTGGTGTGGACACACAAAGCTGGCTCAGCTGACTGGTCATGTCCTCCTCCTCCAATGTGCAGAACTGGCATAGCCTGAGGGGCAGGCAGGACAGTGAAAAGCTCTGGATTAAGCTGTTTTGCTTGGTGCAAGCTTAGTTGAGCTGTCTGGGATAATGATGGGTATCTGGATCAAAGAGCGAATTCTACATTATTCATGAAGATTCACTGAGACTTGGGCATTCAATGCCCCTGGAAAGGGGCATGAAAAAATACTGAAAGTAAGAAGAAATTAAATTGGGAATGGCTCCTACTTTAGTTCAGACTTTATAGGGTGTGTGCTTTCAGGTAGAAAAAAAAAGGGTGAGAAATAAAGATCAATAATTAAAATAAAGCAACAATTAATGGCAAGATATCCCTTATGTTTGACAGATTCATTGCTGTCATGTCTGAGGAGAGGCCTTTAAATATATGTTGTTTTCAGAAAGCTGAGTTGGGCTATTTTCCTTAGTTTCTCTGAAGGGTTTTATAAATTGGAGATATTTATTAACAAAAAGTATACTCAGATGATTAACATAATCTCTCTGCTTAACCTATACTCCTGTCCAAGTAAACATTTATTTGTTGTTTAAATTAAGAATGAATAAAAGCCTACACTGTGTAACCTGAAGAGAAATTGATACAGGAGCAGCTCAAGTTTCCCCCAGCTTAAATTTCTGTGATATTTTGACCTGTTCTGCAGTAAGTGTTCATGTGATTTACAGTGCAGCATCTTTCTGTACTCCCTCTCTTCAAGCCTTCTGTCTACCACAGGAATAACTTTTACAGGGAGGTGTTGTGCTACTCGAAAAGGACCGCAGTTAACTTGGTGTGCTGTTTTAACTCAAGTACAATTTGTATTTTGATTCAGCAGATGGGTACCCAGTGAAAGGAGATATCTGTATATTCAGGGTTTCATACTCAAGGGGAGGGCCACTTCAGTGTGGGACGGGTTATGCAGTGGGAAGAATTTGCTTTAGCTATAGACACAGCTGACTAGATATGTTTTCTACTCTGTATATTAGCTCCAAATTCCAGCTATGTGTGTATGTGTATTTGTGTGTGTGTGTTAAAGAGGAGTGATAGTCTTTTATCCCATTGAATCCCTCTCTGCTACCATCCCCTATGAGGGGACTGTTAGGGCCCTGAAGCCTCTAGAAAAGTGTGAACAATACCAGTTATATCCATTTATTTTAAGGCAAGAGCCCTCAAACTGTGCTCTCTTACAGAGTCCTCTCAACTCTCCTCTTTGAAGTGCAAGCAAGGTGTTAACAAAGAAGAATAAAACTCTGAGGTTAGTGTCCATTTTGTTGTAAAAGAGCCTAAGATAAGAGTGGAAACATTTGATAGGAAAGCCTCCTCTCTTAATCTTTGGGCTAGATTAAAAGCAGAAGGGATGGAAAAATGCTGGAAGTGGTGCTTTATGCACAGAGGGGGTCGAGCTCTTGGCTGTTTGCAAATTTATATGTGAAGCATGAGTTTGAAATGTGCTTAGAAATCCAGATCAGTACTTTTTGTTGTCCTGGAGACTGAACTTCTCAGGATCTGGGTAAACTGTACCTCCTCACAAATGTGGAGAGGGGGAAGAGGGCATATTTCTGGCATGGCAGTTGTTTTGCACAAATTCTTAAAGTCTAGAAGAGGCAAGTCAGAGATACCCTCATCAAACCCACACACTGTGTCCATCTGCCATACATCAGCTTCTTAATCTTCTTACTAAATGTCACAAAACATGATAAAATTACTGTGCTTTAATAGACAGGATCTCTGAAGAAGAGATTGTGAATGTGGAAAATAGGAACTTTGTTTACAAAGTAAAAACAGAGGCTGACCTCAGCACTAAAATGCTCCTCTCTATTGAAATGTGGGAATAATATATGGACTTGCACTAGTACAAACTGCTGAAGCACCTTGGCGGTGCTCCAAGCAAGTGCTTTCTCTGATGGAGATTTTAATACTTCAAGAAGACATAGTATGTGTATTTAGATGCAAATGAAATGATTCCATGCAAGATCCACAGGCTGCATTTCAACACTAAACTGCTGTGACAGTGTGAATGATTGACTGCCAGCCATCGCTGAAATATTTCTGGGCATGTATGTGCTTCTGCTTATCTACAGGTTAAATCCCTTCTTGTGGTAAACTCTGTTACTGCTTCAACCCTTAACTGAGATGCTTCTGTCCATCTCTATTGGTGGAGATGTTGTGCCATTGCTGCTAAAGAAGCCCCTGACCACCCTAGAGGTCATCAACTGAAGCCTGACCTTGCTGCCTTCATGACCTGCACAATGTCCCAACCAATATTTGTTTGGTCTCCAGACAAAACAAATCTACATTAAATGAACCAAAAGGGGAAACCAAGTATTGCTGCATACGGCAATTGAGACAGGAATGAGAACAAAATGAGACCTACAATTCCCATTACAATTATTCTTGGGTTAGAGGGTAGTTTTCTGCTTAAGAAAAATCAAATAACTTTGGATATATTCTCTATGTAGTCTAAGTCGTATGCAGCAGAAGGGGAATGAGCTTACTTAATCTGGTGGGATAAACAGGTGACCTTCTCTTAAGGGTGGAAGTAAGGACCTGGGCTTCAGATTACGACAAGGGGTCTAAAAGATTTTCCCACCTAGTGGTCAGTAAATTAAAACTTTGCTTCTTGAATTCTCTTCAAGATTTTGCGTAGATTCTTTTCATAACAGAATTCAGCAGCTGAATCTACCTGTCACACCTGTGAACTGGGATAAGTATCATTACCTCTTTTAAAAAAAAGAAAGATTTGATCTATATTTGGTTGATCCTGGAAAACAATGATTCACAGAAAGTTCAGCACCTGATCAAATAGAAGAGTAATGCAAATGGAAACTGATACCGTATAAATTGTATGAAAAATACAATGAAAGTGAATATGGAGTTGCTACAGAGCCAAGATTAAATTTGACAATCTATGCAGTTGTTGTATGTTTACTTCACATTACAAGCTTTTTATCTACTGTGAAGAATTCTCCTATGAAAAATGGGGAAATGGGTTAGAAAACATTCTCAGTGCTAATTCTGTCTCAATTTGATTTTTTCAAAGATTTTTTTTTTTTTCTGAAGTGCCAATTAATTCTCTTCACATGCCCAGCCTAGCTTGAGTCATCTCAAGTAAAATCCTGACTCCCTGAAGCTGCCAGCAATGTTGCCATCATGCCAGATATCTAGCACATGCAGTTTTAATGGAAATTTACCCTGAGGTCTTGATTTCTTGAGTGCCATGGGGCATCTCAGTGTTTGCATCCAAAAGCTGAGGAAAAATAACACGGGGACTCTGAAAATTGTTGCCTCATTCTGCTAATGAGAAATGCAATCACAGAAAACTCAAGAATAATATTTATGTACAGCATTGCTTAGGTTATGATTACATATATCCCGAGTATGAAAAATGAGATGGTATAAAACAAGCTCATATTTTCACATACACAGGGCTTCAGTGAGAATTGGCTTTCTCTCACGTGGAGATTTCATGCTTGATACCAGGTGCTAATGATTCCTGTTTGCTTAGAAAAGACCCATTAAACTGTCAAACCATTCAGCCAAATTCATCACGTCTTTTGAAAGAGAGCTTTAATAGTGAGAAAAATAGGAGGGATTTCTGAAATCTCTTTTTCTTTCCTCCTTTTCCAGCTGAAAATTGACTGGCAGCTATCAGCAAACTGAAGATGGGGAAACTTTCAGAAGCATTTGCCTTCTAAATTGCTGTTGTCTGCAGTCTTCCTGATACCAGATTTTTATTTGCTTCCTGCATTTTTTTGGAAGCTTTTGACTAAGAATACAAGAAAAAAAAAATTTCAATTGCTTTTGCATTTCTTACAGAGGTTTTATCTTATTTTTAAAATCCGGGAGCTTGACGTGTATTTCATTCCTTCTCATTTTTCCTTTTGGTGCTAAATATCATCTTTGTATCCAGCACAAAGTGGAATGCAAAATAATTGAGTAATTTGTAAGACTCTGACTACAGAATAGCATGCCCACCAACACTCTCAGAAATTCCATTTCTAATTAAAGATTTGACCTGTAGTAGAGAGAACAAAGTGTTTTGATATTCTTACAGTTCTGTTTGCATTAAAATTTAACAAACCTGTCCCAAACTGCTGAGATTTTTGTTGCTTCATGATGATTTGTTCTCAATGACACCTTAGGTTTAAATGCTTATAGATTTTTTTTCCCCCCAATGCTAGTTAAATGCCTTCTCAACACTGCAATAGGAGCTAAAATCCCCGGTCAAAACTTCTCAATGCTAGATTATCTACATAAAACAAATACTTTTAGGTATTTTGCCATCCCTTTACATTTGAAACCAGACTACTGCCTTTCTACAGAGCTGCTTTCTGAAGCTCACAAACAACTTGGCATTATACATAGAAGACTCAGATCAGTTTTCTAAACAACATTTTTCATACCATGCCACCCACGCATAAGAGTTCAGAGCTTTCCTTGCCTTTTCAGTCTTGCTGTACTTCCTCTTTTATTCCTGTGTCTCCAGTCAACGTGACAATGTGTGGCTGGAGGCTTGACTTGTGACTCTTTGGATTTGTTTGATGTAATAAGCTGATAGAAAAATGCCTGGAAAGATTGTCAAGGTATGCTCGCTACATCTATAAATTATGGAGGTTTTGTGGGCTTGAGAGGTGGGAACTCAAGTTCGGGCTTGAACTTTAGGTCCCTCATTTTGCTGTGTTTGTTGTAGCATTACCATGAAGGTGAATGCTTTGTGTGTGTTTTGGGGAAATATCAAAATTGTAGCTTCTTTGGAAAGATACAGCTGTGTCCAGATGTTGGCACAAACTCTATTAGTGTGATAAACGGGGGTGACACCATGTCAGGCATGTTCAGCCTGAGGTGCTGAGGTATTGTTCTTCCCTGGGATGTTCAAGCACTGAGAAGAGAGGTGCAGCTGGCAGGAAGGTTATCCACACGGTGAGAGGCCACTGATGGCGTTCAGGCAAACCAGTTTGGGTTGCTGAATCTTCTGGCTGATGCTTTAGCTCTTTGCAGGGTGTAGGTGTAGGACTTGTAGGCTTTTCTGGTAAGGATTTGTGTTGGGAACAGACTGTGGATAGATTGATCAGGGCTGATGGTGAGATTCAAAAGGAAACCGTTTCACAGTGATGATCTCAGTTATGCTCTAAAATGTTTGTTCAGGAGAAAATTTCTATGAATTGGAAAAAAAAACAACTAGAGAGAAACAATAAAAAGGCTATGCACAATGCCAGATGCCATTAGAGGCTGAAGATTTATTTTCAGAACATATTTTTTAGAAACATTTCTTCAAATAATTTCATCAGTCTGAAGAAAATTGCACCTTATACCTTTTTGTTCTGCTTTTAGAGTGAGTTTTTATGGAAGAATGGGTTTTGTTCTCAGTGTTGGACAGGTTAAGCCCTGTGCTTTCAGAAAAACTCTTTGAAAAGACACTGAGCATTGTTTGCTGTGTTTGCATAATGGTCCTCGCTCTGTGATGAATAATTGAAGTAAAAGTGGCTGTTAAAATACAAATAATCAGAAGAGATTTTGTGAGTATACTGTAGGTGGGGTCAGCAGACAGTTACAACTCTCTTCCAGCTTCATGACCTCCTCAGGGCTGGGCTCAGTTGATGGATAATTCTCATGAAATTCCCAGAATATAACAAATAATCCCCCAACACCAAATAACTATTCTTTACCCTGAGTGGAACTAATAATTAGAAGTAAGGCTGGAACTCAAAGAAGAAAAACTATTTTTCTTATTTTTAGTGCATAGCATTGAGAAGCAGTGTACACAAACCTACTCCCTGGGAAGGCTACAAATAATGAGATCACTAGAAAGCTGCCAGGAGTTAGGAAGAGGAGTTTTCTGCATCCAGCCTTCCTCAGGTCCTACGTTAGAAATTTCCCTGGGAATTTCACAACATCCAAAGCTCTGCATGCATGCTATCCCCGTACCGCTGAAGGAGCAAGCACCCTTTTCCCTTCGTGGGAGAGTGTTAATTGCTATGCCCAAAGGGCAAACGTATTCTTCTGGCTAGTAATTAAATGATATTTGAAAGCCATTATACTGCCCAGCATTTGTACTGGATGGTTGTTGCAGACAAGCGGCTTGCTGGGATCTGCCTGGAGGTCGTCTCGTTATTGAGCTTTTGGTTTGATCTTGGAACCAACTTCCTGTGTAAATAAGGGGTAAACATTAGTTAAGAATGTCTACCTTAAAGTATCAGATGTTTGAAATTGTCATGTGTTTCTTCATTAAAAGGCCTTTGAAAATTAAAGTAAAGGTCACCAGCCCAACTCAGTTCTCTGGTTAATGCTTTTTGCTGGTTTGATTTGATCCGGTTGCCTAAGCTTATTGCGGGGCAGCCTGTGGAGCGTGTATCAAGAGAAAACAACTTGGCACAACATGCCACTTAGCCCTGGCTTTACTTGTAACTAGTGCCATGGAAATTGGCTTGGTTTGGACTGTGGGGTGACCAGGGAAGGTCCTGCCTGCAATCAGTCTGTGCAGTCACATGTGGGCTGCACAAGGAAGTGAGTGATCAGCTCTTAGCACATCAGTAGGTGGAGGCAGAAGTAGGGTATGTTCAGAAAACAGGCAAGCGCTACTTCACTGCTATGCAGTCAAAAGCTACAATCACTTTGCTTTTTATCTGTGTGCACTTAAACCAGATAAGCTTTTTTTATGCCTTCTTTTATCTCAGTGCCAACTATTAAAGGTGAGTTATAACTGAAAATACGAGGCTTTAAAAACACTGAAGTTTTACAGCTGCAGGATGTTGGTAGTCCAGGATTTCTTCTTTCTCACATAAACTTGAAAGCACAGTTGTGCTCTGAGCTCAGTGCCTGCTGTTTGAATGATAAATGGTTTAACTGATCTTATTTTTACCCCCAAACCTAGGTACTAATTAAGCGATACCTGGAAGAGCAGTAACTGCAGCAATAACGTCTCACTACACTGATCTAATCTGAAGCTACTAGCAGCTGCAATAGTCGTACCACTAAGAATTTTCCCCCTTTAGCATATATTATACAGGCTGTCCCTTGATTAGGTCAAAAGTGCTTGAAGGCTATTGATTTTTGCTCGAAGAGCAAAAAGTTTTAAGAGAATGCATCTCTTTTAACGCTTTAATTGCTCAGTTCGAATTTGAATGATCAGGTGAAGCGAATGCATTTATGCATCTGATTACCTGTTTATCTGGTCAGGGGAGCTCTGCGATAACACAAAAATCCCATTCTGATTCCTGAGCTGTTGGAGATCTCGTGCTCTGGGGTGTTGCCCTGCCCCTGCCCGGTCACACATGCGAGGTAGCTGTAAATCTTTGCAGTGTATTTTAACAAGAAGTGGTGTTGCGGTGTTGCTTCCTGACATCCCAGAAAACAGCTGCACCTACGAAAATGCCTGTTCCGTGGAAATAGCCTGTGTGCTCGGGTGCTGAGGGTGTTGCTAAGTAACAAGGGGTAACACCGGGGCTGTATGGACCCTTTACGTAAGTCCTGGTCCCTACAGAGATTTCCAAATAAGTAACATGGAAGTGGGAGAGGCTGATCAACTGCGACACTAGAAGTTCAGCCCCTGCAAACTTAACTTTTGTTGAAAGTTTTTCGAGAATGAAATTGGATTAGACCCAGGGATGACGTATCCCGTTTGATTTCTTTTCCCCTTGTGCTCTGACGAGCTTTGTGTTTAGGCAGGCTTTTGTTTCTGGCTCTGACTTGCTTTAAAAAAATTGACAGTGTGTCTCGGGGTGTCGGGGGTGATAGGCTTGCATTGATTGGCGAGGTTTGGCTCGAGCTGCTTGCGAGTGCTTTGTTCTTACCACCCTCAGGTTAGTTGCACAACATGCCCCTACGGTTTAAAAAGGAAAAAAAAAAGGGGAAAAGAAAAACAAGAGCAAAAAAAGAGAAGTGCTGAGTAATGCCAGCGGTTTCTCAAATGGCTGATGCAAACCTGGAGAATTTGCATCATCATTCAGCTAGAGTAACTTGGTATGACAAGAGCTTAAATACAAGTCCATGCGGAAGCTGAGCTGGTTTCCAATGATAGGGCAGTACCAGCTCACAGTGTGAAAACGCAGGTGTTTCTGAGCTGGGCTTGGATCGCAGGAAGGGCTCACACACTCTTTAGGAGCTTTTTACCTCTGCGTAGGAGCAGCTAGGAAGATAAGAGAAGACAGAGGAAGAGACAAAGTAGTTGGCTACATAGAGAGGGGAAAAAAAACCTCTTGAGTTTCTACTGAAAACTTTTCTGCCTGTGCTTGCCAGCAGTGTGCTGGTGGCACTGTAGCATGTTTAGGAAAGCTGCCGTGCCCACGGTCTCTAATGGAAGCTACTTGCAGGGACAAGCTAATGGCAAGTTGTCCTCTATGGACAGTGGACAGCCAGCCCAGGAGGGAAAAGTTGTGCTGAAGAAGAAAGTAACGCTTTTGAGGGGGATATCCATCATAATTGGCACTATCATTGGAGCTGGCATCTTCATCTCTCCCAAAGGCATCCTGAAGAACACAGGCAGCGTGGGCATGTCCTTGACTGTCTGGACAGTGTGTGGTATCCTCTCACTTTTTGGTAAGTCCCTGAAAAGTTTCTAATTGGTCTAGAGGGGCAGCCGGTGAATTATAGTGATTATTTATCTGATTTTACTATTGGATGGGAAGTCACAGTGCAGAGCTTAAGCACCAATGGAACTACAGAAGGTCTGTGCTGCAGGATGGGTTTTGTGGAGGCTGCAAAGATTTGCAACCCCTGTTGCCACTCCTGGCACCGGCTGGTGAAAGTTGGAAGCATAATTTTTTTTTTAATGGGTCCCTAAAGGAACAGGAAAACCAAATGTCCATTTCCCCCATATAATGTGCTGTACGTATCTTTTTCTCCTATCTGTAAGATATCTTTACGGTTTGCTTGTAGAGCCCCCAGCAGCTGGACGAACACGCTGCTTGAACACCACTGAAATGTTTACACAGCTCAACTTAGTTCCCTAGAGGCTATAGCGAGGTCTGAGAGGAATAATTCCCACTGTATGTAAGCTGTATTGGCATGAAGGGGAGCAAAACAATAATACTAATCACCCCTCTTCCCAGTTCTTTTCTTCCTTCCTCATTCGTGATGTTGCTTTAAAAGATTGGGCTACAAAAAAACATTGTGATGGAAGCGAATGCTCTTGGAGTTTTATTGCTGGCCTGTTTATTGTGGGAGTTTTTACTAATTCTTTGTATTCTTGAAGAGTGTTGAATTCTGAAGAAGTCCAGTTAAGTTGTTCTGTACACAAAACCCTCATTCAGAGTGGAAAACCCCACCCTGGCCTTTGTAGGACAGAGGGTTCATTGACCTAGTTAATGAGTTAATCTCAAAGAAACTGAAGAACTAACATGAATATTGGCTTTATTTAAAAGGGAAACTACTTGTTTACTGGCAGGAGGTGAAGAGGACACAGAGGGACTAACGTGTCTGCTTAATAGGCAGAACATGCAAATGCCACCTTGTGTAAATTGGCTCTGAGCTTAAAAGAAATACTCTTTACAGGCTAAACAAGCAGTCCAAACACCCAGGCCAAACAAACAGTCCGAGTAAGTTAGACCCCATTTGGGTCAAATGGTAAATGTATTGGTACAATGTGCAGCATAATCTCTTGTACAAATGTGGAAGTTCTGCCTGCAACAAAATTCCCCTATTAAGAAAAACCTCAGAGGCTATTTGTAACCCTGTCAAAAGACATTGGTCTTCTGAATTAGTTAATCCAGATTTTGCTTAAGCACTAAGTTTATGGATGTAACTTTAGTAGTAGTAATCTTCTGGCTGTGAAGTCAAGTCTGTAGTGAAAAAAAAAAAAAGAAAAAAAAAGAAAAAAAGAAGAAAATCTCTTTTATCAGACAGATTTTTTAGGTCATTTTCCAGACCTCTGGATGTGGAGAACTGTGTAATTTGGCACAGCAAAAGATAGTATCTTGTTCTCAGAATGGACCTGTTACAGTTTGTTTGTTTTTTGGTTGTTGTTGGTTTTTTTTTTAAATTTAGTTCCCTGTATGACTCAATTATAGTTAAATCACATGTAGAGGTCACTTAAGGTCTTGCTGAGGCTGTGTGTATAACATATATTAAAACACAATTTCATTTAATACTGAAACTCAACAGAAGAGGCTGGCAAAAGAAAATGCAGAAACAGCTTTTATTAATGTGGCTGTAAGGATTCCTTTAAATACATCTTCAGCTAAGCTAAAGAATAGTGGATAAAAGTTGCCACATTTTTGAAAAGCCTCAAACAAAACAAATGAGCAAGGCTGGAGAATTTGTCATCGTGTGGTACTGCTTTAATGGGCTTGTACATGTGATGTGGTTTGACAGCCGTAGTTTTTATCTAAAAGTGTTGTGGCGTAAAAGCATGCAGGCAAGAGAGCTGAAATGAGTTAATGTATGTTGCTGATCTTAACTCTGTGTGATGCAGTGCTAACAAACATTATTACTGTTTACTACTGTCTTCTCAGAGTCTTCCAAGAGGGCTGCCTATATTTATTGATTGTGGAACACTATTGATGTGGTCCACCTAAGGAGCTGTTAATCCCCGGCTTTGTGACTGGCTGATGATTCCTGACACTTCACCTCATTTGTAGTACACAAAAACACTCCACCAGTGTTGAAAAGCCGTGACTAAGCCATCCCCTGAGTTTTGTATATAAGATGTTAGAAGTAATGTTGAGGAAAATTCTTATTCTGCGGATGTAAATTTTGGCAATTTGGTTGCTTTTGTCCATGGCTGAGGAGAGGTAATACAGTTTTCAGACCTTCAGTGTTTGAGCTAGGCATCTCTAAGGCTGAAAGATAACAAGCGTGTCAGAAATCTTTCATTTAGTGGTGCAGTTTGGCTGCTTGGGAAGTAGGGTGGCTGGCGTGACATGCCCTTTTATTGTCACTCTTCACAAGATGCAGAGGAGTAACAACACTTATTGCAAATAGCTTGGCCAGTGGCTTTAAATATAACCGGATAAATGCACAGTTTGGTTAACTGCATTTCTAGCCGAATGAATTAAAACTGACAAAGTTCATTGGAAAAAACCCTTAAATATGTAAAAAGTAGTTGTGATACCACGGCAGCTCTCTTGGTTAGGCTTTAAATGTTTTGATAGGTATTTCTGGATATCTTTCATGTTGCCGCTGTCGAATTCTCACAGGTGCCCTCTGCTATGCTGAACTAGGAACATGCATTAAGAAATCTGGTGGTCACTACACCTATATCCTGGAGGCCTTTGGCCCGTTACCTGCGTTTGTGAGGGTCTGGGTTGAACTCCTCATCATTCGGTAAGTGTATTGTGACTACTCCGTTTCTTTTCTGATGGCAATGCACTTGTCAGTCATAAAGAAAAATCTGGGATATGTGTTGGGCAAAGCAAATCAAATATATTTTGATCAATTAACTGTGTTCATTTATTATGGTTGCTTCAGAGAGTTTAAAAATGCTATTTTGCTCATCAGCTTTGAAATGTTCAGGAAGACACATGTGCATATATGGGGGAATAAGAAAACTCCCTGCCACAAAAATTCAATTACTTGCCTTAATTTTGCTAAGCTTACAATCTCCATTGGTGTCACTAATAATGTTGTTAGCCGTACCTAGATATGCTACAGTGAAAGAGGGAAGTCACCCTTACCTTTTCTCCATCTTGGCAGTGCCTTCTAGAGCAATTGCTGTTGTCTGTGGATACAGGAATAATTCCTGGTGAAACTATTGTCCAGTAGTTTTCAGAGTTGGGGCACCATGTATGCTTTATATGTCAGATTGGACCCTGATTTTTTGCTGTTGTGGGGTGTTGGAGAACTTAACTCTTACTATGAAAAGCACTAACTGACCAAATAAAGAAACATTGTCTTCACATACCTGAAATGTCCAATATATTGCCTTGGTGTGTAAGACTGTGACTCATGCAGCCTTTGACATTGTAAAGAAGAATTACAACATGAAGATGTTGAATCATGTAAAATAAACTTTCATCATGTAAATGGATCAACATATCAAACTCACGTGTAGCCTTTGAACGTCTCTTTTTATTTTTACATTATTACTGAGGTTGGAGATCTTGATACATGTTGAACAGGGCAACTCACTTATACAAAATGAGTTTGGGAATGCTCCATCCACGCCTCAGGCTGGTTAGCACTTCTTTCCCCTCTCTTCTGCAATCAGCAGATTAGTCACAAATGAGGCACAAGCCTCATTTCAAATCACAACTATGTTTACATAACATTGACATGTTCTAGCATAGACTGTTCAGTTTAAAAGTGCTGACGGTGCTGAGTCATTATGAATCTATAAATCCTTAGGTTGTTTCCAGAGGAAATAATTTTGTATGCCAGATGGTCCAACATAACCTCCCCACCCAAACACAAGCTTTGAATTAACTGCATCATTTCCATCAAATATGATGAAAGGGCAGATGTCTCAACTGTATGAACCTTTTGCCAAAAAGGAAAATCAGGCAGTGGAATGAGACCTGTGTTTTCACAGTGCTGTGAACAGCTATACCATTCCACAACAGAGAATCAACAAAATGGAATAATATTAGAAATCCCCCTCTTAATCTGCACCTTAATCTGTTAGGCAGAGGCACCTTATTAACCTAGCAGAAACACCCACAAGAAACCAGGCGTCATAAATTCCTCTCCTCACAAAATAATTATTTTTTACATATTGCAGTGTCCCAGGAGTGTTGTGGAAACGCTCTTAGTCATCGTGATCTGCCCCACACCCAAAAAATAATAATCTTGCATGGGAGAGAACATCAGTGGATTCTTTAATCACCCAATCTGAGAGGCAGCAAGGAAGGCGTACGTGTTGTAACTTGCGATGATCAGAGCAGCACTGCTGAAACTCTCTGTAGAGAGAGTTTCCTGCATCAGGAAACTAATTGGCTGCTGCTATCAAAGAACTTGAGACCTCATATGTGTTTATTTTTTTTTTTCAGCAGATGAAGTTGCACAGATACTTCTCAGCTAGGCTGGTTTTTCTTCTGAAAAATTGCAGGATTATCACACACATAGGCTGGTGGAGCAGTCACAAAAAAATAGACATTTCCTGCTCTCATATACCTCTGTAAAGCCACTACTTGACAGTGGAGGACACACTTAACAACTCTACCACATACTGATTAGTTCTGCCTTACACTGCACTGCTTCTCACGCAGCACAACTGCGAACCTTTTTCTCTCCAAAAGCCAGCTTGCGTATATTCTATGTATATTTACATACCCTTGAAAAAACCCCAACAAACAAGTTTCAAACAAGTGGGGAAAACAGTGTGAATGCATTGTCTGTAGAGCTTCACTGTGATGGTTGCTAAACACAGGCTGGGTGACAGTGTGCTGCCAGGTGCGTGACTCACCTGTGGTTTGTCATGGGACACTGTCCTGCTCCTCACCTGGTGTCTTCTTGTACCCTTGCTCTTCAGTGAAAGCTGGTCATGAACTTTCTACCTACTCCTGAACACACAGCTGTTGAGGGCTGTCAGCCTCCCTGTAGTACTGTAGTCGAAAGGAAAAGCATAGAATCAGTAAGGTTGGAAAAGACTTCCAAGATTGTTGAGTCCAACCATTAACTCAGCACTGCTGAGTCCACCGCTAAGCTGTGTCCCTAAACACCCCATCTGTGTATTTTTTTAATACTGCTCCATTCTTTGAACTTCCACCTCCACTGATTGACTGCACTGCCAGCAACCTCTCCCCCAGGACATGGGAATGTCAGAGGCAGAGTTATTTATTAGAGGTATAATTTAGGAGCTATGTTTTTAGAAACATAGTGGTGTGGATAGCGGTGACTGCTTCTTTGAAAAGGCTTTTCCTTGAAATGGGAGGGTAAAATTCACGTTCTAGGGAAAGGAGCTGGGACTGAGGAAAAAAGTCTGAGACAGCTCCAATATCTGATCTTTCATCTGATCTAGGACACTCCAAAACTACTTATGTCAGGCTGCAGTACTTAAAAACCGGAAGCCTGGTGATCGTCTGATCTGAATTAGAAATACTGCACTGAAGTAAAGTCATTAAATGTCTGTGAAAATCCAGACAAAATTTGCAAAGCCATTTGCTGGCCAGTGAGAGGAACATCCCCCATGCATGGGAGATACACATGCAGCAGCCCTTGCTCGTCCATGCAAAAACTTTCTGAGGAAGATATTTCTGTTCTTTGCTGCTCTGAATCTTGGTCCAACACAGTGTGTGACTTCTGGGTTGAGCCATAACACAAAGAAAGTGGGTTTTGTTTCCAGGTTGCAACTCCCTTGCAGAAAATTCTTTTATTGTTTGATGGAGAACAACAACGTCTCTGCAGAATTACCCTGTTCCACAGAATTTTTATCAAAGTTCTGTGAAGTGAGGTGTTGTAGATTTTTTCACAAGAAATTTGCAGCTGTCTTAAGAAGGGTGAAAATGTCCTCCTAAATGGAACATGAACAGTAATATGCAGGCACAGGCTAATTTGCTACTAATGTCAATGTCACTGTCAATGCTAAGGCTTTTATCAAACAATTAGCTTCTCTCAAAGAGAAAGGCTGTATGAATATTATTAACATTTCAAATCTGGATATGCAACAACTTTGTGGGGTGTTGGAGAACTTAACTCTTACTATGAAAAGCACTAACTGACCAAATAAAGAAACATTATGTCTTTCTTCGTATTCCTTTTTTTTATGGTATTCTATGGTATACTTCAGGGATTTTTGCTCTCACTTGCAGTGCTAGGAAATTGTTAGTCAATAAAAGGAACAAATTCTGTTTGTGTTTTAGAAAATCCCATTTGGACTGTCTCAGAATTTAATAAAAGACCTGGGTAGGTTTTGGATACTTATTTCAGTAAACCAGAATTCTCAGTTTGAATGAAATTAATTTGCTTGTGTCTCTGAGGGGTGAGACACAATATCTGGCCACTAAAATTCACTGACTTTTTTGCAGGGTTTTGCCCATGTAATCCAATTCTGGCTATGTTCGCTTCAAGTGAGTGAATGAAGATTTCTATTGATATTTTTCCTTTTTGATTATTACTTCTTTGCAACATGGAAGTTGTAAAAGCCACCAGAGTAGGAAGTGTTGCTGTCAAGATCAGAATCACTGGGTAGTGCTACATTCAGAAACCACGGTACATGTCAGCAAAGCTACAAGAAAGCACCAAAATTAAAGTTCACGGTTCTCTGATACTGAAGTTACAGCATGATCCCATGAGAATAATAACTATGTACTATTGCAGGTTAATTTTGTGACTTTGTTTTTTTTTTTCACTCCAGCCCTGCTGCCACAGCCGTGATATCATTGGCATTTGGACGCTACATTTTGGAGCCTTTCTTTATGCAGTGTGAAATCCCAGAACTTGCGATTAAACTTATTACAGCTGTTGGCATCAGTAAGTATCCAATTTTAGGTTTCAGGGAAGGGTAAAAATTATATAAATTGGAAAAAAAAAAAATAGCACACTGAGCAGGTAGTTGTTTGATGTAAATCGTTAATTACTGTGCATCCAAAGACAGGGGCGCCTGTGTGACATTTTGCCTGAGTGTATGTGTTTGTGAACAAACGCAGGAGTAAAAAGAACAGTGGACTTTATCAATGGCATGGAAAATCTATTGCCAAGGCTGATTCTGTTGCCACTTGAATTAATGGCCAAACTTTCATTATTTTTGTAGAAGCAATTTCAGTCCCTAAGAGATGGTGAGGCAGTGCCAGAGATATGGAAGAATGATTACCTGCTTTTGAGTGCTTTGCTCTACCTTGGTTTTAGGAGGCAGTTGAATGCCAAGTATGATGTCATGAAGAAATGTAGTTCTCTTGAGTGCAGACAGGCAACATGAGATCATCTTCCCCAGTCCCACTCTTTCCATCCTGGCAATAGTCCTTATTGAGGCACTGGTGGTTCAGGAAGCAGGAACTGAATTCTGGGAGCAGAACATACAGCCTGGTGCATGGTTTGTTGTCCTATACTTGCTAACTTTGCAGTTAGTGTAAAAGGGATCATTTTGGGTTACAGAAAGCCAATATTTGCAGTGGAAAGAGAGACACTACCCTGAGAGCAGAGGCTTTTCAGTGTACCTGGGCTGGTGAGGAGGGTGCATGAAACGGGAAGGCACAAAAGATGATGGGAATGGAACTCTGGAGCTTGTAGCATTAGAGGCTTGTTTTCAGGTCTGTCTGGTCACTGGTGAGGATGCTCCTTCTGGGCACACATTGGAATTCAGCTGTGCTGGGAGGGAGTGCAGAGCAGACCTGAGTAATTAGTAACAGATTGTCTCTTTCAGTTTGCTCAGTGCACATATCAGAAACAAAAAGACTGGAAAAAGGAATTAAGACATGCAAAATGATCAAAGGCCCGCAGGAGACTCCTTCAGTTTTGCACAATAATGGGTTCAGATGACTTTTACTTTCTTCAGGGTAAGGGGTTCAATTGACATTGAAATTTCCAGTCTCCAGGTTGCTGTGGCTTTTTGTGGGAGCTCTCTTGATAAGATTTCCTTTCTGCTGGGAGTGTTAAAAAATCAGTATGTGACTGCATTCCTTTCTTACTTAATTATGCACAAACTACAGGTTTCATAGGAATAATTGAATTAGGAGCTTGAATTTTGAGGTCAATGACTTTTTACAGCTACATCTGTCTAAAACATTTCAGTGCAAGATAAGAGTGAAACAGATGTTCAGTAACGTTAAGGTCACTGAGACAGAAGGAATGTTAAGTGAGGACTCCATCAAAGCATTTTGTTAATTGCATGTGATTCAAGCACAATAGGTGAACAATTTAAAATATATTTTTATTACTTGTACTTTAAGTGAAAATCTGTGTGATAAGCCAGGGCTTGGCAAAATAATTGAGCAAATAAGTAGCATTGCAGGGGAGGTGGAGTTAGGCTGAAATAATCACAGCCTAAAGGGAGAGGGGAGGTCACAGCAGATGCTCAGAGTACAGAGTGGGTCTGTACAGAAGAGTTAGGATGAACTGGCATTTCAGTGAAAGAAGGGATTCTTGTAGAAAACTTGTAGTGGTGAATGGGATGATGCTGACAAAAACAGTATATGTCAGACTGAGGCTTTATTTTTTGCAGTATGCTCTACAGTAGAGTTTCATGTGTAGTAGTTCTTAGAACTTCTGCTGCACTTAAGCTTAGGGATCCCAGAGTGTCTGACTGTTATCCTTGTATGGTAAGAATCAGATGCTGTGGTGGTAATTGCTATGAATGTTTGGTATTGGGCATGTAGGCAGAGAGATAGGTAAGATTAAGGTGGTGAGCTGAACAGACACTTTGGAGCCCTGAAGATCTTTTGATCCAATATAATGGTGCAAAAAGTAGTATTTGCTTCCATTTCAAATTTTAAGTTAAACAGAAAGTGAAATAACATGCATTTTTTCTTACCCATGCCTAGTCTCTTTTCCTTCCTTGCCTGATATGAGAGCACTGGTTGTGTATATGTCTTTATTAAATAGGGAAAGGCAGTGGGATGCACGACTGAACTCTGTCCTTGGCTGAGACTTTGTTCCATTGTTTTACCTTGTCATTTCTCATTGTACTAGAAGGGAGAGGAAGAAATTTTGAAAAATCTTCCCGTGATCCCCTGATCCCAGACACAATAAGTATTATCTAAAAACTTTCTTACAGATGTTTGTCTAAACTTTGTCTCAACTTAAAATTTACAGTGTAGAAGTTTTTAAACTCTCACTAGTATTGTAGCCCAGTTTTTTCTATCCTTGTCACAATACAGCTTTTCTCTTTCTTTTTTTTTTTTTCCTCCCCACCCGTATCTCCATTGATGCATCTTAAGCCCATTATTAAAAGATCGACTGAGATGAATGCAACCAGGATTATGTTGGGGAGTGGCAAATACTATTACTTCTCTACTAGCTGCCAAAAAATATTTCTCATAGAGGGGCTACAGCCATTCTGCTCCCCCCAATTCCCCCTCTGGGCCACTGCAGTGAAAAAGAAATCATGGTGCAGAGGAGATGTAGATCAGATGAGAGTTAAAATGCGACTACTGGACATGGTGACCTTTAAAAAAATTCCTTGTTCTTGCTTTATTATTTATAAGAAAAGGACATATGCTGGGCACAAAATTCCCCTCAAAAAAACCTGTTCAGAGCAGTCTTGAACAACCTGTAAAAGCAAATTTTCTGTTCTACGATATGCTGCTTTCATTTTTAGTTGCCATTATTATGGTTTTTCTTTTTTTAACATGACCAACCAACCAAAATGTCCAAACATTTCATTGTCTCAGTGGACAGAAGGATGCTTGTGCGGAGTCTCTTTTCAGATGCCACAGCTTTATGAACCTTGGAAGCAAAAGCTTCCTGTTCTTTTCAAACTTAGAAATCACTTAAATTCACTTGGTGTTTCTTAAGCAAATCTTCACGAGGAGAAAAACCTAGGTCAAATACCGGATATGCAGATCTCAATTTTTCAGTCTGCCATAAACTTTTTCTCAATTCGGTCCATTTAACTGTACGTGAAAGAAGAGCAGATATCTCAAAGATTTTTATTACACTATACATTTCATAGAATCATGCAATGGTTTAGGTTGGAAAGGATGTTAAAGATTGCTCTGTCGTGGGGAGGGACATTTTCCACTAGATCAGGTTGCTGAAAGCCCCATCCAACCTGGCCTTGAACACTTCCAGAGACAGGATATCTAATTACTACAGTTTTATGAAAATAAATGGCCAGGTAGAGGAGAGAGAAGCTGGATGTGCTCCAGCACAGGGGAGGACAGCTGAAGAAAATGCAAGCAGGAGACTAGCCCTTCTAACTGCCCAATTTGTTCCAGCAGGACAAAATAGCTCCAGGACACAAAGCAAAAGGATGCTTTGTTCTGATGCTGAAGGTAGTCTTTCCAGGAGAAAGAGTTTAAAACTAATTTTTCTCTTGAAGTGAAAGTTGGTAGACTCCTCCATATTTATTGTTTCTTGCCATGAAGAAACATCCTATCACCATGCCTATCATTGCAAAAAAGGCCCTACATTAATATATTGCTTTATTTGTATCTATTAATTCTTTTCCTAATGATAAACTTAAATATAATGGTAACAGGAAGGGATAAATTGCGCTGTGCAAAGGTATTGAACTCTTCTATCAATATGTAGCCTGAATAGGAACTGAGCCTATTCCAAACTTTTCACATGGCCTCCGAATCAGAAAGCAGATAAACAGGTTTCAGCCATTAAAAACTCTAAGACTGAAAACCAGTTACCATCTCACATGAGGTTTTATACTAATTCATGTGTATTTTGGGCATTTTACACTGCAATAATATATAATTTCCCCCTCTTTAATTTTTTTAGGAAGTCTGCCAAAAAACTCAAATACCCCAAACTTTGGCTGTTAAAGTTATGCTTGAAAACTGAGGTCAGCTGTACAGGTCTCTCAGTGCTTGCTGGCAAATGCTCCAGCTCCAAGCTTTATTGGTATCTGTGTGAGTCTATAATTAGATGCCCTTTTTTTCCCTCATCAGGGCAGGTGTTGCAGATGCCACTCTCTACGGCTGACAATCTTCAGACAAGCAGTTTGCATTAAAACATCTCTTGACTTGCAGGGATATGCTCTGATATGCTCTTGCAAATATGCTCTGATAGGTGCTTTTGTGCTTCCTGTGACTTTTAATTGGCTCATTAGGGTCTGAAAATTGAGGGTATTTTTTGGAGTTTTTGAATGCCTTGACCCTAAAAGTCTGACAAGTTATGGGAGGGCAGTTTTCTTGGTCTCCTGCTGAGGCAATAGTACATATATTCTGAAAAGTAGGCCAGGATGTGATGCTCACTGCTGCTTCTCCCATTAGATTTTGTTATCCATCTATAGCTGTGTCTGTGGGAAGGAAAGAGACTGTGAAAAACATGCTCGTTGTTTCCATTGTGTTTGATTGTTCACGAACCCCATTTTATTCTCCCTCCACACTCCTCTTGGTTAGGATTCATCTTGTTTTTAGCAAGGTGTTTAGTTTAAGGTAATCTTCTATGCTCCCCATACAGTCAGTGGAGAAAGAGGAAGGAGGAACTTCCTGAAGGTAAACTATCTCATCTGGGATAGGCATCTCACAGAGGTATCGTTATTTACTCTCTGGAGTTAGCTGTCTCTTCCTTGAGGATGCAGCCACACTTAATGCCTGACTTTTAGTTATAAAAGTTAGACCTGAGTCCTCCTTTCACTGCCTTTTTTCTGAGAAACTGCTGCTTCCTTCTGATCTTTGCTGTGATCCCTTATCAAAGTGTCTGCAATCAGTTTCTCTAAATATCTCCAGTAGGCCCTGTTCTGAAGAGAGGTGTTGACTAATGGCCGTAGTCCCAGAATATATTGTCCTTCCTGAATCCTGGCACAGCTGTCATCATATTTTCTTGCTTTTTAGCAGCTTTCTTCATGACTCCACTTCCCCATTGCCTTTCACTACCCAGTTGCTAACACAACCAGTACTATGGTGCTGGTACATGATACTAGTGTAAGCCCCACATTTCTGGACAAGTGTCATGCTCAAAGAACCATTAAGACTAAATATTTTATTATAAAATACTACTACTATTATTAGTAGTATATAATAAACAATAATGTATTTATATTATGTAATATTATACTATATTATAAAGAAGACCGTAAACTCTTACAGCCTGGTAAGTACAATAAAATAAAATTTAAAAAAATATAAAACTGGTCCCAAATCTTCTAAGCACTTCTAAGCACTTAAGTCTTAGCCCTGCAACCTGAATTACTACCAGTGCAGTCCTCCAACTCTGCAGTTACCCTTATGAAGGACCATCAAAGGATGCTTGTATCAAGGGACTTTTCACAAGGGCAAGCAGTGATAGGTGTCCTAGTTTCAGCCAGGTTAATTTCTTCTCAGTAGCTGTAACAGGGCTGTGTTGTGGATTTGGAATGAGAATGGTGTTGGTAACACACTGATGTTTTGTTTTTTCGCTAAGTCCAGTTTATCCAAAGTCAAGGATATTTTCCCCCTTTCTCATGCTCCGCCAGTGAGGAGGTTCACAAAAGAAACTGGGAGGGAACATAGCCAGGAGAGGTGACCCAAACTGACCAAAGGGATATTCCACCCCATAGAACATCATGCCCAGCATATAAACTGGGAGGATTTACATGGAAGGGCATCTGATCTGGGTTTGGGAATAGGGGGGGGTCTGGCTCTGTTCAGTGAGTGGTGAGCAATTGTACTGTGCATCACTTGCTTTTTTCATTTTTGTTATCATTATTATTATAATTTACCATTATTACTGTATTTTACTTTGTTTTCAATTATTAAACTGTTCTTATCTCAACCCACAAGTTTTACTTTGGTTCTCCTCCCCATTCCAGTGGTGGGTGGGGAGAGAGAGGGGGTAGTTGAACAAGCAGCTGCCAGGTTTAATTTCCATTTGGACTTAAACTGTGGCAATAGGACAAGGGGAAATGGCTTCAAACTGGAAAAAGGCTGGTTTAGATTAGATGTATGGAAGAAATTTTTACGATGTGGATGGTAAGACACTGGCACAGGTTGTCCAGAGAAGTTGTGGCTGACCCATCCCTGAAGTATTTGAGGCCATACCGTCCAGCGCCATTCTCAAATGTGTATCAGGAAGGTGAAACCAATGCATTAGAAAACCTGGAGGAGCTCTCTCTGCTCATGTTACCTGCTCTGACCTGTATAAGGTGACAGACTGATTGCTGCAGTCAACTTGAACTCTGAGTAAGCTGAATATCAAATTGTAGACACTCTTTCACAAAAAAACTCCTCCTTGACATTTTCTAATGTGCTGGTCCATGCCTGGGCTTCACTTTCTGCAGTAGAAAAGTATGATATCCTGAGTCTTTTAGAAAAATTAAAATAAACCACCGCTTGACTATGGCACTAGATTTTTTTATAACTTCAACACTTTTGGTCAAATGAATACCTCAAATGTATTTTGCTTAAATGACAGTTGTTAGTCTTGCTGGTAATCAAGCGCCAGGACAAGAACAGGAGACTCAAGCAGCACTAATATTCATCAGCAATCTAAAGGGATCTTTCAAAATTTAAATGAGTCAAGATATGTCAGTGTAATATTGGAACAATAGAGTAATGAATCAGGGCCCTGGGATTTTCTGTTGCCTGCCAAATACAGGTATACAAGGAAGTAAAAAAGCAAAGAAAAAGTATTTGGGTCTTAAGTGAAGCTTTGCAGAAGTCCAAGTGATTTCTTTGTGACTTAGAAAAGAACACTTCAGCTCTGAAATACGGTGAGATACAGAACTGAGTAAAGATTTTGATCTTTAAGATCCTTTTCTGGTGAAAAAATTGTGTTAGGTGATGTTGTGAGTATATATTGACTTGTAAATTGCTCATTTGAGAGTGGGACTGTCTCTTTCCCAAATAAAAATTATAGAATTTTTTTTTCCCTGGAATTTTCATTTTATTAAAAATATATTAAAAATATATTGGGGTCCAGATTACTTGGAATTTTCTCCCTTTTCCATTAAACTCACACTACTTTCAATTGAAATGAAAAGATTTTAAAATATTTTTAAACATTAGTGATGAAGAGAAACTATATAAAACACTCAGGATAAATCAGTGGGGTTTTTTCCAGAAAGCCTGTGCCACGCCAGATTTACAACGCTAGCTCCTACAAACTAGCAAATTGTGCTTTTATGTGTCCCAAGATGTGTGATGTGGCTGATGATTTACACAAACTGGTGCTCTTGAGAGAGCTTGAATTACAGGACGATTGAGATGAGGAGCTACTTCATAAGCTCCATCTGATGGCAAGAAAGAGAGGAACATGCTTGACCATGTCTCCCTGAAGCAGCAGGGGAAAGAGATTTTTTGCCTAATAAAATGGCTCCCATTTTCCATTCTTTAGGGGAATTTTTATTTTGTTTTTAATATCTAAACTCCCTTATTGATTCTGTTTAAGTAAACGAGAATAACTGGCACTAAAATGTCAAGACCTGCCGTCCTCCTGTCAGTCAGTGCTGTAGGAAATGCCAGAAGATGCTGTCCCTAACCCAGAAGGAGATGTGAATTGACCAGGCAGGATGTAAAAATCCTTCTCACTGATCTCTTCACATGCTGGTGAGGTGCAGACATGGGCTTTGTTTTCAAGAAGTAAAACATCTCTGTTTCTTCACTGATTCCTTGCAAGGATGGGCACAGTACTTGCACTCTGGCCCTCCTGCATCTTTGGTGGTATAGCAAAAACAGGGGAGAAAGTGGAAAAGAGGACCAGCGGTAAAGCAGTGACAAATTTATGCATGGCCTAAACAATGGTGAGAAAGATTAATATGATTATTGTTATTGTTTTATGAAAAATGCAAATCTCTACTCAAAGCAGCACAGGCAATTAATTTCTTTCATCCAAAGCAGGGTCCTGTCAGCCCGTTGTCTACCAGCAGCTGACAATTCTGGGTCAATGAAGCTGTAATTTGGTGTGAAGGATGTCAGGCAGAGAAGGGACAGATGTATGGTCAGTGCAGTGGATGAGGCAGAGGGGCTCAGCTCAACTCTTTGATGTGGTGCCTTGAAGGGGAATGGGAGAAGTGGGAGGACAACAGCTTGAGAAGGTTATCAGGGTGTGTTTCCTTTAATGCATCAGGATCTGTTGTTTGTGTGACCTCTCTGCTGGCAAAGAATTTTGTGACAATTATTTCTTTCTGACTTTTCTTTTTCCCCTCGCAGCGCTGGTGATGGTCCTGAATAGCACAAGTGTCAGCTGGAGTGCCCGCATTCAGATGTTTCTTACCTTTTGTAAGCTTGTAGCAATTCTGATAATTGTAGTCCCTGGAGTTACCCAGCTAATTAAAGGTATGAAATGAAAAGTAAATGCTTTTAAAGAGCTTTTATCTTTACCCTCTGCAGTCTTTCCCCACTTGCCTCCACCACATAATGCTTATAGCAGCAAAATCTCTTAATTAGTCTGTGCTTGCTTAACTGAGGCTCTATACTGTCATATCATTGATTAGAAGTGGAACTGCACCGGGATGAACTGGTATTTTCCTTCAGCATGCCAATGAGACTATTCCAATCAAACTTGCTTTTCAAAGGAGCTAATGGACTGCTCTTCTCTGTAATTTGTCTTTGGCCTGAACTTTGTGAAAAGGGCAGGATGGGATTTAAAGACAATTGGGCACACACCTCCCCAGAGCACATGCCTAGTCCAGGCAGGATGTCTGCTCTAGCTGTTCTAGAGTCCGTAGTCATGGTACACGGATATGGTGGTAGAGAGGGCTCACAATTCACAGAATCACAAAATCACATGGTAGTTTGGGTTGGAAGGAACCTTAAAAATCACCTAGTTCAAACCTTACATCATGGGCAGAGATATCTTCCACTAGGCCATATTTCTCAAAGCCCCATCCAACGCCTTGAACACTTTCAAGGCATCCACAGCTTCTCTGGACAATCTGTTTCAGTGCCTCATCACTGTCACAGGGAAGAATTTTTCCTAACGTGTAATTTAAACATGCCCTCTGTCAGTTTATAGCCATTCCCCCTTGTCCTGTCACTACATGCCCTTGTAAAGGCCCTCTTTTCAGTGACAGATGCTCAGGTACCTGTAGAGACTCTTCCATTGCAGCCCTCTGAGCAGCGGATGTGAGATGGTGACAAGCCCCGGCTCACCCTCCTTACAACAACCACACAGAGCACAAACAGCCATTCAGTACAGAGGGGCAGAGTAGGGAGCAGTCTTGAGTGAATTGGTGGAAGATTTTATCTAACAAAAACTATCACAGTTTTTGGCTATGTCCCGGGGGATGCTCTTTTCTGATGTTTGTAAACCCTCTCACCCGAGTGAAGAGCACAGTGTTAGTCTGTGCAGTGAGCTCAGTTTCTCAGGGACAGGTGGCTCTATGTGGTTAATATAGACTATGAAATAAAAGTTTTCCTGTGTAACACTCTGCTGATTCACTGTTTCTGTTTTCTTGTTTTTCACTTTCTTTCTGGCAATTGCAATGCTGTTTCCCGTTGTACATGACACATGAAATGTGCAAAATTTCTCTCTGTTCCCATCCACCTCACTTTCCCTAGACCTTTGGAGCAGGTCACTCGGGTTTGGTTAGGGGTTCTTGCCCTGAAGTAGCTCATCTAGTGTCCCTGATTCCCCACGGGGACCTTCCTCCGGCCACAGTTTCTCCCTTAACCAAAAAGCCTCTGCTTCAATGGGAATTTTGACTGAGGGCTCAGTAAAAACAGAGTAAAGGATGGAGGATTTGTCTCATTGCTAATTTAACTCTGAATGAATTAAGTTTCTTCCTGCTCCATATCTGTAGAGGATCATTGCTTCTCAGGAAATTTGGGATATGTTGGGGACACTTTACAAACCATAAAGCACTTTGTAAATGAATAAGAGCATAACAAAAGTCTTGCATATTTGCATTTATAGATATATAGATAATTCTTACTTGGTGTAATATTCGTATAGTACTGACTATCATGGTAGGGAGTTACTAAACTAATTTTCCAATGGTAGAAATGTTTACGATTTTGGGTTTATTTATCTTATAAATGTTGCTTCTGAATGAAATGCCAGCACAGTTTCTTCTGATTAAAATGTTGAACAAGTGAAATTTTCCACATCAAAAACTACTGAGCTCATTCTGCTCTTTCATGTTGATGTAAGTCACTGCTGGAAATGACAGAGCAGTGAGTGTCATCAAGCTCAGAATGCTTTGAAACAAACTAATAAGTCAGATTCTCCTATTGCATGAATACAGATGCCACAAAGCCTTTTAAAATTGCTGGCCGATTATGGCTGCAAGGGTTGGGTCAGAATTTAAGGTCAAGGGCAGAACTTGATGCCAGTGAACTGTTGGGTGATTAAATGTTCCATGATGTGTTATATTTATTTTTTTAAAAGTAGTTGTGACCAAAGAGCTTATTTTTTAACTTTTTTTTGTTGATGTTGCAGGGGAAACACAGCACTTTAAAAATGCCTTTGCAGGGAATGATGCCAGTGTTATGGGATTACCACTTGCTTTCTATTCAGGAATGTATGCTTATTCAGGCTGGTAAGTGGATGAAACTTATACATATTTGTCCTGAAAACAAACACTAATATGCTCTAACAAAGACATTTATTTATATGCAGCAATGAGTAGCACATTCTACATCTTTTGCCAAGCTACATCATACAGCTAGGGTAGTTCTCACCACTGTTTTGTATGATCAGTGGTTATTGTGCAAGCAGCTCTACAAAGGAAAGATTTTTCTTTTTCAGTGTCCAATATATAAACATGCACTGACCACCAAAAAAATCACACCACAAGAAAGGAATATCCTTCATTTTTCATTAAATATTTTAATAAAAGGATAAAAGGAGTAATGAAGCTTTTAATTTTTTGAAGAAGTCAGTAATTATATAAAAAACAAATCTATGATTCTGTTACAAAGTTGTGTGGCTCTTAGCCTTGCTTTATAAAAACAGTATTTGACAAGTAAGAAGCAATGAGATTGGTATGGACCACAAAACAGAATAAAAATCTCTAGATTTTTACACTTCTTGCTCTGAGAGATTTGGACCACACTTAACAAGAAGTACAACTGGCTTCCACAGAAGTCAAGTGAGATTGACTATGAGCAAAGGTATGAGAATCTATCTTCAGGTATCCTGCTCAGAACTTTCAAGTTCTCTTTCCCCTCCAAAGTATACAGCAGCTGGTTTGAAAGGTGCTGCCACATCTTGAATCTGCCCTTTACAATTTATTCATGCTCATGACGACTCCACATTATGCAGTGCCAAAGGGCTTTCACAGCAGCAGCGTGGGGGGAAGAAAGCAGACTACAATGCACAGAGTGGGCTTAGTTTGAGAGAGCTTTGTCTGCAGGTCTTCCCTTTGCTTTCCATAGCCTCACAGGCATCCAAGTTCTTTACCTCACAGAAAAGGTAAGAGCTGCAAGATAAGGAGTTTATTTATTTAATTTGAAGGGACAATGGGCTCAGCATTGGAGTTCTCTGCCCGTCTGTAACTCCCTGGTTGCAGGAGCATTATAAATCTGCACACTGAAATATGAACAGAACTTTATACATTAAATGGCAGCAGGGGAAGAAACCCAAGAGAGTCCAAAGCCTTTATCTGCGATAGATATGTAAGAAAAGAGCCTGGCATTTTGAAGCTTCATAGAAATGGAACTGATTATGAAAACAATCTCTACTTTCTTCCCCATCTCTCCTATAACTGCCTTTGTCTCTCACATCCATACATGTTACTCACTTTTTAAATTTAAAAATTTTAAATAAATATCAACCTAAGTTTTTGTATGAAGGCAATTTTAAAAGATCTTTAATATTATTCAGAATTTATTTCCTGCAAAATGCTTCATCAAAAATACTGTTATTCTGTTGCATCTTTCCCATTTTTCACATAATGGTTCAAAGCCTTAAAATAAAAATAATGTCTTTTTTTTTTTCCCTTTACACCTTCTGACTTTTATTTCAAGGTCCTTATTTTCCACTTATAAAAGAAATTAGCAGGAAAAAGACCTAATTTGGCTAGTAGTTCTTCCCAGCTGTCTATTTTTCTTTGTCACCAGCTAAAATTCATCACCTCAGAGCATGGAGGAACAGACCATTAAGTGGAGTGTCCTTGTACTATCAGTTTCATGGGGCTAAATCAATACAATTAGCTGAATATGAAGGCATATTGCAAGTGTTGGTGATGTGTCCCAGGATGCAGGCAGAATTTTATGCGAGCTCACAAGACTGTTAACTTTTAATGATACAGCTTTGAAGAAGAAAAGAAGGGTGTCTCTTCTGTGTGTGGGTTTATCCTGCCAAGAGCAAGTGTAGACTATTGGGTATGTAAAATGCTGGGTGAAAAAGGACAAGTGGTGAAAAGAATGCAAAGAAACATATCTTTACATCAATAAAAGGACTGATGCTGGGCTATCATAGAATGGTTTGGGTTGAAAGGGACCTTAAAGATCATTTGATTCCAACCCTCCTGCCATGGGCAGGGATACTTCCCACTGACCAGGTTGCTAAAAGCCCCATGCAACCTGGCATTGAACATTTCTGGGGATGGGGCATCCACAGCTTCCTTGGGCAACCAGTTCCAGTGCCTCACCACCCTCACTGTAAAGACTTTCTTCCGTATATCTAACCTAAATCTTCTTTGTGCTCTATGCACTAGAAAGTTTAAAAACAAATGCTGAGATTTTTGCGTGAGGTGACAAAGAATTTCATGCTCAGTCACAAAATCACTATTTTTAAAAAGCCATGAGCCAGTTAACTCGTTTTGCTAACCCAGTTTTGCTCCAAGACTTGTGATGGTGCAAAGCTCCCAGATTTTCTGCCAGATCCGTTACCAGTTGTTTATTCACTGCAGCATTGCTGGCTCAGGTGCCATTTGTCTTTCTGCACAAGAGCAGAAGGCCAGCATAGGCACTGTATTGACTGCTGTGTTCAATTAGCCAAGGTCTGACTTGGGGCCTGTCTCGGAGCCAGGCACAATTGTGATCCAGCCAGACACAGACCTAGTGCTAATAAATACAGAACAGAGGGTTCATTGACCTTGAGGCTTATGGTTGCTTTGTATGCAGGGCTGTGCCTGGTGAGCAGTTCCTAAGAATTCCCATACAGAGCCATGTCTTGAATGCTGCTGGAATATGATCAGAGTGCAACCTGTACTGGAGGTTGTGCAAAAGCATGCAGGGCTAGCAGCTTGTGTTTGAGATCCTGTACAACAAACTGGCGTGAAACTTCTTGGTTTAGGAGGGGTTTTCTAAGGCTTCATTTATTTGTGTTGTTAAGAAGCCCTTTCTGAGTACTCTGATGAGACTTTTTACCAATATAACCTGAAACTGTAAAAGGCAACAAGCACAAATGGAATATAAAGCTTGAAGGGTACATGTGTGTGTATATATGTATGGAATTAGGGTAAACCATAACCTGTGTAGTATGTCAGGGGAAAAAAATCATTTAATTGCATGCTGACTTTACATAGTTATTGTCTTTTTCTTTTCCTGCTTTGCTGTCTTTTCTGAGAATTCCCTTCCTGAGTGTGGGGATGAGGGAAGGTTAAATATCACTCTCTTCTTAATCCAAACATGGGCCTGCAAAGTCTACTGTAATTAACAGCAGTGCTTAACTAAAGGCATCTTCTTGATTCTTAGTGAAAGAAATACAGATTAAAAATATAAGAATATAAGAATAAATCTTATAATACATTTTATAACTATTTTCTAGGTTTTACCTCAATTTTGTTACTGAAGAAGTGGAAAACCCTGAAAAGTATGTACTTAATGTTTTACTTGACTTTTGGAAAATGGTTGTGAAATTTAAAATGTTATAAAAGTAGTGAACTTCAGAAGTTCTGTGTGCTGGTCAAACTGCTTGCCTTCCAGCAGATCTGGTGTCTATTTGAATTGCAACTGTTTGAAGATTTGCTATTTTTGGTCTGTTGTGACCTTGTTGTGTATTCTGCTTTTATGTGTACAGAAAGCAGAAAATTGAGTAGATCTCCAGGGCTCCGGTTCTCCTCCTCAGGACATAAGTAACTATCAGTGGTTCCTTTCAGTGGAAGTCACTGGTATCCTGTCAGGGAAATCTTGCCCAAGAAACTTACCTGCTGCAATATTTTTCAGTTTTACTGTGTTTAGGTATTAATCAAATACTTAGTTCTACTTGTTTTAGATGTCTCAGAGATGCAGGATCTTGAATACACATCACAGGTTATCCGATCCAATTAAACCCAACAGGGGATATGGGTCAGAGCTTGTTTCCAACCAAAGATGAATACTCTCACATCACCTGCCTGTAAAACATGGAAAGAAAAGTTGTCCTGTTAGGCAGAGTTTGATTTGTACCATCTATTTTGGTAGATACGTTTTGGTACATGGGGCCAGTAATAAAAAACTACTAACCTTTTCTAAAAGTTGGCGAAAACATGCCTTTTCAGATCAATGTTTTCTTTGAGGAAAAGGAACTATTTACTTGATAAAGAAATTAATGGCTAAATATAATTTTCTTGGGTTTTTAAAATAAGATAGCTGGCTGGGTACCAAATTACTTATTGTTTTAAAATGACACCCAGCATTGTACACTCAGATAATATGAATCTGAGACACAGGGAAAGAAAACCCCAAGCCATTGATTGGGAGCATGCAGAAAGCTTTTTGTTGGTTTCTTCAAAGCCTGAACAAAACCTGGTGTTGTTTCAGAGGCCTGAAAATCGCTATAAGGAAATGGATGATAAAACATGAGGCTGGTAGAAAGACTGGCAGATTTCTATTTTTTCAGTGACTTTGAGGTGTGTTGTGTGTTAGCGGGCTCTTTGATGTGATTAGGACATGTAGACTGAGAACTGAGTGACTGGAATTGGAGACCAGACAAATGCAGGTAGAAAATACTGCATTAATATTTATGAGTAATCATTATGACAGATACCTGTATACAAATGGGTTTTTCACTGGTAGTCTTCAGTTCCAATAAAATACCATTTTAGGAGCTGTGCTTTAGTAAAACATGATTCTGGATGTATTTAAAATGTGTAGATGGAGCACTTGGGGACATGGTTTAGTGGTTGGACTCAATGGTCTTAGAAGTCTTTTCAAACCTGAAGGCTTCTGTTCTTCTAAGTAATTTGTGTCAGTGGAGATCAGCTGGCTAAAGTTTCCCAGGCCTGGGACACACATGAACTCAAGCTGCATGATCTAGGGTTAACTACCAAGTATCTGTGCTCTTTATAAAATGACGAGAGGCAGAGGTTAAAACCAAAAGACAACCTACAATTTTTTTTACTTTTGGAGAATTGTTGTATGACTGACTGACTTTAAATGTGAAACTAAATGCAGAAGTAAAGGGATTCTCTAAATCCCTTTAAAAAGTAAAAGGACATCTACTGCTTCAGGAAATTTTGGGGAGATAGGAGCCAGAGTCTTGGTGGTGTGATCAAATTCAGCTAGAAGCAACATAATTTGTAAATTATCCTGTGGTTACCATCAATACTGTGTGATGTTTTTAAACATGCAGATGTCTACACCCTTTGGGACTTTTCATAGACTTCTGTGTCTCTGCCGTTCTTTCAACTGGAATTCTTGGTGATTTTCATTATAGCTATTTTGATATATATTGAGGTTTTTTTGTGATTTGAGTCAGAGGAGTTCCTATTTTTGAACATTTTACTCTCTGCTGCATAGGACAGAAAAGCATAGTTCCTCTTTTTTTTAAAAAAAAAACTAAGCACCCCTTGAAGCATGATATATCTCAGCTAAGAGAGGTGGTGCTGCTTCAGTTCTGATGTTTTTTTTCCATTGCAGCTGGGATGTGAGGGAAGGAGACTCTGTCTTTTCCCATCTCAGGAGAGCTTCTCTGTTCTCCAGGTTATCCTTGGAGAACTGCTGAAGTTATTTATGCTGCTAGTGAGGAGGTAGTACTGGAGGGCAAACCACATAACCTGGCTGGTTTAGTGTATTCCAGGATGGCACTGGAAAAAAACCAGCTCAACATTACACATGCAATGTTATCATAAGGCTGTTAAAGTTTCCCTTCATCACTCTTCCTCTTGAGGCTGCACTTTGAGAGGATGAGAAGATGCCCAGTTTTTACAATCTCCATGCAAAGGTCTGATATAGAAGAGAGTGGGATTTTAAAAATTGCTAAATAAGTGGCAGGTGATGGTGGGGCAAATGAATTGTTACTGTCTGTGCTGACAGAGACCTCTGCACCACCTGTAAATGCGGATTCTGGACTCTCTTGAGCTGAAACAAGCAATTAAATGAAACATTTGGAACATATTTTTTATCTGTTTGCCACCTGTGAATGGCTCTGTTGGAAAGATGTCCTTCTGAACCAAGGCCTGCTCCACCATTGTTCCCAAAGCTACAGGGCAAGGGAATAGTGTGGATTAATCTCAGTGGCAACTGCCTCAGCTCCCACTAAATCCAGTGTAAATGTTAGATGAGCCACTAATTGTCCTGCTGTCATAGGCATTTAGTAGGACTCAACTTCTTTTTTTTTTTTTTTTAACTTAAAATGCTGTCTTTCATTCTTGCTGTGGGCCTTATGTTAAAGGTTGCACTGAGCAACCCGGTCTAGTGCAAGGTGTCCCTGCCCATGGAGGGGGCTTGGAGCTACAAATTTAAAGTCCTTCCCAACCTAAACCACTCTGTGATTCTACTGTGTCTTACTTCTATGTAGATATGATGTAGCTGATTTGAAACAGGAAGAGGAAATTACAGGCTTGAACCCCTTAGAGCCTGTAACAGCTCCAGGTGTGCAATTTGTAATGTTTGTCAATGGTTAGGGATGCAAATTACTTACGGCAAAAGAGGTGAGCATAGTGAGGTCTTCTGCCCTGCACCTGCCAAAGTAAATATTTGCCTGAAAACCAATCACAGTTGTGCATTTCCAGGTGTGTGACAGTTTTGGAAGTAACTGAGGTGAACTCCATCACCATGTGAACCAGTGGGCTGCAAATCCCCAGTGAATGTACCAAAGGGATGTGCCAGGTTTACAGTAGAGGGATGGCAGGAATGCTCTAGCAGAGAGTGGGGATGGAGCTTTGAGCAACCTGATCTAGTGGAAGGTGTCCCTACACATGGCAACAAGATTGGAACAAGATGATCTTTAAGGTCCCTTCCAACCCCAACTGTTCTATGGAGGTGGGCCCTAGAATATATCCTGAAATGCATAGGAAGGTGGAAACATTTAATATTAGACATTAAATTTCCCAGAGAGAGATTGCATTTCTTTATATGGTGTATGGCACCAGGAAAACCTTTTGGAGTATGGCATGTGTCATTGGGAATGCAGGAGAGAGTCAGGGAAAGGGGGATGCTTGTGCCCTTGCCCAGTCCTCTTTGTGCTCCAAGCGGCTGTTTGTAGAGGCACAAAGGGCTTCAGAGGCTGTGGGAATCTGTGGAGCTGCAGCAGCCTGCCCAGGCACAATGAATTGCAGACTTAGGTCTATAAGTAGGATAAATACTCTGGGCCTGAGGCACTGGGATGCCGAGGCAATATGAAACCCTAGATAGGGAAAGCTGAAACAGAGACAGTGGGAATGAGCGAAGCAGGGAGCAAGCACTCTTTACATTACAGGAGGGAGAACAGAAAGGCTTTAAAAAAATCTCAAAGTGAATGTCATTATTTTTGAACAGAATTTTGGAAGAAGTGTGGAATTCTCACTTTGGAAATGCCATTGTTCCTCCTTTTGTGTAAGGACATTACTATAACTCCAATTATCATAAGATGTAAAAGTAGCTGGTTCCTTCTCTTGCTAAACCCCCTTTTGTTGTTTCCTTTTTAAGCCTGAACCCATTTCTTTACTCCTCTTTGTTCAAGTGCTTCTCTCATGCAGCTATTAGTAGGACCTGAAGAAACATGAAGTTAATGTTTGTTTTAGAAGAAGCTGTGGTTGCAGTGTTAATGTACAATTTTTAAAAATAGCCTGAAATAATTTTATTATCAAGAGTATGGGGAACAACATTGAAGTGTGACAACAAATTTATTTTCCTTTTTTTGAAAATTATGCTTTGCATATACTTGCTGGGTCAATAGCAATTGTTGTTTGAAATAAAATACCTAAATAATCCGTGAAGCAGAACTTCACCAAAACAAACTTATGCAGCCACATCACGTGCAGCTTTGATATTTTTGATTTTCTTGCACTATAAGGATCAGCCTCAAACTGAGGTCTTATTGTATTGCATTGTCTAAATACAGGTGAATGAAGGAACAGCCAGGTCTCTGAGAGAGTTTGTCACCTGAAAGTCGACAGGAGCCATGTTGTCTGGAGCAGCAAATTTAGAGGACTAGAAATCATGCATGTTGAGCTTTCAGACTCTTTTTTTGTACATAGTCTTTGATCTCATCTGTATTCTTGAGCACCCATTTTGTACTCTCAGGAAACAGGCTGAGTTTTTTCAATCAAGACCTTAAAAGCAGCTCATGCCTAAAGGGCACTTCCCTCTTCCCTTCCCAGGCTGAGCAGAGTCCAGGATCAGTGCCATAGTTCATCAAAAATTTGGCGGCCTCCGGAGGAGAAGATAACACGGGAGGGTTTTCACATCACAGCAACATCTTCAGAGCCTTGTCAAAGTCAGGGCCAGATTGTGTCAGATGCTGGCCAAAGAGAATCCCACTTTAACAAAATTGTGCTTCATCCTCACTGTGAGTAGATGATTGGCCTGAATGCTTCAAGTTGTGAAGAGTAGGCTTGTGTTGGAAGAGAGGGAAAATATTATTTCACTTAAAGGGGAGGGAAACTTAGGCTCAAATTCCTTACTTCAAGGCAATCTGTGATCAAGTGGGCAACTAGAGAGAGGTGTTAATTTATAGCCCTTGTTTTACAAAATAATTTTATTTCTTTGGCAGCGTAGGTTTTTGTTGGTGTTGTTGAACTTAGGAAATATTTTTCATTTAGTGGACAAAAATGATAGAATTTCAAAGGATGTGGATTCTGAAAGCATTTTACAGCATAGATTACTTTGCAGTTGCAGTTAAGTACAGCTGCTATTTGGCTTAATCCTTTCTTTTTTTCTCTCTCTCTTTTTTTTTTTACCATTTCTTTTCCCCTCTTCCTTGTTGAACCACTTCATTTGCAAATATTCCATTTCTGTTTGCAAAATAACTTTGGTCCAGCCCAGGCAATCTATCATTGTTCAAAAAGTTACACAGTGCGAAGGCCATATTATTGAGATGTATGGTGTTTATAAGTGTGATCTCAGATTGATAACTCATGTGCTGTTGAAAAACCAGGAAATGAATTGCTTTGCTATGACCTTGGGGTCTGAGATTAGTCAGTTTGTCTATTAGATTTTTCCAGTGTTCTCACTTCATTTATTGCTTCTTCTCCAAGGCACCGAGAAACAGTAGCTGTATAGCAAGTCACCAGAGCTTGACGTTATCAGACATTTTGTAAAATCAGGATATCAAAATGTTTGATATAACCTATTTTTATACTGTTTTTAAATCATGTGAGTGTCATATCTAGCTAATGTGTGCCACCCATTCATTCTATTTATAGAGTCAACTTCGCATCTATGAGGACTGGGTGAGAGAAAGAAAGTATTGGGGGTATTTTCTTCAGTCTGTCTGAGCGTTATAGAGATGCAGATGGATAGGAGGGGAATGGTGGCTAAGATGCTACAACTCTTCCAGCTCCCTTGTTGTTTGTAGCCGCCTGATTTTTGGCACTTCGCATTAAAATGCAGCCCCCTACCAAAGTCAATCAGAAACTTGAATTGTCCTGTTGCTGCTTGTCAATCTAGCCACTGATTAGGGATCAGATTCCTTGTAACAAAAAGAGTAAAAAATATTTTCAGTGTTAATTGAGAGGTTGCAAGCCTTTGCTATTTCTGCCTCTCTGCTTCTTACATATTTTTTTTGTTATTTTATAATTTAATGACAAGATTTACTCTGAAGAGGAATATTAATATCAGTAATCTTAGACACTAGAAAGGTTTATCTGCCTGGAGTTTGAAAACTTTCTTGTGTCATGATATTCTACTTATTCCTAAAAGATACATTTGACTCCAATTAATTTTCTTCATGTCAGGCTACAGTGCCAAATATTCAGTGCAGAAATGATAGGATTACATTGTGACATTTTACCTGAAGATAATCAAAAGAGACAAATGCTAATCTTTCCAGTATTTTGTAAAACCCATTTGCTCATGTGAATCCGTCAGATTACTTTAAAGGGAAAGCCAGGTTTGTTCAGCAAGTATTTGCATTTTTCCCTCTGTATATTATTTGTGTCTTGGTATTTTTTTGTACTTGAATACTTATTCTTCATCATAGAGTGAGGATGTTCTAATCAGCCTCCCTCCAGCTATTTTTATGTCTCTTTCCTAGAAGTTTTATACTTTCTAAATTTGACTGTATCTAGCAGCATTACAAGCTGCTTAAATTCTTTCAGTTATCTGGGAAGAATCTCAGATGAGGTGTCCAAACCTGGTGAATTCAACAATTTCTACAGTTTATTCCCTCTGTTATTTCCAGTTATTATGCCCTCTGTAAGGGATAAAATCCTTTAATGGGGAGCTGAATCTGCCAAATAAAGAAAACAAATTAATTTACTAGCTCAAATACACAAAACCACGCATGGATTTTGCTATTTGTAAAAAGTATGAAAAGCATTTAATTAAGAATGTAATTCAGTAGTATTTGTGTGTGTTTGGGAGGGACAAATAGACAATTACTAGCTCTCAGGGGAGTTGACTCACCACCATGAGACTGTTCTTAATAAAATAATCTTTCCTTTACTTTTGCTCTCTTGCTAAGCTTATTAGCTCCTTACTATTTGCATGCCTCACATCTTTGGCTCATTCATTATTGTTTCTTTTAGAAATTACTGATAATGCATTTCTGAAGTTAAGTATTTCAGTCTTGGATGCATGTTTTTAATGGGTTCAGATTTCTGAAATCTCGGCATGGGAACTAACTTTTTTCCCTTCATAAATTTCTTTTATTCTTTTTAGTGAAAGGATGGCAGTCTTGCTGGAAGTTGGAAATTCTCTTATGAGTGGGACCTGAATATTCTGAGTTGCTTTGCCTTTATTTACATTCTTTTTTCACTCCCAGTTGGAGAGATTTTAGACCAGGCTTCTCAGGGCTGCATCCAATCTGGCCTTGAACACTCCTGAGTTCTGGCTCTAACCTTTCCCATCTTCACTCTCCATCCCACCCCCCCAGGAGGTGTGCCATAAATGCCCCAACCATGACAATCTGTTGGTTCAGCTGACAAAAAATGTGGTTGAATCATATGTGATACATGCAAATGATTCAAGGGCTGCAACTTGCTTGTGAGCCATAATTGGGATCTGTCTGTGATAGGATTTGGTGGGGGTCACTGAATCCACAAAATATTTCCAACCAGAGGAAGGAGGGAAACCATGATTTTAACTGCGTTAGCAGCTTGAGTTAAAATGGGAAAAGGGTCAGAATGGAATTGGAAATGGTAACCCAAACTAAAATCCAAGTAACTGGTTTCTTTCTGGTTTTGTTAACTTGAATTACGTTGGACTGGATTTTTGGATTTGATAATGTGGATTATCCTGTACTCTTGTAGTGAAGACACTTCTTTGGCCCTGTAATTTTTGAGTGTTCCAACATAGTAGCTACCATATGTAATATAATTAACTCAGTATGCAGATTCGGTCCTTCTCTTCTTATTTTCCTTATTCTTGGCCATTGAACACAAATTCCTCCTGCCACACCTGGGTGTTTCCTGCCCCACAGGTGCATTGGGTCCTACTTAATAGCAGTGCTGTGTCATAAGAGAGAGGGAATAGAGAGCACAGCTGGAAAGCACACTGTACCATGCAGTCTGAGTCTGGAGGGATCCAGACGTATGCAGAAAAACATTGCAAATCTCCTGCCTTGTCTTTGACAGATGCACTTTGTGTCTGAGCAGGGCTCTGAATTCACCAGAGCAATAGATGCAGGCAACAGAGGGGCTGGGAAGATGGCTCACTGCATGAATTCACCTGTCATATGGGTGATCACAGGGAGCATAGGCTTCAGCAGCAGGGATAACAAAAAGGCTGCAGATTTCATCGGGCATTATTCCTCTTCCTTACCTCTGCAGACAGGCAGAGGCAGCCACTGTGTGTGCCTGCTGCTTTCCAGAGGCTGCCAGTTTTCCTTATGCATTTAGTTAGAGACTGACCTAATGTACACTGTTACAATCTACGATGTTCAGGGATGTGTACGTGACACTCATTCAATGCATATTATCAGATATTTTTATTTCTTTTTTCTTTTCCCGTGTGCAGTTGCTTGCTTTTTTTTCTCCTACCCCATTTTTTTTGGTGCTTGTATCACTGCTGAGTCCTGTGGTGAAATTCTACACCATGAGAGAGATGACCCTCGGGTGCTGTATCTTTGTCATTGGCAGCTGCTTTCTAAACACCAATTTAGCATTTGAATTGGTTCAGCTGTCTTCAGGTCTTTTTATCTCCTACTTCCACTTTATTATCCTTAAATTTTAATGTAAAAAAAAAAAAGAAAATTGATGTTCTGTTTAGAAATCGACTGCAGTGAAGAGCTACCTATGGCAGGGTTTAAAGTGATATGCCAGTCAATATATGTAAATTAGAAAAGAGACTGATGTAATCTGTAGTGTCTTTAAAGATTCCAAAGATGTACCTTGATCATTAATTAAGACAATAAGGATGTCTTATAAAACTGCAGTTGAGAAGACTAATAATTCACTATCGAATGAAGCAAGGCAAGGTCACTTATATAATTGCCTGTTCTAACATTTATATTCCTTGTATAAAATGCTCCTACTCACATAAAAGTCGAGCTGAAGGCCATGGAAATATTCAGGACTAGGCAATGCAGATTTCATACTTAAACTTTGAGGCCACACTAAAGAAACACAGTAGTTGTCTTTTTCTATGTATTTGTTTGATTTTTGTAGACCTAATTATTATTTCATACAGAGTTAACTTACAACACACACCTGGCGCGGATGTTGGAGGAGAGCAAGTGGGAAAATGGAAGAGTAAAAATGAGTGCTATAGATACGTGGTTAGATACAATATTGCTGTGCTGGGTTTTAGCTCTGGATATGTGTGTTGAAATTAATAGTGCTACCTCTGCTCTTTTTTCCATAATTGTCTGATATAGAATCTGATTCTAACTCATTTTATGTCTCAGAAGTGTAATATGGATACCACCAAGACATTACTCAGAAATCAGGAAGGTAGTCAGCTACCTGAAAAATCAAATCTATTCAGCAAACGTAGGTGGAGGATGGGAGGAAAAAGATAAATTTCAAGGGCAGAGAGTGTAATACCATACTGCTATATACAAGGGGGTTAGTAGTGGTTCTGTTCCGCGTGTGCTTTTGGGAGGGAGGCTGGTAAGGCAGGGTGGAAGTACATGCTGCCTGTGGGATTGTCCCCCCATAAGGCAGCATCTACATTAAAGCAACACTTCAGAAGCCATTGCTTTGATATGTTTGTTTCTGTTTATGTAGACTCTGTGGCTGAAGATAAAAGAACTAACTTGAAATGAAAATGACTGAACGAATTCCCTCACAGTTCTGGAGACAGCTGAAACTTTTTGAAGATTATTTGTTATAACTATTCAATACTTCTAAAAATGCATCATTGGGGCAGGATCCTACTGCAGGAGAGATGGGTGGGAGAGGTTGCTGCAAACTCACTGGATGAGTGGACATGCAGATGCCTGGGCTGCTGTGATACATGTCCTTATTCCTCTTTTTATCCAGGGCCAGTGGAGAAAGGGGGTCTGGGCTAATCCTTTCTGAAGGGATGAGGATTGAGCAAACTGGTAAAGGGGAAGGTGTCCCTGCCCATGGCAGAGGATTGGCACTAGGTGGTCTTTAAGATCTCTTCCAACCAAAACTATTGTATGATTTCAATCTTTTGATTTTTAGAAGTGACTGCTTTTGTTAATTCCTTGGCGATAATGGAAGGTGCCACGGCCTGGTATGGGTGAGGTTTTGCTTGCAGTGTACACGGAAGGGGCCAACATCTACATGGAAGTGGACACTTAAGATACAAGCCCTCAAACACGTTTTCCTCTGCCAAGCCTGTGGCACCTCTTTTGAGGAAGCAAAGTCCAGAGAACTCAGCTGGAGCTTCCTGCCCTCCCTCCTGCTCCAGAGCAGAGAAGGTGTGTCCCGGGTGCTGGGACTGTGGCTGGCTGTTGCAGAGGGTCCTGAAGCCACTCTGTTTCATGGAGCTGTGGTGTCTCCAAGGTGTGAGGATGTGACAAGACCATATGCTGGCTCTGTCTGTTCCCACAGCAGCTATTCAGTGTGTGGTGCATGGTGGTGTGCCACTGCAAAGCAGATTGCTCCTTTCCAGCCCTCATGGCCCATTTTGTTTGCCAATGTGATAACCTGCTGAGTGTAAGGTTTGTTTTCTTTCCTGTTGCTGGTTTTGCGTTATTTTTTTTTAATAATTTCTGTTTGTTTATGTGAATCATGGTTACTATGAATCAGCTCTCCTAAGGAAGTAAAACTAATGTTTATCCACAGTCTCTCTCTGGGTAGCCGGAAAAATTGTAATCTGCTTTACCAGCAGTGTAATGTAATGTTACACAAAATATTGGAACCTTTGAAGTTTCCATTGCCCTGGATTTACCTTCATTTTCACCAGCTGAAACACATGCAAAACTGTTCTAACATCTATTTCTGTTGCACTGAGGGACATAGCAGTACCTGTACAGAAGGGTGACAGTCTCCTCTTTATGGGGAACCTGAGCTGCTCAGCAAAACATTCATTGCGGGAATAAAAATTCCTTGCAAGACTGATGTTCTGCTGAAGGTCTAGAGCTGTAGAACAGAATGTATTTTACTGGAGAGATGATGGGTTTCTCAGGGCTGAGCAGCTCTTCTCTTGGCCACAGTGAAGGTTCCACTAGACATTTTCATTCTCTTTTGGTAGTTCATAAGCAGGAGGCCTGACTGAAATTACTAGAAAAGAGATGGACAACAGTGTATTAGGGGTAGATAGAAAAATGAGTAAATTCACTCGGGTGACAAGTCCAATCGAGGTGGTTTGTAACAGTCACTGCAGCTTCACTTCACATCCTTGTCTTGGGTCCTAGGGGTGTTGCACTCTTTGTGAAAGCAGATGTGTTTTACAGAACTTCTAGTGTGGGTGCTGCTCTGCATTGTAGGCAAACCTCTCCCAGGTTTTCTCCTTCCCACTTTAAAACTGCAACCTGGTTTTGTCTGATGTTTGAGCTTTTATTTCTGTATTTACCAACGGCATTAGCTCTTGTGGAGATGACTCAGAGCACTTGCCGTAATGTTTTGGTCTGAGATCTAAATCTGTGTTTCAAATAGCACTGAAATCTCACTGTAAACCCCAGTCAACACCATGAAATTCCTCATGAAACTGTAGATCAGCCTTTTCTCATGGGCACCGTCAGTATTTGTTTATAGCCTGGGTATAGAAAAAGGGGTCTCACAGCCATTTATTCTGGTATTTGTGAAGGCAAGCCACCCCCACTACCTATGGCTAGTTATATAGGGCAGCGACAGCTACTTTAATTCATAGTGCAATGTTGTGATCTGTATGTGGTGCATCCTCTCCTGGAGCCAGAAGGGGATAACCTTCTTTTGCCACTTTTTATTGCCTTTTCACTTTAATGCTGGCCCTCAAAAATGAGGAAGAGCAGAGTGCTAAGGGAGTGTTAGGTAAGCGTGGTGTTATACCAGAGCATGTAGCAGCATCTTGCTTGCCATTAACAGTAAATTTTTTATTGGATCACCATTAGGCTGGCACCATCTGACAGAGGTGGTGAGATGACTGTCAGAGAAAGTAAGACAGCATTTTTTGCTGAGGTAAGATACAGAATCAGAGAATAAAATACAAACAAAGCAATGGACAACAAAAATTGCAAGGGCCGTATTCTCTTTATTGCACTCATGCACATCAAATTGGAGTTTTATAACTGCACAAAGAGTCATTAACATGTGCCATGCCACCATGAGTAGTTATTCTTTAGAACAGCATGGTCAAAATTCCAACTGCAATGGTATTACTGCACACAAGAAAAGGAATATGTTCCACTTGGTTCAGCTAGCACAGTAACTTACTCTGATACAGTCTTTTTGGATGAGACATTAAATAGGGTTCTCTTATTTGATTGTTCAGCTTTAATAGGTAGTGAGATTGCTGGCTGGTATTTAAGATAGGTAATCATTATACCAAAACAAGACAATTTGGCTTTGTACATCTTTCCTATAGATGAGTACATCCTTTCTTCTGTTACAGCAGAATTTCCATCAGAGGAGCATTGATTTTAGCTAGTGAATGCTAAGATTCTTATTCCTCTGCACACCCCTTCACTGCATGGTGGCTGCTTTATGTGAGTGCTTATGGGTATGCAGATGTTCTGGGAGCAGGTTCTGGTCACTTACAGTGTAGCTTACATGTTGATATTTGGCTGTGAGTATGTTGGAATTTTAAACACGTAGGGACAGTGGTATTTTATTTACGGAATGACTATTGTTAACTAACTGACCATTAGGGGTTTTAGTCATTTAAATTACAGTACAGCATATATCCATGAAACTGCAAACTAAGAGGATTTATATAAGATTATAAACACTCCAGGGGTGCTGTGAAGTGAATAATCTGCATTTCTCAAGTTGCAGTGCTGTGGTTTGTTATGTTAATCCTCATTCACTTGTAACACTTGCTGTTGAACAAGTGCTGTTATTTGCATCTTCACCTTGTCATTATGTTTTGTTCATTGTGAAAAAGTGGACTATATAATAACAGTATTTAATTTTTTGAAGTATGATGGAATGGAAAATCCCTTACAAGAACAGTTTTGATATCATCATTTGAAAAGATCTAACAGCAATTTAGAGACCTCCTCCATAGATCATGAGAATGGATGATGAATAGGAGCACTCTGATATGGCAAGAGGTTTAACTTCTATGTGGGAATATTTTAAAGAAAAGAAGGTTTGCATTCATCCAACACTGTAGAGGAATGACAGGCACTTCTAGTTTATCATATCTATTTATTACAGGAAAAAGCTGTTGCTAAGCAAAACCAGATAAAAGCAAAGATTTATCCACAAGAAACATAGAAGACCATGAAATTCCTTTTCCTTGCGCAAAACTCCCATTATAGAAAAAGCTGCTTGTGAGTCTAAGGAAGAAATATTTCAATGGATATGAAAATAAGCAGAAATGCTTTAGGATTCTTACTTGGTGACTGTGAAGGCCATGAGGAGAGGCTTTTTCTTAGCTGCAGGCTATCTCAGACATGAATAAGTCCAAGCTGTAGGCCACCTCAGCCTTGTGTTTTGTGTTGACAGAGTCACGATGCTGTACTAGAATGACCCTGGAGCGCAATGAATTACATATTTTCTCTGCTTCTAAGAACATAGTTTTTCCCATAGTGGCCCAAATCCTGCCATTTGCCTCGTGCTTATTTTGGTTACTGAAAAAATGCCTTGCAAACTATTGCTAAACTAACCCATAAATTTGTCCTGTTCCCCAGAGCTGGTGCTTTTAAATGGGGGCCTGTAAGATAAATGGAGACAGGATTTTTAGCAGGATCTGTTGCAATCTATCGAAAAATGGGTAATGATTTTAAACTAGGGTTTAAAATTAGGGTAGGTTTAGATTAGATACACAGAAGAGGGGTTTTACAATGAGGATCGTAAAGCAGTGGAATGGGTTGCCCAGGGCAGTGGTAGATGCTCCATCCCTGGAAACATTCAAGGCCAGGTTGGGTGGGGTTCTGAGCAACCTGATCTAGTGGAAGCTGTCCCTGCTCTTCCCAGGGAAGTAGGACTAGATGACATTTAATGGTTCCTTCCAACCCAAATCCTTCTATGATTCTATGATTCTCTAGGTTTACTTTCAAATGCAGGCCTCAGGGAGTCCTGGCAGGATGCTATGAAGTGCCAGGATGTAGGGATTTTTGATGGCACCAGTACATGGTCCTTTTAGATTGATGCTATGGGTCAGGATAAGAGATAGTGTGGTAAATTCTTTATAAACCCTCATTATCACTTTCATTTAAAAATTTTAGCATGGAAGAGTAGTGCATTTTTGACAGAGGGTACACTGAACAGTGTGTAATTGCAAAGATGAGTCCGCCTTAAAATCCTGAGCCTCACTGATTATACTGTCCAAGATAATTGAAATAGGCTAACAATTCTGGCTATTTCATGTCACTACCAACTGCAGGGAACTTGATTTGCAGCAGAGTTTCAGGATTAACTCTCTAAAGTTATATTTAAGGTTATGCTTGAGATTTCTCAGTTTGAATGCAGAAAAAGGAAACACCAGCCTTACTGGTCATTTTGAAAATTGTGCGTATTTTGCTTCATGATATCACTTCATGACTCCTTAGAAAAAGAGAAAGATAAGCTTTTCTCCTATGCCTGTGATTGGTAGTTTCAGCATTATGAAGGTTTAGTGAGAGAGGATTTCAGCATACTGTTTCCTTACTCAAAGCACAGAAGGTACTAAAATAAAATGCTGACATTCGCATTTGAACTCCATTCAAATGCTTTCAGTTACTGTGTGCTACAAAGGCATATTTAAGCTCACATTTGGAGTTTTCTGGATTTCTATTCTATGTCAGAACTCCTACAGAGTTATTTTAGTGTGCTTTATGGGCTGTCCCACACCTGTAGGTGGTCTGCTGGGCTGTCCTCAGCAAGACCATCGTTTCCCTGCTTTCTGCAGAGAAAACAATTTATCTGCCAGATAGCCCCCTTCATGGCAGTGCAGTATTGTTAAGGCATCTCTCTTTAATTTCATTTACACCTTTTAGTATCTTTTAAAATGCTAATGCTTTAAGGCACTTGCAGTTACTATTTTTCTCATTTTGAATTCCTTCAGAAGAAGAGCTTATCTTGGTAATTGATATTTCAGTTTCCATGGTGCTCCTTATTACAAGTACTTGCTCTTTCCATCACCAAATGGCACAATTTTCATTCATGCTGAAATATCAATGGTAACATACAGCAGCAAATTGTTTCTTTATGATCCTTGGCATTGTGGAAACCCTCCTGCTCAAAATTAAATGTCAAGGAATTTAACAAGTACGAAAAATCTGGATCCTTTTATGCACATACACACAGGGACATATGCTCTTCCCTCCATGCGCTGTGCACCTAAGCATTTACCTTCCTTTATTACTGTAAGGAATTATTAATATGCTACCAGTGATGCTTCCCAAAAAGGCCAGCTTTTAGAGGGTTTGAGGGGGTAGCATTCCTTCCTGTACCTTCCACTGGAATCGAGTGAGGTGTTTTTTATTCAGGCTGCTTGTTCCCAGGCTGTGAGCTTGAGCGGCTCATTTTGGGAATGATAGCAACCTTGCCGGCCTGCTCCCTTGCATTACTCAAAGCGTTGCTCTGTCATTTGCCCTGGCCCAAATTAGAAACAAATGTCGTCAGTGTAGGCAGTGGCAATACACATAGATCAAGCCAGGGCTCTGCTTCCACCCCAGCCCCGCTCTTGGCAAACACCGAGGTACTTGCAGGGGTGTGGGGAGGGTGCTGTGACAGGCAGCACGATTTTTAGTGGGATTCCTTTCACAACTACTGTAATCTCTTTCTCTGGCCATGGTATTGTTATGCAGTAGCTGTTGGCTTAGGTTTCTCAGCTAAGTGGCCTGATCGGCACATTTCCCAGATCAGGTTCCCTTGTTTATAACTCTAAATATCCTTCACTCCCCCACTGCCAACTACTGTCAGTGGTCCATCTTTCCTAAGAAAATTGATCCTGCCTGGAGAAAGCAGACCCCGCTCATAAATCAAGTGTTCAGGGAATTAATAATTTCAAATTCCCAGGAGAGCCCCCTGTAATAAATTAAACTACTTTTAATACACAATTACTTCACTTCCTTCTTTTTTACATTTATTTTAAGTCTGGCGGTGAGGTATGTGTTGGTATGGAGCATTAAGAGGAAGTTAGACCCACTATTGTGCTAAATAAAGCAGCTTGTACAAAGTGCTTTGGTTTGTGCCTCTGTCCCTTTCCCCTTCATTTCCATACAGCACCTGGGTGCAGGCAGGTGTTTTGTTTTTACAGCCCTATGTTAGGTTTGTCGTTATGACTTTCTTGCCTCCAAGAAAGCACTGTGATTTACTAGCGCTTCTCACTGTAATCTATGCTACTGGCAATGCCGGGAGCATTTCCAATAAATAGACCTCAGAAGAAAATAAAATGCTGGAGCTTTTGAGAGAGCAGAGGTGATCCTTTCAACTCTTTGTTGGGAGAGAGCTGGGCAATAAAGGTAAAATCTGTGGTTTTACCTCTCTGGTGGAAAAGGTCGCAAACTTCCTTGAGGACCTTAAGGTTTCCCACAAATGAAATAAAAGGGGAGTGATGTTAAATGATGATGTAAGACAGAAACATAGAAGTCATTCATCAAACTCAGGAGTGACAATATATTTGTATTTGAATCCTCTGAATCTAGACTACGCTGCTTTTTTAAAAGGCAAGATTTTGTGAGAGTGGCAGACAGCCTTTTAATTACAGGTCCAACCTAAACCCCACTTTTATTGCAATACACTGTATAAATAACCACTGTCTTCTGGGCATCTTCACTGCCATTTCAGGTTCTGAAATGCAAAATGCAGATCTTTTGCTAGAGATCCTGCATTTTTCAGGAACCTGGCTGTTCTCTGGTTAAGCCTCCCAGACTCTAATAATAAGCACACTTGAGTTCCTAGGGTAGGACTAGTTTCATGTAGGTATGACTATAGCAGTAGGAAAGAAAAGCAAGCTCCTTGGGACTTTTAGGTTCTCAGGAGAGATGTAACTTGGGGTCAAGTTACAGTGCAAAATACAAGCCAGGTTTGGTTATACACACATCTTTTGGAAACAGTTGTAAACTTTGTACAATAAATTTGCAACCGAGGTAACATGAAGATGTTGAACACTGGCACTCGATGTACTTACGGAAATAGAGCTGACTGAGAAATCACAGGGGGTGATTGATATTTTATGTTTCAAGTCTGTATTCCATTTCTTCTTTTAAAGAGGTTTTAAAAATTAGCCCCCATTGTAGCTCTTTGTGCTTCCTCTTGTGCTCAATTTCTGGCTCGTAACACTGCTCACACACCTGCTATATAAGAAATGGCTAAGCAGAGACAGGGAGACTAATATTTAGTGCTGTAATCTCAAAAGTCCTTTGTGGATTTAGCTGTCATCTTTGTTATCTGCTGTGTTGGCACAGTTTTCTTTGGGAATGCCAATAGTGCTATCCACTCCATTCAAAACTATTCAGGAGACTGCCTGACCACGAGGAGTGTCTCTGGCTGGTAGTCCATGTTTCAGAGGAATCAATTCTGCTCTTCAAAGAAAGGTGTTTCATAAAAGGTATTGACTTGACAGGGTGGGGCTTGGTCCATGACGTAAATGAGCACTCTGGTCAGATCTGGCTTCACAACCTGAATTTGAACACAAAGACATCACAGACAACTTTAAATCTCTATTAAAATAAAGCAAATCCCCTTGAGAGCATAACGACTATTTTCAGTTTCTCAAGGGCTGTGGACAGATTTGTTTCTTGAGACTTGAGCTGGGAGGGTTTGCCTGAAAGGAGATATTTTATGGAAAAGAGTGTTACCCTGTGCAATTAATACCTAAGTCTTAAGACAAGGCAGTATTTATGCTAATTAGTTTTTGAGGAAAACCTGCTGGAAAAAGTGCTGAAAACATCTGAGAAGTTCATAAACTTAGTGCACCCTTCACAGCACACTGATAACACAGTATAACCCTTTAAAGTCAGTCGGTCATGGAAGACCCTATTTACGAACTGTAAGCAACTGTAATCTGAACCAGTGAAGTCAAAAACTGGGAGGTAAATAAGTAATTAGCACAGTAAAAGCTCTTCTCTTGCTAGGTGGTAGAAGGCAAGGCTTTTAAATGCAGACTGTAGCCTGATTTTTCACTCTGTTATCCCAGTGTCAGTGCTGCTGTGTCTCTGAAGTAAGAGCTATGGAACAAAAGCATGGAAATGAAGGACACTCCCTCCAGCACTAGCATCCATGGAGCATGTGGTGGTGTAAATGACAGTGCATCTTAATGACTAGGCTTTCCTTTCTTTCACCCCTCCTCTCAAAATCAAAGAAAGATCACAGGATGATGAAGGGAAGTTATGTAATTGAATATTTTCTAAGCTGCAAGCCCACAGACTGCAAGTTCCTCTGATCTGGAACATAAGGATGGAACATATTGGGAGGCAGTGAAGGAAAGAGATGATTTGCTGATGGGAATCTTCACCACAACAAACAAAATAATAATAGCTTGTCACTGAAGTCAGCAGTTGCTGAGACACTGGTTAACATTTACAAATATGTAGATTTGAGAGGTGCTGTGATGATTCCCATCACTTTTGTCTCTCTATTCCTGGTTTTGATTCAGTCCTGGGAGCTGACCTCCTTTGAAGTTTTACATCTGCCTTTTCTCCTAGCAGATGGATGAGATCGTAGTTTTTTCACCTGTTGACACGGTGAGAACTATTTGATCCTTTCGGTGTAATGTGTTGTCCTATAGGCTGCTTTATTGCATGAAAAACATGTCAGGGATAAGTAAATTTATACCAAAATGCGCTGCTTGCTGCCCAGGATTTGGGATTGCTGCAGGTCACAGAATGACTGCCTTGGAAGGGTGAGTGACATAGGTTGGACTCTGGAACACAGTGCTTACTAAGGCAAGCCTGTATGTCTTCTAGTCTTGCCCTGAAGTTCTAGGAATATTAAATTTCTCTTGCCATTTTCTGTATTTGGTTATTTTTTTCCAGTGTCAGGTTATTTGGATAAATTTGTCCTTGTGATTAATTTGCTCTTTTTCTGCCAAGTTTTGGTGCTATGGGAGTGCAGTGGATGACTAGATTTTTTTAAGAGTGCCAAAATCTGGAAAGAGTTCATTTGGAAAATTGCGTAGCAGATTGCAAATGGTGAGTAAATTATCGCACACTGGAACTTTTGAAACTCCTCTGGTAGTAAATTTTCAGCTAAAGAAATACAGAATATACAGCATCATGCTCATGAAAACTAAGCAAATCCTGGGCCTGTAAATCATGTGTGGGAATTAGGACTTCCCCTCTTTCCTTCTTTACTATTTTCAGTCTAAATTTATATGTATAATTATCTTCCACAAATTCCTTACTACAGTAAAGATGTCATTTCATGTAACTTTATCAGTAATTAAGTGATTTATTTAGACTTTTTAATTTTTGTTTCCTGGCTGGGTCATGCTAGTGCAGCTTTGTCCAGGAAGGTTGACTATGATGAGCATTTGTAAAACCCGGCTTTGAAATGGATGCAAGGAAAAGGTTTTGGTATGACCTCTGAATGACAAAGAATATGGCAACAAGGTGCCTCACCTCTGTGAACGCAGCTGGCTTGGAGGGGTGTCTTTGACTGTGTGGTTGTCATTTCATAGAAAGAACAGCCCTCAGTGGTCACAGCTCTTAGCGCTCACTGCTGTTATAAAAGTTGCCATTAACCTGGGATATGTGCTGTACATTTCTAGGAGTGTTCCTCAGCTGATTTACAGCTGTGGTTTTTCTCATCCTCAGGTTCTTGCTCTGGGTTTCTTTCCCTTTTTCCTTTTATCTTTTTTTCTTTTTTCCCCTTCTCTTGCTTGCTCTGCTCTCTGTCTTTTCTCACAAAAATATCTGTAGGAGATAGAGAGGTACTCAAGCTGATTATCAGAAGATCTGTGATTCTGCAACACTGAAGTTAAATGCAAAATCCAGTGGTTATCCTGATTAACTGAACTGTATGGTCTAGCTCTGGTGCCTTCTACAGGCTCTAGAGAAAGGAAATTTTCTTCCAAGCAATATGCAGCATGGCTTGGCAACCATTTCAGTTGTCTATAGCACAGGATGGGCTAGCTGTATCCCCAATGCTGAACTTCTCGGTGATAGTAGGCTCCTTGGTGACTCTTTTTCTGGGAATCACAAGGTGAATGTGCTCTTTGTTCAAGTGTGATTCTTCATTACATTTGCTCTGTAGATAGGGCAGAAGGGGAAGATTTAGCTTTGAATAGTAACTAGGGATGGGTAAGTCTTAAAAAGTATGGAGATTCAGTTCAATTTTAGTCAACATTCATCTGCATAGAATCTATCCTAATTGTCTCTCTCTTTTAAAAGACTTTTTAATTACATGGTCAATGTTTTCCTGATTCAGATTTCCTCAGATTCCTCTTGGTACTGATTTTCTTCAAAGTTTTGGGAGAAGACATGAGTATTTCAAAAAGACTTTCCTGGCAGCAGCTTCCCCTTCTAAACAAGGAGCAGCCTTCTTGAATATCATCTTGACACTAATGCTCAAGACATTTCCAAATAATTGGATAGGTTTGGAGCTAATATCAAGGCTAGGTTGGATGGAGCCCTGAGCAACCTGGTTTAATGAAACATGTCCTTGCCCACAGCAGAGGGACGGTAACTAAATGATCTTTAAGACCTGTTTCACCCCAAACCATTCTATGATTCTGTGATGACTCTGTGATCAACACCTCAAGGTCTACTCAGGCAAACAGCTGGTTTGAAAAGAATTGTTCTTGCTTTTGAAATCTTCTGAAATATCACTCTGAAATGGAGTGCAAAAATGAGAGTACTGCCCCTACATGTAGCCACTTCCATGGAAGTCAAAGTCCTGGGCTTGCTTTAAGTAAATGGCATATTGCAGTCTCCTGTATCTGAGCACTCACAGTGCCACAGTTTTTAAGCTATTAACTGTTCTGAGGTCTTTATCAGTAGGATGAGATTTGTGTTCTGCTTCTAAGATTTTTTTTCCCAAAGAAATGTCCTACTGATATGGTCAAGTTTCCCATCAGAACATTTAGCTTTGATGATTCAAAATCTTTAAAAAAATAAAAGTGGAAAATATGTTTTTCTTGAATTTTCTCTGTCTAGTCCAAAAGTCTCAGCTAGCTGTGAGGCAGCTGTTAATTTGTTTTACATCTGAAACGTGGCTTATCAGTATTGCAGACCCCCTGTGTTGTGTGTGATTCATAGAATGCAGGAGTGAAAAGGTGACAACTGCATCAATAGAGGCAATTCAATGGAGAATAGAACCTAGGTATGATTTTTCTTATTTAGAGACAAGATTTGGAAGTCTGGAGAATATCTAAAATATTCCAAGAAAATTAGTACAGTGATCCTCTAGGGAAAGGAGGTAGTCTTTATTGCTAATGGCATTACAGCTTTTGTCCCAGCATGGAGACTGTAGTTCACAGCAGAGAGTCTGATAATGGGATCCTGTTGCAAACTGGGAACTGCCTCTTAAGTTGGATGGATAGAAAAGATGCAATTAAATCTCTCACTCAGTGGTTTTACATATGGTTCCTATCTGTCTGCCTGTGCTTTCAGGTGATTCGAGGACCAAGTATGAATCTGAGTGGAGGTGTCAGTGAGAAATGAACCGTACTATATTGCTTATCCCTGAAATCTTGAAACTGGCCTCTAACTTCTGTCTAAATCTGTCACTGGAAGCAGTGGGTAATAAGCAGCACTTGGAGGGGTTGTGCAGGCATATGACAGCCCTCTGAAAGCTCACTCCTGCCAGGAGACAAAAGGAGGTGCAGCCTGAGCACTTGCTTCCCTCAAGAACAGGGACTTGGGAGCTTAGAAGTCACAGCATCCCTTGTGCTGCTCCAAGCACTGAGTTATGATTTGCAGGCTTTTTAATGAATAGTGCTTGCTGACTAGTTCTGACTTGTTTAGGGGTTTTATTCTTCCGAGTGTGGTTTTTTTCTGTTGGTATTACTATCCAAGGGCGTTAGTGCTCTTCATCATAACAAGGCAGGACTTGCAGTGCTAAGAAAACATTCATGCTTGCAAGCATGTTTCTTTTTTTCCCCTCTAGTTTTGAACTTACATTTTGTTTTGTCAGAAATTAAACTGGGATTTAAATTAGATGTGAATACGAAGTGTTTAGTAAGAGTTAGAACAAACAAAAATAATCTGTTAAGTTTAACAATATGCTTTCAGTCATTTAAATGGTATTTGTGAAAATAGCCAAAAAATCTTTGGCTGAAAACACTCTTTTTAAGGTTGGAGTAAGGGCTGATTTGTCCAAAAACTTGGTGGTTGAAGCATTCATCTGCGATGCAGAAAATACAGATAAAATCCCTGTTCTGAGAGGCTTTAAATCCATGTATCCCTACCTTGAATCAGATGCTAAGAGGATTGAATTCAATATACACCCTGGTAAGGTAAGAAGCTTAACCCAACTGATTGCAATACATCTGGCGACTGACCTACAAACCCCATTTTGGCATATATTATCCATACACAGAACTGCAGTATTTCTCGGGTCCATAACTATGGATTTTCCGGCAATATAGCACCTGTATTCTGGGCTCTTTGCTCGAGTCCTTGCTGTCATCTTCTCCATTGTCAAACATATCCTACAAGTTGACTGGCTTCCCATTTTCCAGTTTCTTCACTTGAGATATGTGCATGAGGTAGCCATGGCTTAATACAGTATCATGATGTCTACTCAGTTTTGGTGTTACATTACTGACAATGATCCTCTTACCGACTTGTGTGTCTGGGTTAACGGGAGCATTTGACACCGTGGTTTCTGAGGTGGGCAACATGTGCAACAATGATACTGTCCTGCTTTGCTTATTTATAAAGAAATACATTTACTTATTCAGTCCCAGGTTAGAGCTTATTTTCAGCTCAAAGGATCTATTTGAGAAATAAGGACTGGTAATGAAGAAGATCCTCGAATTCTGACCCGGCTGTGTTTCTTTGAGAAAAATATCAGACAAAAATGGATCTTTGCATCGGTTTTCAAAATACCTTTTCCTTTGAGGTGATTACGATAGTCCTTTAAAAATGTGCTTTTGATCTCTTCTGGACCACCAGAATTCCTAGTTCTGTCTTTCCTTTCTTCCACCTGCTGGGGTGATGTTCACAATGAAGTTGTTTAAATATGGCAACCTCTCCACCCCTCCAAAAGCAGCTTTAATATAGATAGTGGGAGGAAACCAGCCATGAAAGAGGACCTCTCAGCTCTCTTCAGAGGAACTGTACATACCATCACTCTCAGCCTTGGAACTAAAAGATTAGTTTCATCTGAGTTAGATCTTCAGTTACATCTGAGTTTATTCTTGGTGTGATGAAGATATCAATAAAATTAAGTGGAAAGAGACTAGGGTAACTCTTGAGGCATCTGAGTTTTTCTCCTGACTCAAACATTTTCTTGCAGTGCAGCTTTGGACAAATTCACTGTGCCTCTGTTCCTCCTTTTAAAACCAGAAATAATTCTGCTTTTGTAACTATAAGGACATGCTATATAAAAGTTTGGCATTATTACTTTGTTATTGTTCTGTCTTTTAGCTAGGATGGCAGGGAGGTTGTGCTTTTCAATGCCATTTGTGCTGTGCTAAATTTACAAATTTGTGCTGTTTCTATTTCTCTGTCACATTCTGCTCTCATGTTCCCCTGAATATTGAGAGAGATAACTGGGATGTGGTAAGGTGTGTAAGAGAAGAAATACACCCAGGAGGAAAGGGCAGAATTTTGCATCCTGGATATTTTGGTATCCAGGGGAAGATGTCAAACACCTCCAGCTGTTTGGGTTGAGCTTGCAAGTCACTCTGAGTAGGCAGCTTAAGTGGGAAGTGGGGGACCAATGGGAAGCATGGGGATCACAAGCCCCTTGGTGTCCCCAAAGGACTCCTCCCTCAAATGGTTTCTCACCTCTTCATTATAAACTTATTTCCTTTGTCTAGAGGGTTTTGTTTATTCCTGTTTTTACTGGTAGTTTCTAATGATGATATTTTGGGATAACCAAATGTGCATTCACCATCATTAGTGGCTTCTTCTCATTTTATTTGTTTCATGTTCAGGGATTAGCAACCAGATTACAAAATAATGAGCTACCTTGTGTATTTCAGAAACATACCCCTCGCAATATGCATTTCAATGATTATCGTCACAGTTGGCTATGTGTTAACAAACGTGGCTTATTTCACTACAATCAGTGCTGGGGAATTGCTGCTTTCAAAAGCTGTAGCAGTGGTAAGTTACAGAAGAAAAATACAAAGATATATTCCTGCTGCAGTCATGTTTGTTGATATTCTCATTTCTAAGGGGGAAAAAGATTGGGTTGACACATCCAGTCAGGTTTTGTTATGGTGGCAGTTATTAGCATCTCGGTGAAATTTGATTTTTGACTGATGAGAGGGATTGCACTTCAGGCCATTGGTAGCATTTGTAATGTAACATTGGACTGTATTTACTTACCTTTTATAACAAAGTCAATAGGACTTAAATTTTACAGCCAAGTACATGCTTGAAAAATTCAGTGCTATATTGTAAGCTCAGCTCCTGGGAAGCAGGAAGCACAGATATTTATGGAAGAGAGAACTCTGAACTATCTTGTGTAGCAGAAGATGGTAACTCTGTCTCTGCATAATGTGTGTCCTGAGTACTTGGGTAGTGGGTTGCTGTGAATACTGGAGCTCATTTGGGAAGGAGTTGCAAGGCAACCTGGCTAGGAAATACTGCTTTGATTGTTCGTGCTGATTTGTGGTGATGACACTGATTTTTATATTTATGGTATCTGAGTCACAATGAGGAAATAAATAATTCCATTTCTTTTTCAGTAGTGACTCTGCCTGTGGCTATTTCAATTGATGTGGGTTTTGAAAAATGACCAAATTCTGTAGTTAATGGGAGATCTACATAGAAAACATTTTATAAACACGACGAAAATTGCTCGTGTTGCCTGTGGTGCCCCAAACTCCAATTAAGGCTCTTCTGCTAACCTAAAACACTAAAGCATGAATGGATCGACTATACAACTGGGTAGTACCAGCTGAGTGCAATGAAGGCTGTAGAAAAAAGATATTAGGTGTGCAGATCAGACCTTGATCCATTCAGACTTGGTCTTCTTTGGAGCCATAATGGTCTAAATTGACATGAGTCAGGGCCTGATTCCACCTCCTCGTCTTTGCTTCAACTGGAGATCTTCCACATGCTCTCAGGGGTAAGGGTAGGACAGCTTAGCTGTAGTAGCTGTGCTCTCACAAAAGAGGCAACAAATGCTAAGCACAACTTTCAGTGAGGGATGCAGAGAAAGGGTATAACACCATGATAATTTGCTAACAGAGGACAATTATTTTCCCATTTTATGAAAAATCATTTTGTGTTTCTCTCTCTTCTCTAACAGACCTTTGCTGAACGACTAATGGGAAATTTTTCTTTAGCTGTACCGGTGTTTGTTGCTCTCTCCTGCTTTGGATCTATGAATGGCGGCATTTTTGCGGTCTCCAGGTGAGCACTGCTGATGTTCTTGGGGGTGAGGGCTTGGGAGACATACTGAAAGTATAGAAGCAAGGGGAAGGGCGAGTAGGATTCATTCCTTTGGCAGGATATCATAAATGACTACACTGTTTGCCAGGTTTGCTTTTTCCAACTTTGTTTAGGGTACTATTTTTGAAATCCTTTGAATGGTTTGGAAATGAATCGCTCTGAGGCTAGCCCTTAATCAGTGGCTGCTTCTTTTCATGCGAAGGAGGAAAATTGGAGGGAAAATATTAACTCACTCCAAACGCCAATCAAGGGACACCTTCAGAGATGGTTTTGATTTCTGTGTGTGGGTTTCTCCTGCCAGTGCTTTCATTTAGAACACCTCAAACAAGACTAAGAAATGCTGCTGTGCTCTGTGACTTTCACGAGCCACTTTGCGTACTCACAGTAATGAGCGCATTTAAAGTCTGTCCACATTTATTTCCCACCAGGATGTTCTTCGTTGCATCTCGTGAGGGTCACCTTCCAGAAATTCTCTCCATGATTCATGTCCGCAAGCACACTCCTCTGCCAGCTGTCATTGTTTTGGTAAATCATACAAACAAATGCTCCTGCACTAGAATTCATATTACAGACTTGCTCTGGAGGATTCAAACAGAATTTGGGCACTGTTTGAGTCTCATTTATTAATGTGTACATGGACTTTGGGCAGGGCGGAGGACAGGAGAAAGGAATTAGATTTGGGAGTTGTTGTTATTCTATCATCTCCTCCTTGCTTTCTTGCCTCTCACTGCAATCTAATTCATGTCTTACTGCTCTGAATTTCTAAGGACCTGCTAGTGATGAGCTAGTTCCCTTTCAGAGAAACAAATTCCAGTTAAACAAACAAAAAAGGGATTCAGTTAACTGAAAGTTGCACTAAACACCAGCATCTGGGAGTACTCTAAAGGCTCCTTATACTACCTTATAGTGAAAAGTGCAAACAGTTTTGCACTAAGATAATGGAAGTTATCAGCAGTACAGCATAGTGGTGATTAAAAAATGAGAGAACATATGTCTGGGAAATAGTCCATGAATTTTCTAAGGAAAACCACTGGTGCTTTAGTGGAAATCCTATTACTGACTTTTAAAATAGCAGCAAAGGTAAATGCTGGCCATGTGTTTGCTTTCCAGACTAATTTGTATGGTAAAATATTAGGACTAAATGTCAAAATACCAACTTCAAAGTTCAGTTTGCATAGCTCCAGGAAGATTTTCACTGAACTTGCAGTCTTCATAATTATGGGTGTTCAGCCCCTCTTTTGGGATCAGTGACTGCATTGTATCTGGATAGGCCGCTGCCATATTTAGGGACTTTCAACCAAAGCAAAAGATGCACCTATGAGTCTACGCTAGTAAGATCAGATGCTTGTGGAATTTAAATTGGTTTTTGCTATTGATGCCTATAAGCTCACTGCTGAATTGTTGAATTTTGTATGTGCACATATAACCATAGGCTTTGAAATTTTGAAAATTAGGCAGTGTGATTATGGTGAAAAGTTTTAATGAAATTAATTTTCCATAAGCATTTAGTTTGCATTTTATTTCTTTGGGTTTAGTCATACCTTGTGTGTAAATTGCACTCACTGTTTTTTGTGGAATGAAATGCACAAAATGTATTAATGTATTATTTTTTCCTGACAGACATTTTCTGCTATTGCATATGGTCCTGTTACACCAGTGCATTGATTTCCTTTGAAAAAGTCAGATTCTCATATGAAGATGGCTTTCCTTCAAAGACTGCAATTTTTTCGCTCACCTTACTGCAAATAGAGCAGTGGCAGGATATATTCTACATCAATAGTCATTTTAGCATTTCCCTATTTTATTTCTCCTTCCAAATTCTGCACATTGTAAGAAAGGAAAGAGCTCTTGAGGATAAACTGAGAAAATGAGCACCCGTTTGAGGCTTGTTAAATTAAAAAACAAACCAAAACAAACCAACACTTTTTTTGGAATTAAGAAATCTGTTTATGTTTGTATGTAGTTAGAGAAACTTCCCAGTCTGACCATTCACAAGACTTCCTGGCAATCACACTCTCAATGCCAGTTATGTCACTGCTGGGACCAGAGCTCCTTCACAGCAGTGGCTCTGGTGACTTGATGGGTCACTGCTGGACTCCTGCATACCCCACTCACAAGCCAGGTTTCCCCACTGCTTCAACCCCAGGCTTCCCATGGCAGAGTATCATTCCATAAAGCCACTTAGTCCCAGCGCAGGAACACAGAAACAGCTGAGCTGGTGCCCCCAAGGAGGGACCCCCAAAAAAGGAACCCCATAACTTTTATAACCCACAGTCTCCCCACGCACAAGTCTTGCTCTTCCTCCATAGTCTTTGGCTTCTGCCCCATCTCCGTGTCCATCCACTTTGCTGGCTTCAGTGGTCTTCATCTGCTTTGCTATCCAAAGGGTCGGCAATTCCGGCTCCTGCTGTGTCACCCAGTATCCGTTCATCTGGCTGGAGTCACCAATCTTTCATACCCTTTGTTATTCTAAAGGTTGGCAATTCATGGCCTCTTGTCTTGGGCTCCCACACAGATCTCAGTCTGCATTTCAATCTGCATCTCAATCTGCATCTCAATTTGCAAGTAGAGCTACCCAGACCAGATGTATTCCTCACCAATATCCTGGTATTTGATAGATGTGTATAGTAACTCAAAGAAATCATGCAATCTGATTGTAATCCTGCTTTCTTGTATTTTTTCTTGATAGCTCTCCTTCGCTTGCATTATTATTGTATATAGCTTGCATTATCGTTATAACTGAGATTTTAAACTTTTAGAGGCTGAGTCTGTAGAGAAGAAATCTTACCCAATATAATTCAGTGGTACAATTTCCTTTGACATTTACATAGAAGGAGTTTGCTTAATATCTATGTGTAAGGAACCAAGTACTTTATAAGCCATTGGAGGTTGGAAGCGAGAGACCTACAGTTGAAGTATTGATACTTTTGGATCAAACCCGTGTTGTCTGCACTGCTTTGAAAAAAAAAGGAGAGAGAGGCTGTGAATCTAGATAAATAATACAAGTTAGTTTTCTCTGTGTAAGGATTTAGCCCAGTGTTTTACTGCATCTGCAGTTGATTTCACATGTTGCCTTGTTATAAACCTAAAGGCTCTCACTTTCCAGGATCTTCTCTCTAGCTGAAGAATGAGAGATATGGTGAATTTGACTTATTCCTTCATGCCCAAATGCAAGGACATTTTTTATCCAGATACTGCTTTGATCCATGTAGTCTGCACTAACGATCTAACTCATGACAAAACACTCTAGCTTATACATAACCTTCTGCCTGCCTCACAGAAGCCTTGTATCTCAGACTAACTTTTTATGAGGAACTGTATTTATTCTGGTGTTCCCTCTCCTTGCTATTCAGTAGCTGCCTGAGCGACAGCTAAATTCTTCCTTCTGCTTATAAATATTTGCATTTACAACGTGCAATAAGGCTACACCCTGCAAGTCCAAAAGGCAAACCCAAGCTGGTGCCAACCCAGTGTGCCCAGCTGGCATCTCATAGTGTGGAGCTGACACTTGCCATGACCTCTTTGCTCACTTCCCCTTTCAAGTCTGGGGGACTAAGACTTTTTCCTTCCACAAAACACCTAGAAACCTCTGCTTTCATATGATCGGATGTGACCAAAATTTAACTGTTCTTATCATTTGCATCAGCAATGAGCAAATAAACCTGCAGTGGGCTTGTATCCCGTGAAAATGCTGCCTAGGATGCTCCAGCACTTCGGTGGTGCAGTGTGGCTGTTTATTTTTGTCTGGGTCACAGGGGACAGATTTGTATTGACTATGTGTGGCCACCCAGGACAGATATATATTGATCCAAAGTGGTCTCAGGGGACAGCTAGACTTTGATCACACGCCTGATTGCATGACGAAGGCAAGCCTGAAGTCTGTGGCACTCCTGTGTGTGCATAAGGCTATGCTGCTTGTCCCTGTGGAAAAATTTGACACCACTGCAGTAAAATAATAGCGATCGATCTACTAAACCCCTCTTATGCTCTGAATTTCTTTTGCAGCACCCTCTCACAATGATAATGTTATTCAACGGGGATCTCTACAGCCTCTTGAATTTCCTCAGCTTTGCCAGGTGGCTTTTTATTGGACTAGTAGTTGCTGGGTTGATTTATCTCAGATACAAACGTCCTGATATGCCTCGTCCTTTCAAGGTAACATCTGCTCTCTACACTTTTACATGAATCCTCCCTCCTCTCCATCCTTTAGTCAGACAGCAAAGGAGCATTTTCTGATGTAACAAGCTAACCTCTTTTTCAGGAAAAACAGAGTTAAGAGAAAACAGTGTTTTGCAGCGAGGGCTGAGAGTTTTCCTGCAAGGTACCCAGTGCTACCCCAGCTGTGTTCCATTCTGGAAAAGGATTCTTGCCTCTTCCCTATGCTTGGGGGGCAGAGGCTGAAGCTGCTGTGCTGAGATGAAGGCATTTGCTCAGTTCTGCCTGTCTGTTGTGTTCTGTGTGATGGCTGTGTGATGTGAGCTGTGTGATGCAAGCTGTGTGAAAATATCTTGAGCCCTCTGCAGTCACAGAGGGTTCAGACTACAAATATTGGGGTTATATGTGCCAACATGATTTTCAGCCAGTCCTCTATTTAATGTCTCCTTTGATAAAGGCCTAGATAATTTTAGCACCAAAAAGTCATGTCAAGCATAAGAGTTAATATAAAACATTTATGTCATTGCAAATCCAATATCAAATAAGCCAATTTTCTGTGCAAATAAGTGGTTAGTGTGATTATTATAATATTTGGCACTTGCAGTGGATTTGCAGACGGAGTTATTGTGAACCCAGAAAGAAAATGCTAATAGTCCAGCCCCTTGAATAGTAGCTATTTTGGCCTTGGTTCTGCTATTTTTCTTGCTCATTTTAAGCAACATCTTACAAAGTAAGTTGTCCTATTGTGTGTCCAGAAAGATAATATCCATTATCAAAAAAAGTGGAGAAATATATCTCTGTTTAGATGCTGCCAAGGAGCCTATTTTGTGAACTAATAATGCATATTGTTGCGTTCTTGTAGGTATATTTGTGAATAAGGAGGTGAACAGTACAACCTATTTTGCTTTGATTAAAAAAAAATGCTTTGTGCACGAAAGTGATGCTTTGAGGCATGAAAGGAAGAGAACAATCTACAAGGAATTTTCAATTCTCCATTACACTTAATGTCTCATAAGCCATGCTTGTAGGCATTTCCTTCAGAGAGTTGCTAACAGAGTGATTGTAGTGGTGTTCTTGAAAATTGAGCAAATAAATTTGATATGGTTACTTTGTGTGCTTTCAACAGTGACACTGGCAATGCTATCAGTCATACAGTCAGAAAGTGCTTTTCCAATGGCTATCAGGTTCTTAACACTATCAAATATCTTTATCACTAGTCAAATTACTGTTTAATTTGCTCTCTTCTTGCTAGATTTTGATTTTTTACCTTAGGAAGAAAATCAATATGTTCTTAATAGTTTTAAAAGGTGACTTGAGCTCCTGGTTGTGTTTTAAAATGTTTTTTAATGGGTAATTATCAAAGTGGAAACCTTTACTGTGGTTAGAGCTGCTTACTTATATGCTGGGGGATTAGAAGAAGAACTTTTACAATGTAACTTATTTACATTTTAAAGGATGTAAAACACGGGGTGTTTTAGAGTGTAATTAAGAGACTTCCGTGGTACTCACTGCATAGCAGTCTGCAGGGCTTGGCTTCTGCAGTTATTGACATTTTGTGTGCCTCTTCTAGGTACCCTTATTTCTCCAGAACTGTCCTGTACTCCTGGGTCTTATCCAATTTACATTTCATGGAAAGTTAAATGCCTTAGTCATTACTTTACATTGACCTTTTTATTTAATGGTTCTTTGTGTGGTTATTTTTCAGGTTCCTCTATTTATTCCAGCACTGTTTTCCTTCACTTGCCTCTTCATGGTTGCACTGTCACTTTACTCTGACCCAGTGAACACAGGGATTGGATTTGCAATAACCCTAACTGGCATTCCTGCCTACTACCTCTTTATTGTATGGGACAATAAACCCAAGTGGTTCAGAAAGCTTCTAGGTAAGTCGTGGTGTGGGACTTCTCTCCTTCATGCTGACTCCAGGAGTTTCTCAGAGCTCTCCCCGTGTTGTGAAATCCGTTGGATCGATGCTCTCAGCTGCTGTGAGCTGGGGGTTGTCAGTAACCATGCTGGGGTCTAGCATTCACACCGGCCGGCTTCTCTGACAGACTGGCAGCAAAGAGAAGGGAAGGACTTTCGTGTAGAATTCCAGCAGCAAAGTTTATTCCAGTACTTCACACGTGGAGGGCCTAGCGACGAAAGCCCCAAACAGTTGGGGCTCCAGGGTTTTATATGGGAGTGGGGGGAGAGCATCAGGGACCAATGGTCTGAGGGCTGGGGGGTGGGACATAGGTGGGACCTTGTCATATAAGGGAAAAGGGGCAGGGGAATTCACAGGCCAGTCAAGGAAACTGAACTGGGGTACATTTGCATGGTGGAACAAAGCATCCTGGGAGGCCTCACTCTAACCAGACATCTCTCAGGGTCTGTCCCTTTAGGGGATTCTCTTATTCCCTGATTGGGGTATTCATTGGCTCCCACAAGGACTAACAACACAAGTTGCTTTTGGGTACATGCTGTACCATTGCTTTGCCAGTGGTGATCAATGTCCCCTAGCTAATGAGGTACATTCACAACAAGGTTGTTCTTCAGCCAGTGATTGATTTTAAATGACTGATGCTTCTTCCCTTCCCTCCCCTACAAACATCTAATTCCTTTTAAATCACCATCACCTTCTCCTGACTGTGTCTGTGTGCTAATAGAGACAGTACTGCTCTCCTCGGAGAATCCATTTGGAATCTTGAGCAAATAGCTGTGATGACAGGATGAGCTTGGTGTTCTCTGCTGAGACCACGTGTCTGTGGACCACTGAGTAGTGTTTGGAATGGGACAAGTTCCGGCCATTTGGGCATGGGGATACTGTCTTTAGCAGTGGCTCCTGACAAGGTGATAGCAACATATACCATGGCTGATATGCCTCTATGGAAATTATTTGTGTGCTTCATGAAGAACAACTTCTGTGTGACTTGGCTAGTAGTATTTCATGCCTGAAATACACTGAGAATCATTTCTGTACCATTTCTGAATGGTTTTGAAAGCATTTATGGAAGTTCTGGTGTGTTAGAGAAGCATTATTTGGAACATTTCAGTTAGAAGTCAGTATCATTTATTACAGCTCTTCATTCTCAATTTTTTGTTACTCAGGATGATAGGCTTCCAAAATAAAGGGAATTTTCAAAACATGAAATAAGACTATTGGCAAAATATTTCAGGAGTGATGGATAATTTATTAAACGAAAACAAAAGAAAATTTCTTTTGCTGCAAAACTAAAACTCAACCAGTGAAATCTTTAATTAAAAATAGTTTATTTCTACAGATGTTGAATCAAAAGTGCATATTGTCTTTTGTGCTTCAGTCTCAATTGATGATTTAAAATAAGCTACTCGTAAGAAAAGAATAGTGTTTTTATATGTAACTACAGTATAACCAGGTGTATGTATTTTCTTGCTATAAATATGTTATAGAGTTATATCCTATCTGCTGTAGAATACGTGAATTTCCCTCTCAATACAAGCTGGGAAGTCCATGGGGAATAGGGCAGAAAGTACTTACAGAAAAAGATGTTAGTTTAAGGCTAGCAATCTCTTAAATTTATAGCCAAAAAGTTATAAATTACTTGCAGTGTCCTGGAAATGGGTAGAAACCTTCAATACAAATTAAAGCAGTTGTATACAGAAGGACATTCTATTAAGTAGTTGGGGTTTAGTCTGTTTATAATTTCTCAGTCTTGACATTTAGGGACTAGGAATTTTTCTCTTATAAAACCCAGGAGCTTTTTGGCATTTTCTGTCATGTCTCAGAGGTTTTGGAATACAGCTACTTGAATCTTTGGCCAGGGGATGCCAGTGTTGAACTACATTACTTGGGCAAGAGAAAGAATATTCTCTTTAAGGTAGACTGGATAGATGTGAAGATTTTAATGCCAGCTGTGACAATGAAGGTGAATAATTTCTAGCTCTTGAGATAACACAAAACTCTTCTCCTAGAAAGAAGTCTTGGTGCCTATGTTGTATCTATGGATGGGCATGGTGTACTGGCTCGGAGGGGAAGGCAGCAGAAGCTGGTCAGTGAGGGAAACAGCTTGTTTGCTTTGCAATTATTATCCCCAAAATAACAACAGTAATGACAGAAAACTGATGCTGACAGCTTTGAGGTGGAGCAGAGTGGAGATTTACTTGTGAAATAAACAGATTTTTGTTTTCCCTAAGACGAAGCAAGAAACCTTCTGTGTGGACTCATTAAGCTGGCATTATTTTGTGAGTGTTAAGGGAGACCCATTGTATAGCCTGAGAACATTTACAAAAGGCACTGAATGAGGATAAATTCACTTAAGGTACCTCTGTGAGATATAGAAAAGAAATTGGGCAGCTGCAAGCTTGATATTCTAACCTGGAAACAATATGCCTTACATAGGCATGAATGTGTAATTCCAGACACGAGGTAAAGGACAATATAAAAAAATGGGATTGTCATTTAAGAGGTAGATTTTTGCCAGAGTAACTGGGTAACTTTCTATGAGAAGGTAAATGATTTTTTTTTTACAAAGGAGAATGTGATGAATCCAATCTACTTAGGCTTAAACAATCTACTTAGGCTTAAACAAAGCATTTCATGTGGTACCAAAGGGGAAGTAGGAGCTTGTTAGTCTGAACAAACTGCTGTGCTACCAATACTGTTCTCAAGCTGCTTCATGTGCCCAGATCAGCACATGGGCAGCTGGTGTGGGGCTTTGAAAAGTCACATTCTTGAGGCATTGACTGGTTCAGCTGCCCAGCTGTGCTTTGGCAACAAGAGGTGGCTGTTGCTCATAAACCCCATAAGGTGCAAAAACCTGGGTACAGACCATGGGTACAGACCAGCCCCACGTAACGTCAGAGGGAATACCCTGAATAGGCTTTGTAAGCATCAGAGGAGAGGGATATTGAGCAGCCAGAATGAGCAGCAGGATAAAAGAGCCAGCCTGAAGAGACATATATTTCTGAAAGGAGTTTAAGGTTGATTACACTAGCAGAGCCCTTGAATGGATTACCCAAGGAATCCTCTCCCAAGACTGAATGTCTTTGTTCTGTATTTATGGCATTTATATTTCCCATTCTCCTTACAAAATTGCTGCATTGAACAAAAGGTAACTTTACAGTTTGAAGGGTTTGTAGGTTCCGGGATGGTATTTTGCGATGAGAATAATATTTTGTTCTCTCCTCTTCCAAAGGAATTTTGCTGTAGCACTAGATATGCTGGGACAAATCATTTTCAGCTAGCACATGCTTCATTTGACCTCTGCGTTCTTGCTTTTTGTAGAACTGTTGCAAAAATGAAAAAAGTTGAGCCTAGCAAATCCTAAGCAGCAGATCAGTGTGTAAAAGGATGCGTCACCAGCACGAGAATGCTTCTATCTGCTCTTCCTCAGTTGAAAACTCAACCTTATACTCATGCTTAAAACATCTATTTCTTTACAGTGGGTCCAATTGTGAGGAGGTAAAAAGTTGAATCCTACTTTTTTTCATAGTTGAGCCCTTGCTGGAAACAAGATCTCTTTATATAACAAAATGTCTCTGCCAGGGTTATTTAGCAACACCAGAGGATGACATTTGCTCACTTTGTCCTAAGTGTTATATGCTCAATTTGCTTCTCTTTGTTGAGTTTGTGATGGGATCCATTGGAAATTATCTCAGCATTTTGTTGTTACAGATTTCATGTCCAGTCATATGTATGTGTAAAAATTCCTGCTTTCTTTCCTCACCTAAACTTTATGTGGTGCTTGTGTGGATACCAGGTCCGGGTTTTTTTATAGAGGTTGTCCCCTGGGACCCATTTGCGGTGAATTCTCCTCTTGGAAAGGGAAAATTAGGATTTAAAGTGGGCTGAGGAAGTTATCTGCACTGTCATGGTATATTAAGTTGTCTTGTGATAAATGTGAAACTGGTCCTGTAACTCTAGGTACTGCTCCAAGCAGACAACATAGAGGTATTGACTGGAAACAGATTGGAACATTTTCATAAGGAAAAGTGCTCCTTATACTGATTTCTTCTGAGTACATTGCAACCAAAAAATGCAAAGAATGCCAGCTCCCCCAGCTTGTCGGCTCTGCTGGGGCTTCATCCCAGGAGAGAGAAAAACTGCTGCATGGAAATGGAGGACTGGGCAAGGTCTTGCTGCTGATGGGTCTTTCCACTTAGGTGAAGAAAATCACAGCCAGCTCTAGAGATGCTCGGGATTTCCCTCTGCTGTCATACCCTTTTCCAAGAGCTGTTATATGCACAGCTTCAAAAAATTCTTTTTCCCTTTGCTCATTCTTAAAGCTGGAAAGGGCTGGGATGGCAGGGGGAAACCCTGCTCTTTTCCTGCTGCTGGCTTTCCTCCTGTCCTTCATCCCTGCTACACTCAGCCCAGCTCTGATGTCCTCACTACGGGTGGGCAAGGCAGGTGGGAGGAAAATGCAATGCCTGGAGACTCAGCCTATCTGCCCCTATCAATTTGTAGTCTAAGGGCAACCTGGCTTTGCTCTGAACTGGTGACATCCAGAGAAAAGAGGAAAGGATGGTAGAATCTGCCTTAGACAGGAGGTCAGGGAAGCGGTTTCAGTTCACATCTTCTGTGAGTTGCACTGTTTTACCCTCCTGGCTTTGCACTGGTGTCAGTGTCAACATTCATGCCAGACATTCAAGGAAAATCAGAACTTTCTTTTACAACAATTCCTGCTTATGTAAAATAGGATACTAAAAAAGAGTGATAAGTGAAAGGAATGGTAAGAAAATGTTCTTTTACTATTCTGTATGTGGTGTATGTGAATTAACTGTGCCATTTATGGATCAGTACCCTAAAAAGAAAACCACCAAATGCACTGGAAGGAAATAAATGTCCAGAGTGACAAAAAGAAAACATGAAGTTGCTTTGGATGTGTGACATTCTTAGACACGTGTGAAGCTTTATAATCATAATTTCTTTTTATTGTAGGTTTGGTTTTTTTTGTTTTTTCTTTGCTTAGGCAGGTCTTGGCACAGGTAAATTAATTTATTTGAACTCTTCCAGACTTTTATTTCAACATAACATCTTGGTTAAAACTAAGCAGTTACTCAGAGTAGTCCTTTTTTAAGATAGCCTTTAAAGCATGCAGACTTTTATTGAATAAGATTATACATCCATACCCTTCCATTATTATTGTATATGCATAGCCTTGGATCAGAGGCAAAGAAAACAGTTAAAAAGGAGAAAATTTTGAATTTAAATGATAAATATATATATGTGATATATATGACCTATATTGTCTATGTGCAAGTAGGCTGTATAGAAGCTAAGATAATTTTCCTGCTTGCTTCTCCTTCTTCATCTCTCCTGCAAAAAACTTACTGTGTGTATGCTTTTATCTTTGCAGGCAGGGTAACCATAACATTGCAAATCCTCTTGGAAGTCATCCCAGCAGAAGAAGATCAGAAATCATGATCATCACAATCAGCTTTTGGCTTGGTGTTTCATTTCAACCTGAAATAAAAAGAGTAGGGAGATTTATCCCCCTTCCTAACATGCTGCAAACTGGTGCAACAAGTCACAGTCTAAATGGATTCCAAGCAAGTCACTTACCAGAATTGTCTTTTATGATGCTGTTGCAAATTTTTTTTAACGTGGTTGGTCTATATGTAGAAAGCAAGTACTTGTGCTATGTGGAAGCCCTTCACTATTTCTTTTGGTACCACGCCCTATTTTAACAAACTGTAAGTTCAACAAACTGCGATTTTGTTTGCCTTGTCACTGAAGATAGGTTTAAGTGATGTGTAGTAGCTGGGTGTACTGTGAAGAATGTATCTTGCTTGCTGTCCCTGGAGATCCCAGCTCTCACCAGAGCAAGGGTGAGATAAAGCTGCTGAGCTTCACATACTACATTCTTCCCATCACGCTGTTTGGCAGCCTGATTTGACTTCTTTTGACTCACTGGAAGCCCCAGCACGCTGATGCAGAAGCACCACTCCCCAAACCTTTGTGATGGCAAACTCAAGGTTTCTTCATTCCAGAGTTCTTATTACGTGACCAACTGAAATGTCTTTTGAGACTTAATATTTCTGCCAGTGGGGCAGGAAGATTTTAGCATGGGAATTTTAGTGGTAATTTTATGCATGTAGAATTTTTTACCAGGCTGGAATTGATCACTGGTTTTACTAGTGTTTCTTCACATACCTACACACACAAAATACAGCAAGTTGAGCAATGACCTTCAAATGAGTCAAAATATTTGAATGTCACCTCCATTGCTGTATAAATATTTCCCGTCTGGAAGCGTATGGTCCTGCAGTTATCAGTCAGGCAAACTTGATTTTAAAGTTTTATATCAGGTTTGATGGGCAGAAATAAATGTCACTGGTGGGAACATGGTATAGACATGACAATAAATGCAATACTTTTTTATTAATAAGGTATAAGACAGGCTGCAGCAGCTTTGCTGATTTGAGTAGGATGTGTGCCTGATCTGTTGGCTTTTCACTCAAGCACACTATACTTAACAGGGCTTTGGAACACTGAGGAACAGGTGCTTTTCCTGTCTTCTCTGGGTTTTATCTCAGCAGAAACAGAGAAAGGCCTTCAAAACTGATAAAATCAAATGAAATTCATCTCCAGAACTATTTTTGAGCTGAGCTGTGGCTCAAATATGAGCCAATTTTTTCCCCTTTTAAAAAGATAGTTGAATAGATAAAGAAGTTTTTTAGTACTTAGAAATTGAGTTTTATATTCTTAATGACTACTCAACCTTAAGGTTAAGGTTTATTATCACTCCGTTGAGAATATAACACCTAACTATTAAATGCACTAATATTTAAGCTGTCTGATTTCAGCTAGTCACGTTCCATGAAAATTCTTATGGAACTAAGCAACATTTAACTTCCTACATTGGGAGAAAAGCACAACTAGTAGGCAGACCACTACAGTAAAGGGACACTGTGTATTGTATATGTGTTGTATATATCCAGAATATCTACTGCTTTAAAGGTGTACAGTAATATGTCTTAAATGTATACATGTTTTTTGATTTTGTATCTCTGTGGTGGAATTTCACAAAAGTAGGGAAATGCAAGTCACTGATTATGTAGAAGAGCAGTAATTTAAGACACAGAAAGCATTTTGCAAACAGTGTTTTTCTAGAAATGTTTTCTGTTTACAGTAACTTAAAGTGTTATTTGAAACTTTTTATAGGCAAACATTTTGAGAGAGTTTTTTGTGTTGATGGTGGGTGTGTTTATTTAGTACTTACATTTGGGTCACAATTCTGACTTTGAGGCTGTCTCCTGCCATCCCTGCTCATCAGGATTTGGCCTCTGTCGTCATGGAGCATCTTCAAAGTACACAAACTCTACTTCTCTCTGACAGAAATAAACTGTCTGGCAACCCTCCAGGAGTGCACCTAACCTATTCCTCCCCTAATGAATGCAAAGTGCATGGGATCCAGAGCAAAACCACCTCAACAGCGACAGTGGATACGAGTTTTTCACTCTCTTTCATTCCCATGTATTCATTCCTGTTGTGCCACATTACTTGAAAGTTTAATTGTAGGCAGTGTTAACTTGTAGAAATAAATGGGCTCCATAAATATAACCAAATGTTGCTTTATTTTCTCCTTGTGGTCTTAAAGGTTTAGCAATGTTTCTGAAGCCTGATTCAGTGAACATAATTTTACTAGGTTTAGTTCATGTAAAGGGTTAATTTGTCTCAAGGGAAATCCTAGGACTTGTTGATTGTGAAGTTGCATATTTTAGGAAGGAAAAAAATTACGTGCAAAATAAAAACTTGGGTTTTTTGAAGGTGCACAGGGATTTTAATTTCAGGTTTAGTTTCTTTAGCACATGCAAGTACAGTACAATATAATGAAATTGGGTTTCCACTGTATTATTAAAGTCAGTATTAAGGATGTTTATTACACTTGAAAGTGAGACTTATCTTCAGAAATTGAGAAAAACCATTTTTTCTTAAAGCATCAAGTTCTCTTAGAAGGTTGTTAAGTGTTTTTTTTCAGAGTCATAAAGGAAATTCATTTAGAATTTCTATAGGATAGACTTACATATACTTTTTCTTATTAGGGCCTGAGGTGGTCAGGCCAATGAGACTGATTCTGTGGTGAACTTCAGTGGTTCTTTTTTTTTCTTGCCTTTTGTACCTTTATGTCAACTGGATGTGTCAAAAGATATCTTTCTTTTTGTTTAGGTGGTTGCTGCTGGTTTTTTTTCTTCTTTGAATTTGTTGCTTTTCTGGGGTATAGGTAAAAATGTCACTGAAGGCAACAGAAAGGAACATCTTCTGCTGAGGTTTAGTATAACATAGAGAAACAGTTCAGCACCTGAAACCTCTGAATGGGCTGACCTGCCTTTGCATCTCTTAATCTGGAGCATCACAATTCCCCCATAAGAATTATTTATTTTCAATTCAAATTGCAGTAGAGGCTTCTTTTGACCACACTACATTTTTCATATTTTTCAATTGGAATGAAAAACAAACCAAAAAATGTTGCTTGCCAGAAGTTCATGTGCCTTTTACTATGTGTATATAAATATAACTTTTTGTCTGAATGTGTATGCTCCCACTTTTCTGATTTTTCAGAAGAAAATCAGGCTTCAATTTAAGAACAGTTTTCAAATATTTTTCTACAGAACAAGGTAGTAGTTACCTATATCCACAAGGTGTGTGATTGTATTGATGTAACAAGATGAAAAGGATTTCCCATTATGTTCAGTGCCTTCAGAATTTTTGACTCAAGCATTAGCCCTATATCAGGATTCAAACATTTTAATTAGCATATGTCTTAGAGAAATGGGTGTTGATCTTTCTTAGGAGGAATTAGATATTTCATTTTTTCAATGTACCTATCAAATATTGTGTTTAATGACCAGCAGATCACAGATAGCTTGGACAGCAGAACATGGAGCAGGTAACCAACATACTGAAATCCAGTACAAAAATTGTATTTATGTCTGCAAAGGATGCAAAGTACAAAGTCTGGCATTTGAACCCAGGCAGGAGTGGTCAAGGGGAAGTGCAGGACAATGTGTGATGACCCCTGTTTGGTTATAGGGCAGCTGCCTCAGGCTGGAGACTCTTCTGCAGGACAACCATCCTAAAAATGTATACTTGTGCCCATGCCAGCTTTTGTCCTGCCTAAAGGTGCTATGGAGTCCCCTTTAGCCTGGCTCTCCCTCAGCAGGATAAGTTTCAGGGAAGGCTGGTGCTGCCAAAGGGAGATGACAGCTTGAGATATCCCTGTGCCTTTTCTGTAGACGACATCACTTGTGATTTTTCTTTTGCCCCTTGAACATCCCCGTGCATTCTTTGAACCATTCCTCTCTGGTGGAGTCTGGAGTAACTGAGGAAAGCCTTCATGCCTTAAACACCTCTGGGGATTTGTTGAGACTTGGCAAACTGATGGAGTTTTCTGGTTGCCTTCAGAAGACTGTAGAATTTTCTTGCATGTTAGTCCATGTTTAATTTGTTTTCTGTTGTCTTTTTGCCAAGGAACTCTTGGGGAACATGTCAACAATTGACACCATTTCTGTTTACATTTGCTTTCTTGTTTCTTTTTTGTGCAAAGAAATTTTTGAAATAATTTTTCCTTGAAGTGCAAAGATCCAAATGGATAAAACACCTGCTCCAACAAAGGATTGACTTTATCAAGAGAGAATTTGGATCCTCTTTATACTCCCTGTAACGGGAATGTCTACAGTGTTGTGATGTATATCAAAGCTTTGATATTTTCTAAATAAGATATTGGTGATGATCCAACATGGTTATAAAAATGCTGTGGCTGCAGTCAGTTTTATGCTCCTATAGCTCATTCTCTGCTCCCAACTCAGGCTACAAAATGCTCTCACTGCTAAGCTTTGCTATAGGCCTTTTTCAGATCCAGGAACTCACCTACATCTCCTTTGCAAGGGAAGTGCCACCCCTTCCTTTGTGGTGTACCTCAGCACCTAGAGCTGGATGTTAGCAGGTGACCTTAGCTCTAGACAGGCTCTTTGCTGAGCCCAGAGCTTGTTCTTTTCAAGGGAAGTTGGAGTCCTGGTTCTTAAAAAGTAGCTGGCTTTTGCAATCACCTCTCTCATTTGTACTTAAAATGTTTTGTGTAACTATTACATAGGAATTTTGGTGGTTTTTTTAAATGTGATTTTTTCTGTGTGTGTGTGATTTTTATTTTCCCCCCTCCCTGTTAGTTATGAGAAGTTAAATGTTATGGGATCTTCTTCTAATTTTACCCTGTGCCTTTGGCGCTGCCTGAAGAAAGCCATTTGATTCAGTTTCAGCTGCCAATATCTCTTTGCCATTCAGTCACTACAATGTAATTGGATCTAAAGTACATGTATAATTTGCTGATAGCAATGCTGGCTTGTCTTAATTATGACTTCCAGCTGATTTCTGACGATACTTATCAATGAATATGCATAGCATAGCAGTCAGACTGGTGCAGATGAATAACTCTTCTTGAGAACCTGAGCTTTCATGCTATCTACGTATCAAGTTGTTTAAAGGCATCAAGGCAGGATCTCTGTCTTAAACTGGATGGAGGCTTTCAGAAGGGCTTGTGACACAGCCCAGGACACAATGAATGCAAAGCTTGAGATGTTTTAGATTCTATATATGTGTACATTCTTCCACATTTGGCAAAATTTCTGGGAGAAAATGAGGAAAATCTGAGAGGTATAAAGGTGACCTCCTAGGCAGATGATTTCCCCAGTGCTTCTACATTCACCCTGACTAAAGGCTACACATACATTTTCACTGAGAGCATTTCTATTCAGTGCTTCTTCTGGAAGCAAGCTCTTTGAAACATCTGTAGTTAATTTTAAGCTAGGTGCTATTCTTGCTCATATTCTTGTGATTTTTTAAAGCCTCCTATTTTTCCTCACCAGAAAACTGGCTTTCCAGGCTGTAACAGTGCTTTTAAAAAGCAACACAGTCATGAATTAGGGTCACATAAAGCTCTAAAGCCATTCCAAGCAGCTCCCTCCTCACACGCTCATGTAGTTTTGTTTGCAGATTGCTGCCAGAGGAACTTAATCACAGCAATTGTTCAGCTCCTCTCCGGTATCAAGGATTGTAGTGTTTTAATAAAACCCTTGCATTTGCACTCCAACACCCGATTAGAGGTCCTGACAGGGCCAACTTGGCATTAGAAAATTTGGGCACGTGGCAAACCCTACTCAAGGTTATGAAAACTCTGTAGGGATAGTGAGAGGTTTGGACAAGCTGAAAGACTACGTGCACACCAAAGAATTTTATGATTAGCCATCTGTGTATACTTAATTGCTTTCACATTTTCAATTACCAATAGCTTCACTGAAAAAAAAAATCTATTGCACATTTATAGGGGGATATTTCAGGTTTCCTGAGTTTGTTTTGGTGGTGGTTTTTTGTGTTTTTTGTGGGGCTTTTTTGTGGGGGGTGTGTTGTTCTGGGTTTTTTGTTTGTTTTTTTTAAATTTTTTTTGTTTGGTTGGTTGGTTTGGTTGTGTTTTTTCATTTTTCTTTCCTTTTTTATGAGCATTATATTCAGGACAGCTCCCTCAGGTGTTCTGCTTGAAAGCTGGGGCAGACAAAGAAGCTTTTAAGGGAATTCTCACTGTATTTTCACTACACGTACTGCACAGTGCAATTCAACATTCATAAATTACTTTTGGCTGCTGTTAGTATTTCCCATCTCTGTTTGCTAATTCATGTGTCAGATATATTTAAAATTAATCATTAAACATCAGGGGATTTGATGCTTGTTCTACATGCAACAGCTCACTATTGAACAAAACTCCAGTGCTTTGTACAGATTCCAAGCCCTAGCTACCTTTGATTTTATAATAAATATAGGAGTCAGAAGCAGAATAAATCAGATCCTGTACTGTCAGGCTGGCAGAGATGATTGAACATACCTTTCTGACAGCAATGCATTTGACTGCAAGTCTCATGCAGCCCTACTTTAGATCAAGGAAAGGCATCTGGATGATGAAAAGCAGGCTGGCTTAGAAGACAGCACACAGTGCTGCACCATTGTCATATTTATTCAGTGGCATGTGTCTATTAAAATGGTTCAGGTTGTAGCTCATGGTAATAATTCTTGCTTTTGTTGAATCCATCTTGGCCCATTTTTATTCCTTTACCCATATTTTAAATGAAAATTATTTTCAAAAACCTTTCCAAAATGGAAACATAAAGCCTTTATCTAAAGCAGACACATGTGGGTAATGAAATAGCTCATCTCTGCACTCACTTAGAATGCTGTTTTTAGAAATGAAATCATTATGTGTAAGTCAAAAGGTTAGGTGGTCACCCAAACACTCCTGTTCTTCCTGCTTTAGAAAAAAACTGTTTAGTCAAGTATCAGAAATTCTGTAGTCCTACAGATTTGAGTTTGATTTGTCGCTGTTTGGCTCTCGGTGATGGATGTCTGCACCAAAGCTCTGGGCTTGAATTTGGATCTGAAACCCAAAAATTTATCTGGGGCAGAGGGAGCAAGGAGCCTGTGACTGGCTTCCTGTCCTCCCTTGTTGATGAGGGGTTTGTGTATTTGTCATGAGAACAGAGCTCATTTGGAAGCTGCTCTCATGGAGAAATTGCAGTTTGTTCATGTAATGAATATGCCTGCATACAAACTATAGACTGGTGCAGCACATTGTGTTGGGTTTTCTCACAATTTTTCAAGATGTTATTGGAGATGCAGTTATGTTTGGCTTGTATGGCTTTAATTTGGCTTTCTCTTTCATAATACAAATGATTTTCTCTATACACATATGCATGTATGTATGTATTCTTTAGGGTTAGCGAGGCAGAGCTGCACTCCTGTGTTGCAAGTTTAAGACAATTAACCAAGTATTATTTAATGCGTGCCAACTTCTTTTAAAATACTATTTGTAAAGTAAATTGCAGCAAGCACACAGCCATTCACCATGGAATAATAAATTGATATAGAATGTGTGGGGAAAAGGCAATAAGCCAGAATCATTAAAAAGCTTAGTGCACCACTCCAGCAACACAAAGCAGTCGTAAAGCTGAGGCTGGAATTGCACACAGCAAATGGTGTACACCAGTAAATCTGGCCCTGGTAATTTTATTGCAAATGACATACAAGCCAGAAAAACATTTAGATAATTGAAATTAACACTTTTAACAATGATCTATAAGCACTGAATAATAATCAAGAGGTTCTTCCAAGCTCTTTGTAGCAAACCTATTGTACTTCACAATCTAATTTTCTCCAATATAAAAGAGACAAAATAACACAGACCCTTTTTCCCTTAAGAATGGAACATCTTTTTGGTAAGGTATCATACCAGCCCCTAGTTTGCCAAACACTACAACTGTGCATGGAATGAAGGCTTGTTATTTTGGTCTTGGAACAAAGTTAGATAAAAAAGGAAAAGATAATAAAAAGGAGCTGTTGGAAAAACATGAAACGAGTTTTTTTTGGGGTTTTTTTTGATCGAGGCAAATCTGCACTTGTGTTTACTCATATCAAAGTGACTGTGCATACCAGATCATGCAAACATAGCCCTTGGGTAGGTAGAAAGGCTGCTTCAAACTTTGAAGTCCTTTGGAGGGTGTAACCACTACTGGAAGACTTTGGGTATTCTTCACCCATACTCTCAAAATTAAAAAGTTTTCTATTTTGTATTTCATCCATTCCATATTTTTCAATGTCGCTCTTAAAATACAACCATTTCCTTTCTTTCTAACTAAACTTATGAAAGAGAATATTGAATCTGTCAGGCAATAAATCAGCTTTTTAATGTTGGATCAGCTGTTTAAATCACTGTTTGACCATATTATTGGCCACTGCCTCTCATTAAGCTGCCTCCCAAAGCCAGCAGGTAGGGAGCCTGCTATCTTACAGCACCCCATCCAGGCAACAAGTCTTTAAAATGAACTCGGGAAGAAGTCTGGGTGTCATTGGGAACACTGCCTTGCATCATGTTGTGCACAGGGGTGAAATGTTTTCCTGTGGATTAGAACTAAAACCCCACCAGAATCCTTTTAAAAACTGAGATAGTTTTGCTTACCTGAGTTCTGTGCAGAAATCTGGCCATCGCTTTCCAGTCTATCAATCTTAGCTCTTTCATGAATACCAAATTAATTTCAAAAAAAATCAGATTCAGTAAAACAATTTCTGTAGAGGAAGCAGCAGTTGGGAGAGCAATGGAAATATGGGTTTGCATTAAATTCCCCTTTTTTGTCAGATGATAGGGATGCTTCAGAAGTACTACTACAAATATTTTTTTTAAAAAATCCCAATTTCTCCAGACTTATATAAACCATTTTTTTCTCAAATAAAAGCAGATAAATCTGAGAGAAAGAATAAAGCATTACAGGTGGGAGAACACATAAGAGCAATGCTCTGTGTACTAATCCTGAACCTCTGTGGAAGGAGTGAGTGCTTCAGGAGGGGAGTTCTGCTGCCAAAATTTTGAGAGTCTGATATTCCTGTCTCTTCTCCTGAGCACCTCCAGCACCAGTCTTTCAGGTGCTGCCACCATGGAGAAATTTGGCTGGGGGGATTCTCCCTGTCTGAGTGGTGGAAAAGGTGCAATGTATCTGGGAAAGTCATCAGTCCCCATGGAGAAGTGGCCCCATACCCAGTGGGACTGTGGAATATAATGAGAGCAAAGTCTGGGAAAAAATGGGGGGCTTTTGAGAACCCACCCAGAAGCCCGTGTTTGTGACAAATGTAAGTTACTGGAAGCTCTCAAACCATGAAGTCTTTTATACTGAGCTGCAATAGACTGTATGAAAGAAATAGAGCCCCAAAGTGAACACAGTGGTGCTGTCAGTGCTGTGTTTCTGTGCTCCTGTCTTCGTGGGGGATAATTAATTCAGGTCCCTGGAGAGGCAAACACATCTCAGGGAAAAAAAAAAAGAAGGCTCGGTTCCTGAGGGCATTTGTGAAAGCTGGGTTATTTTAGGAGGCTGGAAAAAAGGAGAAAGATAACAGTAGGGAGGCAGGCTGAATTGAGGATCAGGACAATATGCCAACAGAGTCATCACCTGTAGGAAAGAATGAACAGTTTTCTCCCCATGAATTTCAAGTCCTGGTGTCTTGAAGAGGAAACTACAGGCTTAAAGTCCCCTTAAAGAGGGATGTCAGAGAAACAGACCTATCTCTTCTTCCAGAGGAAACCGATGGTTCCTGGATGAAACCTGAGGGCAGGTAAGAAATGCCTGGGACAAGTTGTATTGATCAGGACTGAGCTGGAAAGAGGTCCAAGCTGTTGTGGTGTTCATTTGTATGAATGTTCATATAAACCTTTCAAAATCTCTGATTTGCCTTTCATGTTTTCCCCCATATTTACATTGAGGGAACAAATGCATTTGAGTGTGGGTGGCATTTTCTTGACAGTAGACTCATATTCAGCAGTATCTGGGGAATGTTGTTTTGAAATCCTTAGTCTACGATTGAGGAATTATATCCATAAAAAAACTGTGATTGATTGAGACAGGTACATCATATTTCTTCTGTTCTGTTAAGGCACCTATCGATGTTGTGGGTGTCCCATCCCTGGAAACGTTCAAGGCCGGGTTTGATGGGGCTTTGAGCAACCTGGTCTGATGAAAGGTGACCCTGCTTATGGCAAGGGGGTTGGAACAAGGTGATCTTTATGGTCTTTGCCAACCCAAACTATTTTATGATTCTATTCTAAACATTTATGTTCAAAGGAAGAGCATGCACAAAGAGCCTCAGTTACGATTACACTTTTGAAGTAATAAAATAATAAATTAAAAGACAGCAATGGATTTTGGGTTTCTTTTGGAACATATAATTTGATATACTTTAAGCTGAGTAACTGAGTATTCAAATTTAAGAGGAACTTACAAAGCCATAATTTAGAAGTTGTAGACTCTTTTTGGAATGGTAATATTTTTTTTTCCTCTTAACTGTGTTTGTATTGCTCATGGGGTTCCAAAAGTACTTTGAAATTTTTGCTTACAGTTCAAGTCCATTCCTAAAAGATTTTGTTCATTTAAAAAAAAAAAAAGTGCTTCGCTTTTATTTTCCACACAGTTCATACTCTTGCATTCTTGGCAATGCTAGGAGCAGACCAGGAGCTATCATTCCAGAAGCAGCTCTCCAAAGTCTAGGCAGACTCACAGATTTTAGATTAACAGCCTATTTTGCTGAAATCCTTAACTCTTCCTTAACACAATACAGGCCTGATGAGTATCATGATACTGCTAATTTTTTATTTATGTTTCTCTTATTATAAAAATTGATTGTAACTCCACTTCAGTTGGTTTTCCTATCTATTATAATATGCCATATTCAATATGCTTTTTTTTTAAGACAACAATTTAGATTTAGAAGTTCTAGTCCAGAAAATCTTATCTTTCATCATTTCTTTCTGGTTTTCATTAAGTTTATTTGTAATAATTGGTAATGCTCAGGGTCCTGCATTTTGGTCGGCAGTTTTTTTGTCTTCCTGCCAAAACCTTCAGCATTATTCTCCTTTCCTTGATACTCAGTGTTTGTTCTTGTAAACAAATACTGCATTTGCTTACAAAGAGATTATTGATAGGACAAGGAGGAACGGCTTCCAATTGAAAGAGGGTAGGTTTAGAATAGATATTAGAAATTCTTTGCTCTGAGGATGGTGATGCCGCAGCACGGGTTGCTCAGAGAAGCTGGGGATGCCCCATCTGTGAAAGTGTTCAAGGCCAGGTTAGATGGGGTTCTGGGCAACCTTCTAGTGGGAAGCATCCCTGCCTGTGGCAGAGGGGCTGAAACTAGATAATCTTTAAGGTCCTTTCCAACTCAAACCACTCTATGATTCTATGAGCACCTCAGTAGAATACTTTTATAAATGTAAGTATGTAGGAATTTAATTTTCTTAATGGTCTATAGCTGGTTCTGCAATTAAAAAGCAGGAATGATACTGTTAAATATCGCTTTATAAAAACATTAGGAAAGATCTGTTATTGTGCTGTGTTATAATTTCATCTCAAGTTTTCCTATTTCTTGATCTGAAGGTTATAGCTCAGAATACGTACATTCAGCTATCTTCACTCTGGTGCCAAAAGTGTTCTGGTAACTGTAATCCCAGAACACACTAAATTCCTTACTGAATGTCTCTGTATCAAAATAATTGGTATCACTTCACAGATTATACATCAGCTTCAGCCTGGGTTACAATGAACCCTGTAACCTTTGTGTAATGTTACACAAAGTACCTCCCCACATTAACAACATTTTATATAGTCAAAACTTATGGTTTTTTTCATCTACAAACCTTATAGTTTTCTTTTTAGTCTTTATAAAATGTTATAGTTATAATAACTTTATAGTCTTCTTTTTTCTCCTCATTTCCTATAGCAGAAGATCTTTCTTGGCAATTCCTTTTGTTTTCTCTCTTTGTATTGTAGGAGTCACACAGACAAAGGTAAAGCTCTGCAAGGATTGTCTCCTTTTGGAAACATTTATTTACACTTATATATGTAAATGGCCAGGAGAGTACTTTCCTTTGCTCCTTCTTTTTTTTCCTCCTCTCTTAAGTGGATCAAGCTGCAGCAAATAAGTTATATTCCATCTGCATGAAAAGCCTTCCAGAAAAAAAGATCAGATTAAGAGCTGACTTCAGAGCTGTGGATGCTGGATCTTTGAAGATGCATTTCACTTGCCTCTAACCATCCAAAAACTCAGTACTTAGTGCAAGACTTGAAGGTCTCAGTAGTCACTGGATACAAACTGGTCCTTCCAGGAGGCAATGTGAGTTATTGTGGTGTATAAAGGATGAATTTTTCTCTGCCTGCCTTCTGCTTTTAGTGGAGTTGTACTTTCTTGTCTCTCCAGCACTGTTGGACTTTTCTGCCTTTCACACACTTTGACACATCTCACCTCACAGCATTTTGAGAATGGTGGGTTTTCTCTTCACCCCCTCTGGAGCAGTCTGGTTTCTCCACTGACCATGGAGAACACCCTTAAACTATAGGAGAATGTAAGTCACACATAGGATGCCAAGGCAGCTGAGAATTTAGAAGGGATACATCCCACTCTTTGAAGCAGTACTGATAAACCCAACAAGACTATCTATCCAGTTAGCAATGCACAAGCCTGAGTAAGAAGCCAGGATAATGTGCAGAGGGAGGGAAAAATTTGGGGAGAATGCAGAAAAAAGGGTGCTTCAGTCCCACTCCAAAAAGTACATTGGTGTCTGTCACTGGGGCAGATGGCATGACCTACCTTCTGCAGATTTTATAGCCATGGAAGTCAAGGGAAAACAGGTTTTTTTTCTTTTTTTTTGCAGTAAACCTTGGACACAAAAATTTGAAGGAGAAGGTGCCAAATATGCAGTGATCAGTGCCAGTGATGGGAGCTTCCAGTTCAGATCTTCCCACTCCTGCAGTGTTGCTGGGGAGTTTCCCCATCCCTTCTCCAGAGGCTGCTTTGCCTCATCCAAACCCTTTTGTGGTCAGTGCAGGCAGTGGGAGCAACAAGAGGTCCAAGAGGAATGCTTTAACAGTCATGGCCATAAGGGATTTTTACTCCCATTCTCTTTCTTTCTGGTCCCATTCAGTTTAAAATGTTGCAGACAATGAACTGGTGGTTTATTTTCTGAAACAAATAAGCACTTCAGAGAGAATCTAGTGTCCTGATCAGAAGAAAGGCAGCACTAAAAACATGCAAGCACTAAGAGGAAAATCTACTGTTTGTTAGAAGAAGAATGCTTTGCAGCCCTACTCTGTTACTAAAGGTTCTCATTCATCCTTGTCAATGCGATCAATCTGTGCTGAAAATTTAGTCTTATATGTATGAATTGGAAGTGATTTTATTAGTGTTTTACTACATTAGGTCTGATAAACTCCTATATCTATTTCAGTTAAGCTTATATTGATCCACTTAGAAGATCATTTTGACTTTCATTATTTTTTGGGGGGGCTATGTCATTTGTCTCAGACTGAAGTTATGGAAAAAGTGTAATTTAGCAGCTGGGGGATGCATGCACTCTCCCACATGTGCATGCAGACACACAGACACCCACATATTTATGTAGCAGAGGTGTCTGTGTGATGTTTTGGATTCAGCCTCTTGGTTCCTCAGTTCCTGATACTGTATTTGGATCAGACTTTGGTGTCTGAACTGAAGTATACCTGTGGAAAGAACAATTTAATGGGTAACAGAGAATTTTCTCAGTTCAGCTGCAGTCAAAACTCCATCTGCAAGTCAGAAGGTGTGGTACAAGCGAAAGGCTTTGTTTCCAAAAGAAGTGAAGGGTGCTGAAGAAGGAGACAGGTGTGAGGTCTAAACCCTGGATAAACGTCAACTGCAATAAGTCATTGTTAGGAAAGAGGTTTCTTTCTTCTTTTCTGCAAAAAAATAGTCAGAGGGATGTAGCACCTCTCCTGTGAGGGTAAGCCGAGTTGGGTTGTTCAGCATAAGAGCAGGCTCTTGGGAAAGCTTATTGCTGCATTTCAGTATTTACAAGGAACTTATAAGAAAGATGGGACAGACTTTGAAGACTTCCTCCAGAATGAGGAGAACTGTTGCTCTCAAGAAGGTTTGATTAGTTCTATTCAAAAATGAAGGGTATCACCAATGGCCACTATTTAGTTGAATGGTCTCAGCGAATTTTTATTTTTCAAAACAATGTGATTTCTATTATGATACATTTTAGTGGGCCCTATAGTGATAGAACAAGGCATACTGGAGTCTTGGGGTGACTGTGACTTTATGATGTTGGATCCCCTATCATTGCTCTGTGCTGAGACAGAAATCCTGTGCCTTTCTGTGCCTTTAAAACTGGGTGCAAGAGAAAGAGAAAGAAAAAAGCCAGAGAGAACTTTTCAAAGCAGTCTGTGCTCCAAGGTCACTTCTCTTCATGCTTCTACAGCGGCAAGAGCTGAGAAAAGCACCCTTCCTTTTTTTCCTGAGTTTTTCGGCTTTTTCTCAGGATAGAGACAGAGAGTTAAAATTCTTTGCTGTTTCACTGGCTCGCTAGCTGAGGCAAGAACTTTCCTTGGACTGTTTCTGCTCTGGTCCGGATCCCCAGCACCGGGAGCCCCGCGGCCCGGCCTGGAGTGGGGGTCACACCCCAGCTCTGAAGAGAGAACAGCCCCACCTACAGAAGGACTTTGAAATCTTCCCAGGTTTCTCTTCACAGCGAGAGGTTTATTCATTTAGCATTATTATCCTTTTCCTGTGTGTTTGTTAAATAAATAGTTTTTATTTTCTCTTTCACATTTCTCCGAGGAATATTTCTTTCCCGAACTTGGTGGGGGAGGGGCAGCTGTGACCTTCCTTCTATCAGAGAACGTTCAGTTTTGGATGTTCCTCGGAACTTGTTCCAAACTGGAACAAATGGTTTTAAATTAAAAGAGGTTCTGTTTAGATTAGATATAAGGAAGAAAACTTTTAGAATAAGAGTGGTTGAAACACTGGACAAGTTCCCAGAGAGGTGGTAGATGCCACATCCCTGGAAACATTCAAGGCCTGCTTGGAGGGGGCTCTGGGCAATCTGATCTGGTTGAAGATGTCCCTGTTCATTGTAGAGGAGTTGGACTAGATGACCTTTAAAGTTCCCTTCCAACCTGAACTATTCTAGGATCTTTTTCAGGTATGTTAGGCAATGCCCATAAGCGGAAGGGAATAGGGAGGGAAGAACTGTGAGAAAACCCCCTTTCTCCAGTGTATCTGACAGTGGTTTTTAGTCTGCCTCCCACCAGTGAAAACAGAAATAGCTCCTGGAGATTTGGAATAGGGACAAGATCTCATCCCACATGAGGGTTCACGTCTTCCTCTCATACGAGGCAAATACTCCCCATTTCCCATTGGCAATGCATGGATCAGGACTGTGCCTCTTGTGGCCACCAGTAGCAGGAGCAAAAATTTGTACAGGCAAGACATTACACTCATGGTTAATTTAAAACATTTTTTTTAAGTACTGACAAGTAGGCATTGCTGTACTTCTTCTCTGAAGCGAGTGAAGTCATTGAAAAATCACAAAAAGAAGAGTGAGAAAGGCCATAAGAAGTACCCCTGCTGTGGTATATTTCCTCTGCAAAGATGTCATAGACTAGTTCCTTTTATTTATAGCTATATTGGCATATACTGAACTCAATTTTTCAAAAGGTATTTTGCTATGAGCCTACTCTCTGTCTTTATAATTGTTATTTGCACTCCATAGTCAGATGAAGTTATTAACAGAAGGCCTATAAATTCAAGGCATTAAACAGAATATCTGTCATTCAACTGAAAATATTTCAGAATAATAAATTGAAAACATTAAAACCCCTTCCAAACTGAGAGATCGACCTCTTGTCCAGAGATCTGAAGACCCTGAGTCACTTAGTAAAGGCAACTGGCCCCCTCCATCCACTGTTTCACTGTGAATTAAAAACTGATCACATTTGTCATGGTTTCCACTGCAGCAAAAGAAGACTGGTGGAAATGGAGTACCTGACCCAAAATGCAAAACCTCAGAAGTTTCTTAGTGACTCAGGAGCTGACTCCCTATGGTCAATCTCAGCATATCCATGGATACAAGTATCCTGCCTGTGCAATAAGGTTGAATTAATATAGTTGTCCTAAATGCAGCAGATATTACAGTCCTGCAAGCTGTCTTCTCAACAGAGGGAAACAAACTTGTTTATTGTTACAAAGCTTGTAAAACAGCCAACAGAAACCTCCCTTTTTAGGAGAGCCTGGCACAGATGCTATATTCTTTGGAGGTTACTTATTCACCATGATAACTGTCAATGGATGAAAAGTCTAAAGCAGAGTGTGAAATATCTTGCTTTTCCAATACTCTAATTCCACTTGGAAAGGCTCCATGCAGACTGAGCATGGTCAGTACTGCTGCAATGATTGCTCATGGATTCAACAGGGAATAGAAGACCTCCTGGCACAGTATCTAGCAGAGCCACCTTGGAACACTCTGCAAATTCATGCTTGGATAACCCTGAAGTGTTGAAATGTCCTGATGTTCAGAGCACTGTGAAACATGCGTTAAGCCTGCCTGCCTTCTTGAAATATTGCCTTATATATATTAAAATATAGTGCAAACTTTTGTGAAACACCTAATCCTGGGAAAAAAAAAACCTTTACAGTCAAAACACTGGGATACATTATTACTACTTACTCATAATTTCCATTGATTAAACTGCTAATAATAGTGATCATCTTCACCCTGCTGTATCTTTCCTTTCCGGTGCTATGGCAATTTCTGCACCACATGCATACTATTCAGACAGTTCCTCTTAAAAGACTTACTCAGATTTACTGATAAATGTGCGATTTGCAAATGCAGTCCCCAGCTGAGCAGTGCATTCCTAAGTTAGCAAACCACTTCTGCCTCCTATAAATAGGTATGTGCTTAAGTCCTTTTTCAGGTGTGACTTAGACACCTAATATTGGACAGAGCAAGGGTCTAGTAGAAGGCAGAACTTTTTAACATGCTGTTAAGAGCCACCATTTCTCTCCTGTAGGCAACCTCTGTTCTGAGGGCCAAATTTTCATTTAGCATAAGTGACAAACCACATTAACCAAAAGAACAGTGTTTCTGTCTTGCACTGCTGTTACAGTTAAACTAACTTTGCAAAACTGGCTTTTCAGTTACAAAAAAAAAAAAAAAAAAAAAGGCAGATCAGGAAAAAGGAGAGGGAAGAAAGAAATGTAAAAATCTGCACAGATAAGTGTCCTGGGGTGACATTATGATATGAAATATGTATCCCATTTCATCTGCTCTGGAGGCTGGCTCTGGTGCCTTTAAACTGAGCCTGCGAGAGGGAAGAAAAAACTGAGATACTTTTGTTTTAAAAAAAACAAAGTTGGTGCTCAAGGACAGACAGGCTACTGGGGATATACTCGGCGGCAGTGGGGAGTGGAGTACGCTCGCTTTGCAGCCTGCTTTCGACTCTTTTCTCCGGAGAGAGTTTTCCTGGGATTTTTTTGGAATTTTTTCCTCTTTTCTTCTTCTCTTCAGGACGGTTGCACAACATCGGAGCACACCAGGAGACTTTTCTTCCCAGGCCCCAGTAGGGGCCTTCCCCCCGACAGCCCTGAGGAGGAGGATATAGACACTAACACCTACACCGGACTCTGAAATCTTTCCAGGTTTCTCTCCACAGCGAGAGATTTTATTATTTAGCATTATTATCCTTTTCTGTGTGTTCTGTTAAATAAATAGTTTTTATCTCTTTCACTTTCCTCCGAGAAAAAATAATTTTTTTTCCCCGAACCTGGTAGGGGGAGGGGTGGTGGCAACCTGTTTTTTTTTCCCCCTCAGGAGAGATTTTCTTCCAAATTTGGCCAAACTGGCACAATAACTTATGTGGCTGCTATAAAAGAAGAATTCTCCTGCTGGGATGTCAATAAATAAAACTTAAAAAAAATAGAGAAAATCAATGGAATAAATTCTAAAAGTCATCTGATCTCTATATAGGAGGAATTAGTGCATAAATGCAACTAACTCCCTCAACCTTTTATTTCTGGGAAAGGTGAAATTTTAAGCCAGGATACCCTCCATTACTCATCTCATTAGTCATCTTAAAATCGCAATAGATATTGCTAAGCTAGATGCCTGCAGTCCAACTTTTCACCTGCTCCCGTGGAACAGGGAGTGTAATTAATCAGCTCTTCTAGGGCTAACTGTCCCTCTCTGAAATGTCATCAAAAATCTGAGCACATTTTGTGGTGGGGGAAGGATGGCATTCTGGAAGACTTCTCTCAATGTTAGTGCATTTTATAAATGAGCCTCAGGAACCGGACATTTTCCTAGTGATGTTTATGAAGTACTTAACCATCTCAAATGGCAGAGGAATTAATCTCAGGATTAAAATTGCCCTGGTTTCTTCCCTTTCTTTATACCACTACCTGTTGATTTGTATGTTGCTTCATTTCTCTGTAGGACTTTTATATTCACATACAAGAATCACATGAGAAAAATTGTGTTGGAAGGGACCTCAGCGGATCGTTTGGTCAATCATGGAATCTGGCTTACAGGCTGATACTGAGTATGTGAGTAGGACAGAGGGAACCGGGGTATTAGACATTATTACCACTAAAGGTCTGTGAACCTTTAGGCAGCGTTTGTGGTTTCTCAAAGAGAAAGCAAACCTCTCCCATGGCATGGTGTGACACCACACATGGGGCCAGCAAATAAAAGCATTAAAACAGCAGAAAGAGCAATCAAAGTTCCTATTAGACTGAGGATAATAGCAAAACAAAATTTTATTTTTAGGATTTGACATGAATAATTGACCTTCTCCCAAGTAACAACAAATAGGACAAGATGAAATGTCTTCAAGTTACACCTGGGCAAGTTTAGATTGGATATTAGGAAAAAATTCTTCATGGAAAGGGTTTCCAAGCATTGGAATAGGCTGCCCAGGAAAGTGGTTAAGCCACCATCCCTGGAGATATTTAAAAGATGTGTAGATGTGGCACTTAAAGACAAGGTTTTGTGATGGCAGTACTAGGTTAGCAGTTGGACTCATAGTTTTAGGGGTCTTTTTCAACCTAAGTGATTCTATGATTTTCTTAAAAAGCTGCTGCTGCTGAAGGAACAGTTAAGGCAAGGCTGGGTTTTAAAACAGAAAGAGACCATAGTTTTCTTTGTAAATAGGCCTGTCAGTACAACCCACTCACCCCAACTATAAGGCAGATTTTCACATCTGTTGAATTCTTGGCTTGTCTAAAGCGTTTTGGTTTTTTTTTTTTTTTTTTTTTAAGACATACATGTAAATTTATGTATGTAAAAGGTGAATTGTTTTTATGAAAAAGTTTTGGTCAGGAACAATTAATTACTTTTGCCTCTAGGCACCTCTCTAACGACCGCACCCAGCTCCAGGTTTAGAGAAATGTAAACCTTTAACTTCTGGCACTCCTCAGTTGTAACAAGTATGTATTTTGTCACCAGCTGCTGAAATTCGTGACATTGAAATCAAGAGCCAGCTGAAAGCTGACTCAGCAGATTGTACTTGTGATGTGGGCAGAAGAATGCCTGAGTTATTTTTGCTGTGGAGAGTATGTCATCTACATTAATACAGAGGAATTACCTCATAAGTCACCTCTGCAGCTGCTCTGCACTGCACTAGTTGAGGACCAGAGTTCAACACCACACTAATTTGGCAGGTGTAGCACTGATTCATCTGGTTTGGATCTTCATATCTTTTCACACAGACCGAGTTTTAATGGCACTCAGATTATTCAGAGAACCACACTAGCTAGACCATTAAACCCAGCATTAAATCCAAACTGATTCTCCAAGGAGGCTACTTCATTAATATGAGGCCGTATAGTGTTGCTGATGACTCCAGTAAAATATTTGAAATACAGTGTATTCCATCAAAAGACAAACAAATGTGAGGAATACATAAGAGCAGGCAGCATTGCATAGTTATTACTGGGGTTTTTTCCGCTTGTAGGGGCACCAAAGAAATTTCATTTTAAACCACATGGTCACCCTGGGTGTTGCATTGTGTAGACCTGCATTTCGTACTTACAATGAGCTCTCTGGAGAAGTCAATATTGGAGAGCAGAGAGAGTGGAAAGCAGAGATTTCTTTTCGCAGTCTTGAGGAATTCAGAAGCCCTGGGGCTTTGCAGATATTTATTTATTATTTTTTATTTTTGAGGGGGTTGAGAGGGGGGAAGTATGTGTGTTAAACCAGTGATGAAAGAAAAACCTTGGGAAAACTAGGAGGAAAAAAACTTTTTGAGAAACTTGTATAGACTCTTACATGTGGCAGCTGGCAAGTGGGATCTGCTACTGGGCTATGAATCATAGAATAATTGCTGGGCTTTCAACAGCAATGACATTTTCAGGACAGACCCCAGATTCCTGAGGGTTGCCCCATCTGGCTAGAAACCAGTTATACTTCTCCAGGCCCCTCTCACCAAAATCAGCATGTTTTAAAAAATTAAGAATAAATTAATAAAAATTAATTTTAAAAGTATTTGATGTTTGGAAAATCCCATATATTTCAATGAAGACATATTTTTCTGGAATTTTCCTGGCTCGCTTTGTTTAGGGTATTCTCTCAGAAAAGCGTCAGCACTTATTAAGACACTTCTCTGGTCTGGCTTTGCTCCAGCAAAGCGTGGCCTCATTCCAGCCTGCTGTTAATGACAGTACTGGAGTGACACACACCACTCTTCTCATTATGGTGCAGAGGGAAGAAACGGCACAAAATACTCTATTTAACAATAGAGAAAATAGGTAAAATTGACAGGGTTTGGAAGCAGACTAACTATAGTTAGGCACTGGCAAGTGTACGAAGCCTAATGTAATCACATGCTCATGCTTTTATTGAACACAAAATTAATTTGAGAAAGAAAAGTGGAGAATGCTTCACTCCTAAGCGGTGTCTCTTGTGAGGAGATAGCTGATTTCTCCAGAGGGTTGCTTGAGGAGAAATCAATCTTTTTCTCCCTCAGGGTTGTTTTTTTGTTGGGTTTTTTGTTTTTTTTTTTTACAATAGAAATTCTTGCTGTTATAACTTATAACCTTTCTTTCCTAAGCCAATGTTTCATTCTTACTGGTAGGTGTTCAAGGTTTTAGCACGTCTTGACAATGCTTCAAAAACTAAGAAAATTCTCTGTAGCTCCTAGCATTTCTGTTTTGAAATTCATTGCCTGCACTGTTTGTATGCTGAGCGCAACACTGCCAGAACAGAGCTGAGATGCTGTTGACACACTTAAGCAAAACGAAATCATATGACCCAGGATGCTCTGTAAGGCCCTGAAAACAACTGAAATGAACCAGAGAAAGCAACAAGCTGCAGCTCTCTTTGAGAAAGCAACAAGCTGCATCTCTCTTTTAGGAACAGCTTGGTTTTGAGCCTCCTTTTCTCAAAGGACTGAGCTGCCAGAAGACCATGAAAAACATTGTTATGAGTAAAAGGAAAGTCATCTCTACAGCATCTCCAAAAGCCAGTCTAATTCCTGTGTGCTGTTTTGTGGGCTAGTCTCATAACAAAAGTTTGAAGATGGTATTTAAGTGCTTTAGGAAGTGCAAAGAAGGGCAAGAAGAGAGTGTACTGCAGGGAATTAAATGAATGAGTTATGTATGAGGTGATGTTTGGATAGTACATTATCTCCAGGACTAGAAGAAAGGTGACAGAAAGGGATCTAGTTGCGTGATGTAGTCCCTAAGGAAGTTCATACAATAGTGAATGACAGAATGTGTTCACACTTAAAGGGAACAGATGAATAATCCTTAGACTTTGCTTGAAAGGAAGAAATGAAAAGTTCAGATTACTCATAAAGTATTTCTCCTAGATGGCTGTTTGCATAAAAACAGGCTAAACACATAACTAATTTTACCAGGTTATATACATACGTGTACATAGACACACATTTAGGTGTATATCAAGATGGGATGTATTAGATGACCAGAGATGAAAACCATTTGTTAACCTATTGTAAATAATGCACAAGCATAGGTATGCCTGGCTATTTTTTACCCACATTTTTTCACTTCTGTTGTGCATGACTTTCCTTCTTTCCCTTTGTTAACTTTCTTACGCAAGGGAAAAGGCAGAGGAAGTCGCCCTTTCCATATGACACAAAGTTTCCTGACCTGATGCTACCAAAACCTTTTTTTCATTCTAGTGCCTCAGAAATGCTGCAGAATTGGTAGAGAGAGGTGACCCTTGTTGCCTCCAGGGAGAGAAATTGTGTACCATGAACACAAACAGTCTCCAGAGGAGGCTACCCATCGCCTGGAGCAGTAAAGGTTTTGTTGTGTGCTCTGTTGTTTATTCTGACCAAGAGGAAGAAAAAACCCCAAACCTGTGACAAGCATGCTGTGTGGAGAAGAACAATGGAGCCAAGGCACTCTGTGACAGTGAGGTCACACTATTGCAAACTACACATTTTTCCCAATGTGTAGACAAATTGCTATGTAATTATGTTCAGCTGCAACAATGACAGATATGCTTACAGAGGAGATAACAATGATTGCTGCAGGCAAAGCAGTAACGCAGTTGAGATTTTTGCACTGTGAGGTTACCCTGACTTTGTACACACCAATGTACCCCCAAAACTCCAGATGAGCCCAGCTGACCCAGTGGTACAGTGTGTTCAGGCAGACCAAGTCCTGCAGCCAGAGACACACAAGGGGCTGATTGCACCTAGCATGGCATTTGCCTTCAGTTGCTTTCCAACTTTAACTTTTTCAACATCAACCAGGTGAAGTTGCGTACTTCAGCTGTGAGGCCTGTCCCTCCATGAAGAACAACAAAGCTTCTTGGCAGACTCCAGCTGCCTGGACTGTGCTTGCTCAGCTCCTCTGCTGGCCAGGCTCCAACAGCCCAAACTTCCCGCTGCTTGTGAGACTTGCACTTCAGGCATGCTTTTCTTCGAGAATCTCAAAACACTCCCCTGGTGTTATTAAATGTCCTGGTTCAGGCTGGGATAGAGTTCATGTTCATCTTAGCAGCTGGTATACTGCTATGGCTTAGAACGTAGTATGAGAATAACATTGATAACACACTGATGTGTTGGCTGTTGCTCAGTAGTGCTTACCCTAAATAAAGGACTTTGCAGTGTCCCAAGCTCTGCAGTGAGCAGTTGCACAAAATATCTGGGAGGGAGCATGTCTGGCACAGCTGAATTGAACTAGCCAAAGGGCTATTCCATACCATAGAATGTCATGGTCAGTATAAAGTGGGGAGGGTTACCCAAAAAGAGGGAAATCACTGTTTGGGAATGAGCTGCATATTGGTCAGTGGGTGGTGAGCAATTTTATCGTGCACCGCTTGTCTGTCCTGGATTTTATTTCTTTCTCTTCCGCCCCCCACTCCCCATTACTATCACTGCTTTTGTTATTATTGTTTTATTTATTTATTTTGCTTAGTTTCTATTATTAAACTGTTCTTAGCTTAATCCATGAGGTTTTTTTCTCTTTTTCTGATTTGCCTCCCCATCCCACACTGGGGAAGAGGGAGTGAGTGAGCATCTGCGTGGTATTTAGTTACTGGATGGAGTTAAGTCATAAGAGTAAGATAGAACTCATCAGCCTTCTCTGAAGGCTTGTCAGTATGGGAAAGATAGAATAGCAGTACAATCAGGGAGCATTGATGCTCTTCCATGAGTGTTTCCCTAGGATATTTTGGGATGATGTCTGTGGCATAGTGACTCAGTTCATGAAGACCTCCAGCCTCTCAAAGCAGAAAGAATTCACCAGTCAACACTTCTCCTCAGATTTTGCTCCTATTGTAGGTTTCTGTGAACAATAGGGAAATATGTGGGGAAGAAGAACAGCAGAAGTTTGCTGTTTTAGTTATTTTGGTATCTCATACAGAGGGTGCATAGCCGTAGGACCACATTATAGGCATTCTATATGTTGATCACATTGAGCAAAATGGCAGTGGTTGTGCAGAGATGTTTGTATAAACAAATTTGTCCCAGAGGTACAAGGTTATTTACTCTGAACTATGCAGGCACTTTGAACCTAGAGCTGAATTTTCCGTGCTAGCAGGCAATCTGGTTTTTTTTCTCCTTAAGAGGTTTAATTGGTTCAAACAGTAGAAATGACCTTGCCAGAACAATGACTTGTTTTCAGATATCATGAGAATCACACAGAAGCTGCTGCTAACCATTGCACTTCATTGGATAGTGCATCTGAATCTTGAAAGCTCAGAACTCATTGACTGTGAATCTTAGAGGATGGCTCTTCCTGTAGAATACCAGCGTGCAGAAATTTTAATGATTTCAGAAAATTAACTTTCCTTCAAAAAGCTTTAAATGTTGCTTTGAGATGTATATCAAAAGAAACTGGGTATCACCTGTCACTGATGTCCCTTTACATTGAGTATTTCTGTTCCTCAGAGATGTCACTGCCAAGTGTTCCTGTGCTGAATGAAGAGGACTCCAGTGCTGGCTAGAGATCCACTGATAGGGCACGAAGGGTGACACAGATAAGGTGTATTAGATGAGCTGCTGCCAGGTTACGTGTTTGGCAAAACTGGAAATCTTTCAGGGGCACTTTTAATACTTTTGGGATTAATCTAAGCTGATGCACTGACGGATGGGGGTTAGCAGTGCGGGGACTGCTCTGAGTGACGAAAAGGAGGGAGCAACTCACACTCTGAAAACACAATTCACCTACACAAAAGCTGTGCTTTATCCACTATTGCACGTTCCTGGAGATGAAAACCATCCCTGTTAAGATGCTGGAGGTGTGTTGTGGCTTGTGAGTCAGCACCTTTGAGGAGTTTGTGGTGGGAGTTGAGAACTTACTGAAGTGTGATGTACAAGAAAACAGAAGAGCTCCTGACACGTGTCTGCTGTCTTTGTTCAGCCTGGTGAGAATTTATAACAAACATCACATCTCCTACCAATGGGTTGTGACTCCTTCTTGCTGTGTTACAGGCTGTCTGTCTTCTGTACTGGGAAGTTCTTGGGATCTGTGATGGCCATAAAAATGAGCAGAGAGAACCCCTGAAAGGACAGTGTCTGTCAAAGCCTCCAACCTACAGACAGTTGTATTGTCTATCTGCCCTCTGCCCTTGATTGCCTCCTTTGGTCCCCGAGCCAGAATGCACTAACCCCCTCACAGGTTTTTCTATGACGACACAGCTGAAAAACAGACTACAGCATGTGTGTGAAATCCAGACAACAGAAAGGCAGATTGTGCTGGGAGAAAGTCCAATGCAATTTAAAGAAAGTCACTCTGCTGTAAGGTTCCATCACTCAAAGTTACAGGATACAAAAAAAATAAAGTACAGAGTACTTAGTTTTAATTTAGTAGAAGTAATTTTGATTTGAGGTAGGCTGCATGCTATCTACTGAAAAAGAAATTTATAGACTTTAGTTGTAAAAAAGAGTGAAGCCTTTTGCTCCAAAGAGCCCATCAGCAAGCTGCCTTTCCTGTTTTATCAGTAAGCGAAGCTGAGAGCAAATAACAGATGGGTATGTCCCTTAGGGCCAGCATTGAATGTCCATGAAATATAGCACAATCTACCTCTAATGTATTATGTTTTATAACAGTAGTAGTAGGCGTAGGGCAAAATGAATAATTAGCTCATATCAAAGATCCCTTTTTTCCTACTGAGAAGATGGCAGTGGCTGGCACTTGGGAAATGACCATATTATTTCGGTGTGATGGTTGAAGCAGAGACAAACAGCTTCAGCAGACACATAGAACAAATTTTAGGGGACGATAAGAGCATGAGAAAGATTTTTATGTCTAGATTCAGATCCCCCCAAAAGAACAAAAGTGCCAGTTAACTCATTGCCTCACGAGGAGGCAAATAAACCTCTTCTAGCCATAGAAAAAATTAAGATTAGATTCTCCAGTGGACTTAGTACTGCAATGCATGGAGATTATGCAGGAGAGCCAGTTTGCATTGCTTGGATGGCTGCATTGGATCAACAGCCTCCCTGGACACACACAGCCCAGCCCAGTTATCAGTGGACTCTGTGCTAACACAGCCAGAGCCCTTCTGATACCTGTGTTGCCTTGAATAACACCACCTGGATTTGGAAATATCTCTTAAAGGGCTAAGACTGGGGCTTGTAAAAACCAGCATGTTGAGTAGGAAGCTGTTTAGCCTGCCCCGCAGAAAGCAAGAGAAACATTTAGATGCCTTAGTCAGAAATGAGAGCGACAGGTCTCTGTGTGTGTTCAGGGTGCACAGCTGTGAAAGCTAGCCAACCCCTCCCTGCTCTGGAAAAGCAAACAAGCAGAAAAATCCTATGAATCAAAGAATCGCAGAATGGCAAGGACAACTTTCAACAGACTGGGTTGTTCAGAGCTCCATCCAACCTAGCCTTGAACACTTTCAGGGATGGGGCATCCACAACTTCTCTGGGCAACCTGTTCCAGTGCTTAATAATTCTCACAGTAAAGAATTTCTTCCTAACATCTGATCTAAACCCTCCCTCTTTCAGTTTGAGGCTATTCCCCCTTTTCCTACCACTACTTGCCCTTGTAAAATATCTCTCTCCAGATGTTTTGTAGGTCACTTTAGGTAATGGAAGATAATTTAAGGTCTCCCTGCTGCCTTTTCTTCTCCAGGGAGAACAACCCCATCTCTCCCCTCCTCTCTTCACAGGAGTGGTATTCCAGGTCTATGATCACAATCCTGGGCCTCCTCTGGACTCACTGGGAGAGGTCACCAGTGTCACATCATGCTTTCTGAGGGCTTGAGGGGATTTTGGTTTCTACCACTAGTGAGAAAGAGAGAGAAATGCTATCTCTCTGAGCTGGGGTTCCTAATTGATTTAATATTGAATCCATTTCTGCAAGCAGAGCCACTTCAGCAGGAGAAATTCAGCATATTTCTGGGTGATGAGGGAAACACATGCTGGTGAACACTCCAGGGGATTTGCCATGGTGTAAGTGTTGGGAAGGTCTGTGTGTGTCCAGACTGAAATAGTTCTGTGTGTCAAGGTAAGTTACAGTCCAGTATTTCAGCATCTAAATTTCAGATGAATGCACTTTTGGTGCAAGCCAAAGAACTAAGTCTCATCTGAAAAATCTATTTCTTACTTCCCCAATTACAAAATGGACAACTGTTTTGCATACGTTCACTCTCTGTTAGTTTACGCTTAGCTACTCAACTGTTACTCTAGCTCTATTTGATAGAAAATGCTAGAGGGCCAGATTGCTAAACAGTGTAAATTAACCAATCCCACTGACATCAGCTGATTTTCATAAGCAGGAATTCAGGGCCCTTAGAGTTAATGTGTCCATATTCCCACTCCTGCGTGGGTTTAAAAGAAAAGCAGTGTGATCTGTTTGCAAACAAATAGAAACGTGTAAATTGAAGTGATGCTTCAGCTGTGGTGGTTCAGACTTTCAGACTGTGAAATGTTCCAGGGCCATGGGACTTATTTTTGCCTGGTATTCAAGTTACCTTAAAGCTTACAGGTATAAGTGAAGTTGTTCTTATTCCACCATTCTAAGCTTCCCAAACATTTCAGGTGACAGCACTGCTGGTAGGTTGAATGTGAGTTGAGTTTCACTTGGTTTAAAATTCTATATCTGGAAAAATAAAGAAGTTTGGATAGAGGCAATCTGAATTCAGAATAAACTCAGGTTCAGATAGAGCTCACTACAGTCAGATCTTTCGTGCGCTTGTGAACAATAAAATTCCAGGATATCACATTCAGATTAGACTTGGAGGAATGTTTTACAAAATCCTCTGAGAAAGTAAACCAAAATTCTGTGAAACCAAAAGCACGGGCTTTTAAATTCTCCTGGAATGGAAGGTGAAGAATATTGTATTGAGCTCATGCACCCATATAATTACAAATGAGATGATATATTTGTTAAAGTGAGATTCTGGCATTTTCTGAAATATAATGCTGTAAAGAAGCCATTGAGGAAGTAAGGAAATAAAACCCCAAAACCAAAGCAAAAATCATTATCGGAAGATCTAAATATTAGTTGCATACATTACCTCAGATAGAAAAATATGCTCCGGAAAATAAACAGGAGATGCTTTAGTGGCAATAGCCAAATACAGAAACAACGAGAAAATAATAGCCAGAAAAAGAAGACAACAGCATTAAAGAGGCAAAAATATTTGAAAGTCTGATAAGCAGATATACACAAAGTTTCTTTGGTCTTTGTTTTTGCAGTGGTTTTTACACTTACGTTGTTGAATGGCTGTAAAATTCCTGTACATATGTAGAACTGGGTTCTTTGGAATATTCATCATCCTGTTGGGGGAAATCCTTCCAAATTTATTTAGTTGGTATTTGGTTTACTTGAAAGTTTTTGCTTGTTGAAAGGAATATTAACTTCTCATTCACGAAATGAATGAGAGTAACAAGGTGCCAAAGAGTAACAAGGATTAAAAAAACCAGTTTCCCTGAGGAAGAAATAAAATCAGACTTTCTTGGTTACTGATACTAAATAACTAAATATTACAGCAGTAGCTATGAGAGTTATTTGTATCCATTAAGCATAAAAAGCCAACTGAGGAAAAACTGATGATAAACCACTATGTAGGCATTATGGGGTTGTGGTAGTAAAAAGAGAAAAACGTGAGTAGTTTGTGATGTCTTCAGACTCCCAGGACACTTATATACCTATATCATGTTTTTCTAGTTTCAACACTTTCATTATCCTATACCACCATGAAGAGCAACATAATTTTCCTGTGTTTATGGCTTGTAGTGGCCAGGTATACACAGGCTTCTGAGGAAGAAGGTCCCCATCAGTGTAATATTTTGTGTATTTTGTCTATAAAAACGTCTTCTCCTTGTGTATTAAATCCTAGAATCAGGAGGAACCAGGGAGCCTGAAGATATTTCTTCCAGAACAGCAATCCTCCTGAAGTTTAACAGAACTTCAGGAAAAAGAAAAAAGAAGTACCGCTTTTATTTATATTAAAAAACCCAGTTAGATTTCACACCAATAAAGTGATTTTATGCTGTTTTCATTTGCAATTGTAGTGATAATATTTCAGTGGGAGACTTAATAATAAGAAATACTGAATTTTGTTTGCAGATATGGGGCTGTTTCTCATAGTCCAGAAACAGTGCATGGGTCATCCTTTGATGATCCCGCCGTGTGGATGATAGACTCCTGACTGCTATTAAAGAGTCCCGAGCTTTTTTTTTGCTCAAAGAAAGTATTTTCCAGCAAGTCTTTCTGCTGAGTTGGGGACCTCCCCGAAAAAAGCAGCGGACACCGTGAGACTGCTAATTTGTAACCTACTTTTTACCCTTTTCAGTGTGGTTCCAGTCGAATTGCAAGCGTGTGAGAGAGTTGGGAAGGTGCTGGATTTGCCCCAGCTCCTTTTTCCTGTCTCCCCGGTTTCATTCTCCCAGCCATCCCCACTAGATGGTAGCATCAGCCCAGCTGCGAATTCCGGCTCCTCCGGTCGTCCCCCGGTGCGCCTGCAAAATGTCGCTGTGATGGGGTTTTGCCTTTTTTTTTTTTTTTTTT
>VZRV01003803.1:191080-230933 GCA_013398115.1 Falcunculus frontatus
TTTTGTTTTGTGGAGGGAATCGGTGTTCTTGCTGCTCCGGGGTGCTTCGTGCTGCTTCTGGGGTGGTGTCTCAGCACGAAAGGCGATACTAGCATTTATTATATGGGGTCGGGGCAACGCCCGGTGTCAATCCAGGCTGGAGGATGAACAGATGGAGAGCAGCCCTGCCCAGAAGGACTTGGGGGGGCTGGTGGAAGAGAGGCTGGATATACTCTGGCCATGGGCACTCACAGCCCAGAAAGCCAAACATATCCTAGGCTCATCCAAAGCACCGTGGGCAGCAGGGGAGGGAGGGGATTCTGTCCCTCTGCTCTGGTGAGACCCCACCTGCAGTGCTGCCTCCAGCTCTGGGGTCCCAGCACAGGAAGGACATGGATCTGTTGGAGTGACTCCAGAGGAGGCCACAAAGATGGTTGGAGGGATCGAGCACCTGTTCTGTGAGGAAAGGTTGAGACAGATTTGCTCAGCCTGGAGAAGACTCTTGGGACACCCTATTGCTGCCTTTTGATACTTGAGGAGGGCTTCTGGTAAAGGTGCAGACAGACTTCCTACCAGAGCCCATTGTGATAGAACAAAGGAAAATAGTTTTAAACTAAAAGAGGTTCGATTTAGATCAGATATAAGGAAGAAGCTTTTACTATGAGAGTAGTGAATCACAGGAAGAGGATGCCCTGAGAGGTGGTAGATGTTGCATCCTTGGAAGTATTCAAGGTCAGGTTGGATAGATCAGTTAGAACAGCCTGATCTAATTGAAGATGTCCCTGCTCATTGCATGGGGGTTGGACCAGGTGACCTTTAAAGGTCCATTCTAACTCAAACCACTCAATGATTCTCTGCTTAGGGGACGAGATGATGCTCAGGACTAGGGATGCACATATGGCAGCTTCATGCAGATCAGGCTGAAGACTGTTGAAAGAAGTAAAGGAAATAAGAACCATATCTCTAGCAGTTTTGTTTTTTTACCCTCAGATTTATTACCTTGTATCTTTTGCATACTCTAATTTTTCATTGCAATATTTAACATGGATAGCAGCTAAGAGGAGGGCCATTAATAATGTCTCAGAATGAGCTGTATTTTAGCAGTTGTATTTTGCAACATACAGTCCTTACTGGTGTTTAAATTTATCTTTTGTTCAGATGGGTCAGAAATCCTGGCCCTTGTTCTGCATGTGTTTTATACTTTTATCACCATAACTATTCAAAATCAGTATTCTTTCAGAAATTATAGTGTTAAAATGGAGCTAGGAGTACAAGCTCCTGATTTTCTTCTTGGGATTCAGAGAATATCTAGAATAATAGAAAAATGGACTTGTTTCCCAAGCCAAATGTTACCTGTTTTGCTTTAAAAGATATTCATCTTTAAATCCTCCTTTCCGTTTTCCCTGTCCTCCTGACTTTCCTAGTTCATTTGGAGTGGCAGGTATAGCAAAGTATTTTGATGATGAGGGTTTTGAAGATGTTTGGTAAGTTGAGCAAAAACTTTTCTGAGGGGAAGACAGAGGGTTTTTTGGTCCATGAAGAAACAAGAAAAGCAAAAATTTACTGAAGATTAGTGAGGAATAAGGAAGGATTCTTGTATGTGCAGTCTGTATATTGCACAGAGCATAGTGAATGAGACAGGGATCAATATGCATTCTTCCAGTCATATCTTTCTAAATCTTTAAATTATGGGATCTTCTTGTTTTCAGTAATACTCTTTTAAGATAGAAAATTACATAATGACTAACAGTGACAGTATGTTAAAACCCCAGATATTTTGCTCAGAAGGCAGTGACTAAATTAAAGCTTTATCTCAGCCATACTAATGAGATGCAGTGGCATTGCAGTCTTTAATTACAGGATCCCTTGGATCAGATCCTCAATGCATATAAATGGCTGTAGCTCCATCAGAGTCAAAGCCAGTGTACACTAACAGAGAATGTAACTCCTTTTCTTGAACAGGGTAATTTTCCAGAGAAGAACCTTCATTTACTTGAATGAAAAGAAATTCTATGTATAAAATATTTTAATCTGGTCTACTTACCCACAGGTGTAGGGAGCTGCTTCAGCTTATCAAGAGCAGTACACCAGGAAATGTGTTGTTATTATATTATATCATTAAAGACTGATCATATACTTAAAAACCTGTATCATCACCCATATGGACAAGAGGCAAAGCCCTGGAACCCATTTTTAGCTGGCAGCTACCTAAATGTTCAGTTTCCCCATTCCATTAATATGTAATTTTATAGGGCTGCTCTAGAGCCCTCTTCTAGTATTAATGCAGCATTCCTTTCATATACCTCTCTCATGCCAGAATGCAAATATATTGGTCCTAATGCTTCAACCTGTTTTTGTTTTGCATCAGCAGTTGAGGTAAAAAAAGCTAAATCTAATATTTCCATCCCTCCCCATATAATTTCCTTGATTATAAATACATAATGGTTTTGGATTCCGTGTGCTAAATTGCTGCAGGTTCCCTGTGAGCATTAAAGGTTGCTGTTGAATGCTGACCAGTTTTAAATACCTCAGCAGGCATTAAAAGCCTTGCATGAAGGAAGTGACTTGGCCACATCTCTCTGACAGTGGGGCTTCAGTGCTGGGTTTAAGTAGCAGACACTACAGAGAGGACACAGGTTCACCCTGCACTTGCTGCCGTATGCAGACTCCTCTAGCCTTGATTTTTCATGAAAACTGTTGTGGTTTTAAACTTCCTGGAGCTTAATTAATAAACATGACAAGGAAGTGAGACTTGGCACAAAGCCCTTTCCCATCCAGCACATGGGCATAGTAGGGTAATTGCAGTTATTTACATTTGGCATCCAGCTGGCTGAACTAACAGCACAGTATCTTTTTTTTTCCTCTTGGAGTAGAGAGGTTATTAAATTAAACAGGTTAATGTAGCTGCAGCATTTCATCCCCTGCTATCCCTGCAGCCATAGTAAATCTGCCACCTGTTTATTTCCATAAAAATTCAATTACAGCACCACCAGTTTATTCTTCTTATGTGCATTGTTAACTTCAGGCAGTTTCAGACTCAAAGTGTGTGGCTTGTTCCTTTCCAAAGCTGTTTTTCCAGTGCTTCTCCTTAGCTGCTAGCTTTTCATTTTGTTAAGTATCCCAGCCCCACACCCCTTGAAAATGAGAGAATAGATTTCCGCTGTGGTGCCTTGCCTTGGTGGTGCAAAAGGTGAAGCAACACGTGCACCTACACCCATATACAGCCATATACAGCCATACACACACATATACACACATATACACACATATACACACATATACACACATCTCATCCCACTGTGGGGCACAAGCAGAGAACTGGCTGTAGGCTCCCAGCAGCAGCAGTTAAAAGAGGTTAGCAAAACAGGCTAATGACTTACAGTAAACCAAATATCTTTTAAAATCATGCATAAATTCTCCCCCTTCCTTCCTCTTTCCTGACTTTCTCCTCTAAGAGATACAAACACATCTATCTGTAGCAAGGAGGTTCTGAATGGGGTGCCCCTTCATATTTGGGTTGCATTAGGTAAACCACAATCTTTAAAAGATCATCCTTGAGACTCTGTCACTGGATCAGAAGCAGCAAGTAGCCTGGACTGGCTCTGTCTGTGCTGGCTGCAGGTGCTCATTTGGGTGTGACAAGAACTGGAGGTGGGTGTCAGAGTGAGGAGGGAAAGGGAAAGGCATGAAGATAAGTCACCTGGCAGACTTGTTTCACGGTATCACTTCACCCCCTCAGGATCCCAAAGGGAATGATAACATTTCTTAATATTATACAAAGTTTAGAGAGCTTTAAATGAAATATAAGCACTGCTGGTTTTTATTTGTTTTACCACAAATCATACCATTCCTGCAGCTGACTGTTTCAAAAAATATCACAGCTTTTCACTCCCTTATTTGTGGTGGAACGAATAAGTTGGAAATGTTATTCTTCCAACAGTCTAATTTCTGGTCAGATGCTTTTCCATTTCACCAGTGTTCCCTCCTCTTCCTCCACCTCCACCTGATTTTGTGGTTAAGAGCTTTTGCTTCTGATAAAAGCAATAGTTTTAATGGGGAGCCTGAAGGTCAAAATTCAGAGAAAGAAACAGTGTTCGACTCAGAAACACGTAAAAAGCTGTCATCCTTGGTTCTGGTATTGCTGCTAGCACAGGCATTATGGGAATGAAAGGACCTTTTTCCATGTGCTGTTGCAGGGAGAGCATTTAAGTAATTAAGGAAAATAGGAGCAGGGTTCTCTTACTGCAGAGAAGGGAAAAACACTGCTTTTTTCCTCAGGGGATGGGATAGCTTCATTTAAAAATTGCAGCAACTAAAAGTGCCTCTTTTAGGACTTATACAGAGATTCAGGGGCTGATTTCCCCCTGCTTCACGTCTTGCTGTGCCCTGGGACATTGTAAGTGGCCACCAAACCTGTGATTTCCCTAGAACATCCCCTGTGGCAGTATTGGCAGAGGTACAGACTAATCTGCACTGAGCGGAATAGTTCACTGGGCTTGTGGAGCTCTCGAGAGAGACTAGATTTATTAACCCTTCTTCCGTGGCAAACAGGTAGGTGTTTTCCTCAGAAAAATACCACACTACCAAAAGAACATCGGCTTATAAAAACATTGACTGCTATTGTTGCCCGTTGCATTATTGGTTTTGATTTTTGCAAATACAGACCCGCTCACTCTGAACACGTTTTGTGACTGGCTTCTTCCTCCTGAAGTCAGTCAAGAGAACATGCTCCAAGGCCACCTTCTCATCCTGCAGTGGCTTGAAGGCTGCTTTGGTGGGGGAACCTCTCATTATACCTCTCTGAAAGGGAAGACGCACTTGCTTCATCCCACTTTCCACGACAATACTAGTTATAAATCAACTGTGTTGCATTTGTAAAGGAAAACTGGGGCATAAGGAAATGCTGCTAATACCGACTTATATGGGTTTTATCTCATGTGTTCAATAGCCCTTGACACGAATTATGTGTCTACTTTCATATACTTTTTCTGAGTTTTGCATAATAAATAATTATACATTGCTCAGGTTGGATTACACTAACAGTCTTTGGAAATCTCCCTCATTTTTTATTTTACTGTTTTCCTCTCCAGAGTTATATCCTTAGGAGAAGAACGGTTGCAGAATTTTGTGTAATGATTTAAATTTGGAATGGCAATATTTTCAAAGGACAATTAAGAGAGGGTAAATGGGGTTTATATTTATGTTATGGTATTTTGTCAGAACCAGACATAGGTGAATTTTCTTTGGATACCAAATTACTCATCTTCAACACAGTTAAACATTAGTATTTTTTTCCTTCTGGATGATTAGAGTCTTTTAAGTAAAATTATAATTAATTTTTTTCAGTCTTGACTATCATCTCAAGCAAAACCAACAAGGAATTTGTGCCTCTGCTTACATTTAAGAATGCAATTGACTTGGGTTTTCTTTACATGCCAGAGTTCAAGTTTGCCTGCTGGTTCAAGGATTTGCATAACCATGTTGAAATCAGAGTAAATGTTTGGGCAGGAATTTCTTGGCAGGAGCCAGAGCATTAGAATCTAGTCTTTCTGCAAAACAGCAAAGTGTTGCTGTTTTTGTTGTTGAGTAGTAAGGGCTTATTTTAAAAAAGTAAACTGTAGTGATGTGTTTGCTCTTGCTGCAGGTGATCTCACGTGGTTGTTACAAAACTCCTGGAGTCATAAGGCTATGTTGTTTGCATTAATTGACCACAAACTGTATTTGAAAGATTGTTGAGGAAATGATTAAAGAAACCCAAAGAACACTGGACAGTTTCCAAATCTTTCTCATTTGGGGGTTTTAGGGTTTAACTGGCAGCTTTAACAGCACCCCTTCATAAGAATAAGTAAATAATAAGTTATTTTATCATTATAGAGAAATTGTCATCATGGTGGAGAACTTTTCCCCATGACCCCTGAGAAAAAAAAAGTATTTATATATGTTCCTTGTATCTTTTGTAAGGAACAATTGACCAAGTAGCCCTGTGAAGCTTTAAAAGCTCGAAATCATTTGGAAGCAATACGCAAGTGCTATTCATCCCTATTGAAATGTGGCCTTTTTCAGGGTAAAATGTGACAACTTTTTGATAGAAAAGTAAATGACCATGTAGGGAAGTTAGATTCTGTGGGCTATAGTAATGCAGCACGTAATTACTCCAAATAAGATGTGGTCAAAGAAGCCAGAGTCCCATTTTATGGGAGACTCTTTTTCTCTCTCTCAAAAGAGAGACTCTTTTTCATTATGAAGAATGATACAACTTTGGTTTTGTTTTTATCTTTTTTGTTTGTTTGGTTTTTATTTTTGTTTTTGTTTTGTTTATTATACTGTAAACATTGAGCTTTGTGTTGGTTGAGTCTTTTTTACTATAGAACACCATAATTTTAGACTCTTTTTATGTCCTTTTATATAGGTTAAATTTCTCGGCCATTATCCTTTATGTGACATAATCCCCTAAAGAAAGTTTTAATGCATTTAATAAAAGACTTAGGCATCGTTTTTATCTTAATTCAAACAGGTACTCTGAATCCAGGACACTGGATTCAGATGATCTGATTTTACCAATTCCTTTCAGAATTTTCTAGAAAGCAGGAATGTTAATTTATTGTGCTGAACTTCCTGGAATGGTATTAATAAATGTTACAGAATGGAAATGTGTTACTATCTTTTGACACTATCATTCCTCAAGTTGCACATAGGAAGCCTTCCTTCCTGTTATCCTCCAAGTTTATTTATTTTAGCCTAGCAGATGCATTTATTATTTGCTGTCTACATCTTCTTCATAAGAAAAAGATCACTTTATCCTTTATCAGGACATACTTGCTGTTAACTAAGGCATACTGAGTGCTCTTTGTCACAACACAGTTTGGATTTATTTGTGTATAATTTATTCTCCTACTTTTGTGGATGGATAAAGTACAGTGCCAGATGGACCTCGAGTGCTGTTCTGATGAATAGGTGGATTCCATCCAGAATGGAACAAATAGGGCATTTAGAAGAAATAACATTATAACATCCTCAGCAGGTTTTCCATGGGAAAAAAATATTTGGAGACTGCTTCTTACCATTACACAAATTATTTAGAAAAGCAAAAGCTCTTCTTTCTCTTTACCATACCTACAAAATGAAGATGGATTTTCCCAGATTACATGAAGAGAATGCAATCAATGGGTTATCAATACTCCAAAAATAAAATAAGTCTTGAAATTGCTGCATTCACCAGTCAAGAGGAAGCCAACAGTTCACTGATGATATCTAGCTATCCTTATTTATGTAACCTGATATACAACTATATAAGAAATCTACATTAGTGGAAAAGTTGTATTTTGAAGAACATCGTACAAATATTTAAAAACCACTAAGTATATACATGAGGAGGGAGAGAACTGTACTTTTCCCCTTTTTTAATCCTTTTTTTCTCAATTTTAGTTACTTTTGGTGACACAGTTTACCAGAACTAGTAGAATACATTGGGAACACGGGAATAGAACACTGGGAATGTTTCCTAGTTTGACTCCCTGTATAATTGTGAAATCAATGAAAGCTAAAATTGTGTAAGAAAGAATAGAGAAAAGGCAGAATTTCCAAACTGTTGTTGTGCCCACAATTTTAAGAGTTATTCTTGTTCCTATTAATGTTAAATTCTCATGTAAAACTTTGTTTTAGCAATTGGCCAAGAAAAAATTGCTGAGGGTTGACAGCATTGCTCAGTCTACCCTTTCTTTCTGTGATAAACAGATGTCACTATTCTTCTTAAGCAGTAATTGCCAATATACCAGTGAAAAATTACTTAGAAGAGCATCCAAATGGAGTATCCCATTCAAATAACTGCAGGCTGACTGCCAGCTTTAAAAAGTAATAATTGACAGCCAGAACCTGGGGTGTTTGTGGGCAACATCAAGGTGTCAACAGCCTGACAGAGCTTGTCTATCATTCTAAAAAGAGATAATACATTTGAAACCTTGTGAGCTTTAAGGGGTAATGACTATAAAGGCAGCCTGGGAGATCATTTTCTCTGTGTGTCCATTCCAAGGATAAGCTGAAGGCTAAACACTTGTTTCCTGTAAGTTTTTGATCAGAACTTCTCGGAGGTGTACACATGAACAACAGTGTAATGATTTTGTGTTTTAACCCCCTGGTTGAATTTTACTATTTGGAAAACAGGAACACGGCTCATGTCGGAAATTCAGATAGCATATGAAAATCTTTCTATTTTTTCCCTTTCTCCCTCAAGTTTCATTAAAGCTTTTCCACCAGTGGTAAGATTCATAGTGCAATTAAACTAAATGAGTGATTCCTGTGCGCTCTCTAGAAGCAGTGATTTCAGGATTCTTAGATTATATTTCATGTGAAAAAACAAAGGAAATAACTCCCCTCCAGTATTTCATTTTTCCTTCAGCACTATTAGACGGTTGCATTTGCTGTGGCAGAAGCATCCCTTTAAGCTCTGGAATACAGTGGCTTTTTCCTCTTAATATTTCAATAGGATAGCCAGGGGGCTATATAGTTATTTACTGTTAGTTTCAGGGGTTTTTTTTAACAATCATCAAATAAAGAGCATAGAATATATTTATAAAAGTGATTTTTGATCAGAAATTTTCATTTCTTATCTTGGATGTGATTGGGCCACAATGGGGCACAGAACACAAGTGCATAGTTCCATGAAAATGGGTTTAGGTTAGTCTAGTTAGGTTATCAAGTTAGGTTAGTTAATCAAGTTAGGTTAGTCTAGACGAAGTTATGTTAGTTCATCCCACTGAGATTTATATCTTTGTGTCTTCTCATCGGATGTTTGTGTGAAAATTACTTGGTGGTTGCTAACAGAAGATTGTTTTGTAGATATGAAGAACCTTTTATTTTTAAGAATGTGAGCTGCAGGTGATGCCTTGAGTTTTTAGCTTTTATATTCTGCATTGCCTACTGTAAAACTCTGAAGTGTCTTACAGCCTGCTGCTGCTGCTCTCTTATGTTAAGATAGACATAACAAAGTCTCTGGGTTTGCTGTCCAAGGACACCCAGGCTGTCCTGGGCCCAGAAATGTGTAAACCAACATCTTGAGAAGGGGGCCTGAGCTTAGAGAACTTACATCAGTAGCTAAAGTTTTAGTTGGTGAATTAATGCTGATATGCAAATGGACCAAACCTATAAAAGTGTGAAGAACTCGTGAGTTGTCGTCCATCTTGGGGTCCATTTTGGCAGTAGCCTCTGGGGTCCCCAGGGTGTACCTTTGAAGGCCTTTAAAATAAATATCACCTTTATTGCCTTACTCCTGTCTAGTCTCTGTTTCAGGGAAACCTGAAAAGTCCTACTAGTAGTATTTGAAGACATAACAATTTCGCATGGGCTGCAACGTGGTGTGGGGGTCGATGGACTGGTGCTGCGCTTCTCCCACAGAGTCCCTGGCAGAGACGCTGTGGTGGTGCTCTGTCAGCAGCTACACGAGCACCCAGCCTCACCCTTGCTGGTGGATGCAAGCAGCCACTCACACACAGTTCTGTGCATTACAGAGATGAAGAGGCAAGAGGGATTCTTTGTGTGCAATTCCAAGGCCATTTATTGGGGTCCGTGTGGACTGTGAACAAACTGCTCCGAAGAGGGGCAGAGACGGAGAACCTCGAACAAACCCGCACCCGTTTTTACCCCGAGGGGTCCCAGGGGCTGGCAGAACATCAGTAACCAATAATCTGAGGGCTGGGGGTGAGGAAAGGTTGAATGGCATAACAGGGACCAATGGAAGAGGGGAGGGGAGGGGGGCAGAGGACCAGGGACCAAGGGAAAAAGAACCTTCTGGCACAGTGTTGTGGGGAGAGATCACTTTGAAACAACATGGGGAGTGTAGGGTGGACTTAACCACTGCAACAGGGCTGCACCTTGTACTTGAAAAACAGTGTGACAAGTTGTAGTCTATTTTTAATTGATAAAATCAGATAAGCTGTGTTTTCAGTGTTCTTAATCTTCACTGATACTCTGAGAATACCAGTCACAATTTACCTGTTGAAGTCTTGATCTTGAGCATCAGATTAAGGTCCCTGATTCATTGCATGAATTAGTTCTACTGTTTATTATTGCTTTTAATAGAAAAGATCTAAACAGAGTGCTGTACACTGTATTGCTAGAGTTAGTTACCCTTTGTAAAGTAGAATAGTCAGCTCTATTCATCTGTCTCCTGCTACATTTTATGGACTACATAAGAGAAGAAACAGCAGTAGTGTGTGAGTGTGAGAGCTCATTACTTTTAAAGGTGGTTTGCAATTCTTTTATTGATGTAATTAAGTCAAGAGAAGAAGTTGTGGAAAGGCTATTCTAGATAAGGGCCATAGAGTCCCTTAAAATACAGATATCCAGTGGCAGGTAGGGGTGGGTAGGCAAGGGATCAAGTACAAAAGCAGATATCCTTGAAAACAAATCTATTGAGGTTTTACAACCTGCTAGCAAACTAATCTTGACAAATGAGGTGGCAGTGGAGCTGTGTGAGAGAGATTTAGTCCTTCAACTCCATGTGTTTCTGAGGGTGGAGCAGCTCCCTGGAACAGAGAAAACCATAGAGGAGGGTATTTCACCACTCTGGGAAAGAGGAAATTAAAGCACCATATGAATTTTTCTGCAGAAATGAAGTAACAGCAGAGGTCTGCGCAGGTGATGCAATGATATAGGGAATACACGAAGTCTCTAAATGAAAAATGAGTCCTTTCATTTTAGGCAGAGCAGATGTTTTACCACTTTTCTTATGGTGAGAATAAAGTCCAGCATTGTGTATTGACTTCTGCTGTTCTGTAAGCTGCAGGAGCAAGGTGCCAACAAGCAACTTCTTTCTTGATTTGGGCATTAGAAACTTTGGATACAAAATATTTACTTTCTAGCTGATGATAGATGTTTGTCATTCTCTCTTCGTAAGATTTTGAGGTTAATATTACTAACATCATCCTTATTCAATTACAAACTATATATTAAAAAAAACTTTAATATTCTAAAATATCTGGTTTTGAAGTCTGAATAACTTTCTAAATTTGAAAAAGGTTGAGATACTTTTACAGATTAAGAACAAAAAACATTTGAAACATATTTTGGATCAAAATTATCCCTTTATACACTTTTGCTCTCATTTATCCCAATACATTTTTGGTAATCAAAATGTGTACAATCAATCTCTATTGTGTACATTGTCCGATCATCCATTCGTTCTTTCAATTTGTTGGGACAGGATCAAGGAAGAAATGTGACAGTACGAGGAAGAGAAACAATTACAACAGAAAGAAATGGGCTTGTTACAAGCCTACAGGCAGTTAAAGTGATAGTTGTTCTACTGTGAAGCAATTAGCAGCTAAGACTGTAGGAAATTTTTAATTGAGTATTGATTTGAAACAAAAGCAGGGCTCACTGAAGTAGTTGCGATCTGTTGAACTGCTCTCATCTTGGCTTAATATAGGCTTTCAGACAATAAATAAATCTGTAGACAACATTTGCCTTTTTTTAAACATTTTGGAGGATCAGGATAGGGATCTTTTGGACAATCAAAAATGGCAGTGTTTGGAAGATGCTACTCTAAGGTTATAAGTGACAGCTATGAGAATTCTGTTCAATTATATAACACTATTGAAGTTTCACCTTCAAAGAACAAAACTGGCATCTATATCACCTCCAACTTCAGTTGAAAGTCTTTTGTAGTGTTTAAGTCTTAAATGATATGTGGGGATGTTCTTAAATATGTACTCAGGAAAAGGGAATCGGAAACAGGAGTCCCAGTGGAGAAGTTTTGTTGGAAAAGTTTGCCACGTCTTAGAGATGCATCTGTTTGAGACTGAGGGACTTTCATTCCCTTCTTAGCCACAAAAGCTAGTTTCCTGACAACCCCTCTTTTTTTTTTTTTTTGTGAGGGAGAGAAGCAGCAGGTTCTTTTTCTCCAGCCCATTGGGTTTATGTGATATATTTGTCTCCTTTAGTTTTACATTGTTTCTTGTCAAATAATTCTCTTTGCACACCCTTATCTAGTATAGTTTAGCTTCTACTTTCAGATAAGAAAGCAAATATCTAGTTTTAGTCATAAACCTTAAAATATTCATGACAAACACTAATTGATGTTGATTATAGTATGCACATGAATCTGAAGCAAAATATCTTTGGAAAAATATTCCCTGGTGGCATTTATAAATGTCAAAGAGATTGATAGGCTTTCTGTCTGTCTCTCTTCTCAATGTCCATATAGATTTTAACAAACTCACTGCATCTTTCCTTTTGCTTCTATTTCTCTGCATTTCATCCTCATTGATAATAGTGTCAGCACAGATGAAAATGTAAACTATGCTCCTATGGAGCTCTTTCCAAATTTTAGCTTCCTGCACAGTAGGCTGGCCCAGAAGACATTGCCTATCCTAAACTACAGACAATTAGATTAGCAATTTATTACTAAAAAATCTTCGAATTGCAATCTTATGTTGCTGCCTACTTAGAAATTCACTTTTTGTGTGCACGGCTGGTTGCTACTCTAAACTAAATGTCTAATGATATTGAATGAAATTTACTGTGGTTACCATTTGATAGATGTGAAACTCAAGCAGAGTGGCCCAAAATTATGCAGAAATATCTGAGCTTACGTTTCATCCTCTTCCTTGAACAGTTTTAAAAAAGGAGTCTGGGGGAAATTGACCCATGTGAGTTTCTGTAATGAACTATCACAAGACTGAGGGTGGAACAATGAAATTCTGGTACTCAGACCTCTGCTGTAACCATTTTAATTTTTTTTGTTAACAGCAAGATGAATAATACACTGACTCCTCCTGTTACTTATAATTCAACAGACACTGCAGTAGGATGAGTGTTGCTAATTATGATGAATTACCATTAGGCTAGTTGTATCTAAACCGGCAAGTCAAAAGATTGAAAAAGTACAAACTATCTTTCAGACAGACAGAGGAAAAAGCATTTAGCAAAAGTGAAAATCCCAGACTTTTTCTCATAGTCCATTCAATTTCTCAATTACATTTATTACGTTCTTTTGCCTCCAGCATCGCCAGAAAACCGTTTGACCTGACTGAATTCACCAACAAAGCTGAATGTATGTTCCTGTCTCTGAGAGCTAGATATATTTCTGCCTGAAGCACCTGTTAGGCCTGTCATGCCTAAATTGAGGGAGACTGAATAATGACTTAAATTGATGAAGAGCATTAATACAATTATTTTTTGATCCTAAATATTCTGTAATACCCTAAGCTTTTTTCATACACAGCTTCAGAGTAGAAAGGCTTTTTTTTGCTATAGAGTATATCTGAAATTTCATGGAAAAGGACTAAAGTTCATTCTTACTCGTGTATTTTCATAATACTTTGAGCCTTTTGATTTTAGGTGCCCACTCTGTTTCTATTACAAAAGCAAGAAACTCAGCATAAATGATACCTGTTCAGGAAGACAGTACCTGTGCTTCTGACCATGCATCCATGTGTTCTTCGGCCTAACTTTTGAAAACAACTGTGCTGTCATATACTGAGTGACCGGGAATGACAAAGGCATTGGAGGAAAGCATGTCTGATGTCTTCATGTCATCTCGGACCATCTTGCAAGTTAATGTGGGAGCACATTAGAACAGTGACCTGATGCTTCAGAAATGGCAATTCATAATTTATACTGGAAGATATGTGAATGACAACAAGATCTGATAATCCAAATATCACTTTTCTTTAAATAGGCTGATATGATAGTCTGGTGAATGGTCTGTTAAATGGATAAGAAAGTGGTTGGACAGTCACCCTCACCAGAGGGTCGTGGTTCAGAGTTCCAGTGGACACTGGTGACAAGTGGTGTCCCTTGGGTCTGTATTGGACCAGTGTTATTTAATATCTTCATTAATGACATGGGCAGAGGGATCAAGTGCACCCTCAGCACACTTGCAGAGGACACCGAGCTGAGTGGTGCAGTTGACACACCTGAATGATTGGATGCCATCCAGAGGGACCTGGACAACCTCAGGAAGTGGCCCCATGGGAATCTCATGAGGTTTAACAAGACCAAGTGCTGGTGCTGCGCCTGGGTCAGGGCAAACCCCCGGTGTCAATCCAGGCTGGAGGATGAACAGATGGAGAGCAGCCCTGCCCAGAAGGACTTGGGGGTGCTGGTGGAGGAGAGGTTGGACATGCCCTGGTCATGGGCACTCACAGCCCAGAAAGCCAAACATTCCTGGGCTGCATCCAAAGCACCGTGGGCAGCAGGGGAGGGAGGGGATTCTGCCCCTCTGCTCTGGTGAGACTCCACTTGCAGAGTTGCATCCAGCTCTGGAGTCCCAGCACAGGAAGGACATGGATCTGTTGGAGTGACTCCAGAGGAGGGACACCAAGGTGACTGGAGGGAAGGAGCACCTGTTCTGTGAGGAAAGGCTGAGAGAATTGGGTTTGTTCAACCTGGAAAAGAGGAGGTTTCAGGGTGACCTAATTGTGGCCTTCCAGTACCTGAAGTGAGACTACAAGAAAGATGGAGAAGGACTTTTTTTAGAGACATGTAGTGACAGGACAAGGGGGAATGTCTTCAAACTGAAAAAGTAGGTTTAGATGAAATATTAAGAAAAAATTCTTCAGTGTGAGGGTGGTGACGCCCTGGCACAGGTTGCTTAGAGAAGTTGTGGATGCCCCATCCCTGGGAGAATTCAAAGCCAGGATGGATGGAGCTATGAGCAAGCTGATGTAGTCAAAAATGTTGTCCATAGCAGGGGGTTGGAACCAGATGATCTTTAAGGTCCATTCTATCATCTCTGGTTTTTCTCCAACCACCCACGTGACATGTGACAAATACAGGTCTTCAGAAAGGCTGAAAAGATTTTTGATTGATTATTAATGAGACAAAAATAGTCTCTACACTGGTACCAGTGACCCTTTATGGAAGAAAGAGCCAGCAATGTTTAGTGTTAATATCTGAGCACAAAGTGATATAAATGGGCACCTCAGTGCTGCCCATGGGGAAATAAAAATCCCAGGCACAGATTGCCTTGGTGCTGTATGCACTGGCAAGGGATTTACTGTAGATTGTGGCAAGTCTTGGGGTCTTTTCCGTCTGGGTAAAGAGATTCCGCTTTAAAAGAGAATAAAGTACTTTAAGCAAAGTTTTAATCTGAAGACAGAAATGTCCCAGAGACATTCAGAAATCCATTTTTAGTGCACAGGACAATGAAAAGATGATGAACAAAACTCATTCTTCTGTCCATGCCAATTTTCTACCACTGGACATACTGTACTTCTAAGTAATTTTATATGGTATACATATAAGAAGTCTTTGCTGAAGTGTTCATGAAGGGAAGCTATGTATATATGCACTAACTGTGTTGTAAGACATCTCATGTGTAATAAAAATATGCAACTCATGTTTTCTTGATTCCAAAGCAGTTGTACTGTAACGTTAGAGATGCAATTTGGCTGGAAAGGAGTTGTAGCAGGAACAGATTGTTAAATGCCTTTAAAAAATTATTACTTATTTCTTAACAAGCTGCTTTGTGCGCAATTTCTCTATTCTGCTGAGAAAGAAGTATAAATTGGAGTTGGTGTTTGTCTAAATAATTTCATTATATTTTGGTATAGTAACTCAGTGAAGTGGTGAGGAAACATAACATCTTTGTCTTAAACTGATGTTTCAGTTCTTTGGCTGGCATGTAAGCACAGCTAATTTTTGCTGCAAGCATGTAAGTCGAACTGGGTTTGCTTGTGGGGTGTGGGATGGTTCTTTTGTGATCAGATTTGTATTTTCTATTAGACCTATCCAAATGTCAGAAAATACAGAGTCATATCCCCCATGTGGGTTCTCTTTGTCTTTTCGGGATTTCTTGGGAATGCCAGAACTGTCCTTTAATGCCCTCAGTTTTTCATGTCAGGAAAATCTGCAGCCTTTCTTCCCACCTTGTTCTGCGATCTTACAGATTTCACAAGCTATTATAATCATGGCTTTCCCAGGTCTGTGCCTGGGTAGGGGACTTCATACTCAAGGTAGGGGATGGCAGAACGAATATTGCTGGTGGTTTGGAAGTCCTGAGTCACAATCCTCAACAAGTCTTCAGCCATAGGGAACTTTCTTTTTTGCTCTGGGGGATGTGCTATTTTAGTCAAAAGGAAGAATAGATGTTATTTGTTGAAGACCTTACCGATCATCTTCAGCTTTAAAGGATTATATAACTTTAGGCACTGAAGACTGGACTGCTTATATTTGGGGAAAGATAGTCTACAACCAAATTTCTCTTCTTGGTTTTGTATTGCTGTGGTGGGAAAAACTAACTATGTCATAAAGCAACATCTGCTAAGTAGCTTTCCAAGTACTTTGGGATAGCAGATGCTACTAGAAGTGCAGTATTTCAAAATTTTAGTGTGGTTTTTTTTCCCCTGCTGCCATAGGAAGCAAAATAGATCAAGAAAATACCTTCGGTCTTGTGAAGTTTTCAAATTTACTTTGCTGTGCAGTTTATGTATTTTGTAATTAGCACCTCTTTTTTTTTGGGTAAAAGTCTTAAAGTTATGAACATAGGTGAAAATTCAGTCTGATTTCTGATTGGTCCAGTTCACTGAAACTGGGTGTCCCACCTCACAGATTCTTCATTAGGATTTATATGTTAGATACCCTTGTGCTTAACAACCCTTCACTTACAGCAGCTGACTGAACTAACTCTCGCAGCTCTAAAGTTTACCTGATATCCCACTCCTGATGGGGCTCTTAAATCTGCATTTCATTTTGGTCAAAGTGAGTGAAAGATCAAAGGAAAACAAAAATGAAATAGAAAAATCAGAGTGGCTTGGTGAAAAGGATGGACATCCTTCCCCAAGTTACTCAGGAGTATCAGAATTTAGGTGATGGATTATCATTATTACACCCTTTCCAGTTTTTCATTCTTTTAGATGTTCTGTGACATGGCTTGTTATCTTGTGTCAACATCACTTTCTGTTATTTTGGGGAGTAGTCAGGGCAGAACCAACAGTTACACTGAAAGCTGTCCTAAGATTAAAAACATGTAAAGTTTCCTGCATTTGGTGATATTTCCTACATTTGGTAGTGAATGCAAAGGTGCTCTTACTTTTCTCCTGCTTATCGCCTCTTTTCAAACAATCATTTCTCTGAAAATTTAAATGAAGGTATTTTTTGTAACAAAGGAACTACAGTAATGTGGGGAAAAGTCTTAAAGGAATTTTCTCACATTATTCTAACAAGATACTGCACACCATTTGAAATTTCAGAAAAATTTCACAGTATAATTCCACATCAAATTGTTAAAATGCAGCTAACACTTAAACATCTATATTATTTCTCTCCTCTAACCTCCAACACTCTAGAAGGAAAAGAAATTTTGGAAAACAGTGTTCACTTGTGTTCTACAATGCTCAGAACGACATTATCCATCTGGTGTCTGTGTGCTCATATCACACTCTCTTCTCACATCTAGTAATTTTTCTGTGTTATGGCACACATTTGTTTCAAGGACAGGGTGGTTTTGGTATGAGATTCTAACCTGTCGGGGTTTGACCCTGGCTAAAAGCACCAGGTACCCATGAGAATCGTAATGAAGGGTTCATGAGTTGAGATAGGGATTATGGGAAAAAAACACTTTAAGGCAAAACAGGTTCAAAACTTAAACAGTATAAAGAAAATTTATTATTAACAGAATTAAAAGTAAAAAGGGTAATGAGAACTAAAATAAACCTTTAGAACACTTATTTTCTTCCTAGCCCCTCCCTCTTTCCCACCGACCGCGCAAGGAGACAAAACATGGGGTTTTGGTCAGTCTTTCACTTCCAAAAAATCTTTCTTTAGCACACTTAGGGAAAGGTGTTTCCTCCTTCTGCTGTGCTGTGGGGTCCTTTCCACGGGAGACAGTTCTCTGCGAATCTTCTAGCATGGTCTTAATTTTCATGAATAGCAGTCCCACCCGACCTGCTGTAACGTGAGTCCCTCCCACAAATGGTGCAGTCTTCCCAAAACTGCACAGTGTGGGTCAGTAGTCCATGGGGTATAGTTTTTAAGGATAAGCTGCTCTAGTTTGGAAGCAAGGGCTCTTTATCCCTGGAAGCAAAGGTCTTCTCTCTCTGTTTGAGCTTCCCACTAGATTACAGCTTTTTAGCATCCACTTGCTCCAGTGTGAGCACTTTCTCCTCACAGGCTGCAAGTGGATCTCTGCATCCCCCTATGGACTTCATGGATTATAGGGAAACAATTTGTTGTATTATAGTCCTCACCACAGCCTGCAGAGAGATCTCAGCTCCGACACTTGGGGTACCTCCTCCCTCTCCTTCTTTTCACTGACCTCGGTGCTGCCATGTTGGTCCTCCTCATGTGTCCTCACTTTTTCCTTTTCTCTGACTCAGAAGAAAATTGTCTGTAGGTATTATTGTTCTCAAATTCTATAAATTGAAAAGTTTTAATGGAGTTTCGCAGCACTGAAAAGGTTGATCTTGTCTGTGCTCTGTGTAGGGGAATTGTTCATCATGCTTTCATCGCTGGCCACGTGGTCCCCACCAGCACCACACGGGTGGCCCTGGCCATGTGGCCCTGGCTGCAGGACTGCTCCCAGCCTCAGGAGGGCCCCGGCTGGGTGGCACCCCCCACCCCTCCAAAGAAAAAGAGAATGCATGTGTTGTTTTCCCCTTCTTAAATATGTCATCACAGAGGCGTTACCAACTTCTCTAATTAGGCCAGCAACCTGCCTATTGTCAGAGCCTTCAGCAATTGGCTCTGTGCTGGACGTAGTAGAAGCTTTGAGTAGTTTCATCTTTCAGAATCTGCCCCTGTGGCTTCCTCCACCCACTAAAAAAACTAGACTGTTTTAAACTAGTACATAACCATAACCAGATGATATGATAAGCTTAGACATACAACAATTAACTTACCGATTGAAGTGCTTCCTTAGGTCTTGTGATAACTTGGATGAATAAAGCAGTCAGTCAATCACTCAATCTTCATATTTCTGCTTTTTTTCTTTTTAGTAGAATACATGCTATAGTTCAGAAATTATTTCAAGAAAAGAGGTATATCCACTAGGAATGCACACTGGCATATTTTGGGGGAAAAACTAGTTCTAGAGCAGTCCTCAGTCTTATATTAATATTCTTCACTAGAAAAATAGATCCTTGCAGTTCACAGGTGAAAGAGCAATGTTTTGAATGAGGTTTTCAATATGTATGAATCACAACCAGAATATTGGTAGTTTCATGTTATACTTTAAGGACCACATAAATGTTTTATTAGGCTGCAATATAGACTGATCTATGATTTAAAAAAACCCATGAGGGGTAAGGTATGGCTTCACTGGTTCATAATCTGTGCCATATTCTGCATCACCTAAACAATAAAATCTCCAAGGTGGTTTGCATTTAATTCTGGAGTGTCTGGAGTTTACCTTGGTTTACCTTTTGGGTATCATCCAAGGAAGTGGTGGGTGGGCTCTGTGCAAGAGCTGTCTTGGTTTGGGATGGGGGGCTCGAGATTGGAGGCTTTTGGGTTACTTTATTTAATGGTCTTGTTCTGCAGTCTGAGGCCATGATGCTTAGCAGGAGGAGAGAGTTATGTTCTCTGCTTTCCTTCTGTAAGCATTTTGCTTGTTTGATTTGGAAACAGTAGACTTCATGTCAGGTGAGTTGGGGGTTCAAGTGCATTTAGTTATGTTATAAAGGAGAAAGCACAGCTGTAGGATTAAGTGGAGGTAGAACCTGAGAGAGGATGTGAGAAACCTGCAACATGCCTGTGGTTTCCCTTGTTGAGGAATTGCACACACCTTATCAGCTGGTCTTCTATGCATGTGTTGGAGCTTCTTTTATCAAAATTGACTCTTTCATTTTCTTTTTGTAAGTCCCTGTTATCATGGACTATGATTTAAGCTTTTTTTCTGTGTGCTTTGCAATATCTGGAAGCAAGGTCATACACAGCCAACCTAGTCATTGCCTCCTTTTTACTGAGATTGCTATGAGGATATACACACACTTCAGCTTCTCTGGAAAGAAATTCAATTCAATTCCATAGACGTTGCTGGGGTCAAACCACGCATAAATTCCTCTGCTCTCCAAATAGCCCTGAGGAATTCCATTGCGTATGTAAAACCCATTAGCAATGGTTTAAAGTCTGTACCAAACCAAAAGTGTAAATGTCACCTAACAGGGAAGTGTATAAAAACCACAGGGGTGTTAAGTCCGGGAATAAGTGTCCACTTTCCCAGAAGCTTTTGTTGTCATGAGTTTAGGTCCTGAGCATTGGGCAAACAGGCCTGTGGACTGTACGGCAGGACTGTAAGCTACCACTTGAAACTGTGCTATAGTATTTGCTGAAAAAACTACAGCTTCCCTCAGTGTAACTTCTCTGAGTATCCCTTCCCTTCCATTTCAGAGGTTCCTTTAGCTCTGAGAGCTTGGTGGCAATTTTAAGGAAAGTTTGCAATATTTCTTGCTTTACTTGCTGTCTTGAGCAAGGGCAGGTTAAAAGCCTCGTCTCTAATTCAGGTTCCCAAAATATTTAAGTGACCAAATCCAAGGGAGAGAAACTGTGTTAGGTGCTTACCTATACTTGGCAGACTGTCAATTGTCAGGCATCAATTCCCAGTATTGCAAGATGAGATCTGGATCTCAGCCAGTCTTAAGTTTCTAGGCCCTATAAATATAAACCTCTGGCATCTAAAAGAATAAAATAATGGAAAAAAATCAACTGATTCTGAAGAGCAGTTGATGCAGTGCTCTCCTACTCATTTTTATCTATATTTATCTCAGTCACTTGGATGAGAGATGGGTATAAGGTAAAATTGTCAGGGCATGCCACTTGGAATATGTCAAAGGCTTTGGCTTGTTAAGTTTGGTTGTGTTCCTGTGTGTTATTAGTGCGGAAATCTTAAACATCTTAGGACAAAAAATTTGCGGATTGAACTCCTATTGCTAAAGTAGGAGAAATTGCATTTCAAATGGTTCATGACAGAGATTTCAGCTCTTAATACTTAGTGAGGCATTGATGATGACACATTTCTCTATTCCAAACGGACAAATTATATTGGCAAATGTAACTGCAGGAAGATAAGTGAAGCATCTTATGTTTGAAGTGGAAGTTGTGCAAGTGATGAAGGGCAAATTGTCTGTGGCCTTCTCTCTCTGAAACATCCTCTGTAGCTTGAACAGGCGTTAACTGCTCTTCACAAACTACCTGTGGGTGTTTTAAAATATTTATTACTTTCTCCCTCTTTAAAGTTAAAGCCTGCATCTGCCCACCACCAAACAAATCCTTTACGAATAGATGTGGCTTGGTGCCTCTCTGCAGTTCGTACTTAGCAGTGAAGAAAGAAGCTTCTGTCTGCAATTAGAAATTAAATTCCTCATCCCCCTTACTGTGTGGGCAGTTCTCATTCCTTCACTCTCGCCCCCTCGTTGCACGGCTGAGGCATCCGGCTATCCTGAAAAAGCCTGGGACTCCTAAGACAGACATTTCAACATTAATAGTAATAATTAAAAAAGGTGTTCAACTTGCATTTTTAAGCACTGAATAATGCTTGTCAAGTAGCTAAGAACTGAAGATGAGTACTTGTTATAATCACCATTTTTTGGGAAAGTAGAAATGGGCAGTTAACTACTGAATAGTACCAAGACTTCTTGGGAGGAGCAGGTATAATGACCCCCTTTTTGGTATCGGTGGGTACAGAAATCTAATTATAGTGCATTTTTACACAGCAGTTATAAAAGCAGACAGATTTGCTTTTGACCTGCTCTTTTCAATGGACCCAGTTAAATCCTCCTGATTCATTCTGCTAGGTGGAACCTCAGTTCAAAGTTGGATAAAATAACAACACTTCTGTTATGAATAGTAATATTTTTTTTTCAAAGTTATCTCCAAGTTGAAAGGGAGGTGAATAACTAAGCTGAATTACTGAATTCTGAATGTTTGCACTTGGATTAAATATAGGTTTTCTGGATTGCTGGGCAAACTAATCACTGCTACTTAACATCTGTCCCTATTGCTTCAGTATTTAAGTACAATCTCAGATTCTGCGTAATTTAGGCGTAAGACTTAAGACCCTAGTGGCGCAAGCTCTCCAGAGATCAGAAAACAGCAGTTTCTTGTCCATTAGCCCCAGAACCACCATGAGTACCATTAGTGAGAACATGTTTTGCACCATTTGAAGCACGAGAGAGAAGCCGATCTGCTCTTTGTGCACCCAGAGCAGACTGGGCTGCCTGAGGCACAGATACTCCTTCTGCACGGCCAGTGATCACAGGTGTGTTCAGACTCTTAACACAAAAAGCCTGACCGTAGCCACAGAGTAAATTTGGGAGGTTTAGTCAGCCTCTCTTTTGCACAGCTTTGTCTTTGGAAGAATAACAATAGCGAAGGTGAACTTCATCCCTCTTCCTTTCCACAGGGAAAGCAAAACAGTTTTATATCACTTGCTGTCCTAGACCTTTAGCACGTAAGGGGTTTTGCCCCCTTCAGATGCCACCCTACATCTGATGTCACTTTTTCTAGTGCCACTTGCTGGTGGGGCTGTTATGGTTGCCCCACGTGGTGGGCTCATCCTCAGTCATTGCAGCCATCAGTCACCAGGACTCCGCTTCAGAGGTAGGGGACTCCTCCCTGGAGGAGGATCCTGAAGGTGGGACTGAGGTCTGAGACCCACCCACCCATCCAGAGAGTTCTGTCGTGTTCGGTTCCTTATTGGTTCTTGTTTGTTTTACCCTCCCCCCAGTTTTTCGATTGGCCCCTAGGCCCTTGTATCCTCCCCTTACCTGTTTCCCCATTGGGCATTGCCCTTGACTCCTCCCAGTTTGTGTCTCCCTTAAAAACCCCTGCACAGGGTGTGTTCCCCGGCGTTCTCTCTTTGCTGCTGACGTTTTTTGGGTTCCGTGGACCTTTTCCTCAATAAACGGAGACCACGGGGAAGACTCCCTCCTGCAGCCCTTCGCCTCCTTCGCCTCCTTCGCCTCCTTCGCCTTCTTTCCACCGCGCCTTGCCTGTGACTCGCCTGGAGCCAGAGTCCCTGGCTAAGGGCAGCCAAGAGGAATGCATGCAACAGCCCCAGGCTGCTGCTTTGCTTAGCTGAGAGAGCATTGAGCACTCTCTTCCTCCTGGTCCTCTGGGTCAGTGTGCAGTGATTATAAGCCTGGGAAAGGTCGAACTGAGGACACAGAGCTCAGGTGTCAGGGCATATGTGTGGAACAAACAGGCAGAGCTGCTGGGAGGGTGTCCCCCATGCTTGGCGGAGATGGTGGGTGCTCATCAGTCCCTGGTCAGCAGAATGCTGGGACTGGGACTTCAGTGAGCATCCTCTGTCAGACTGGGATCTGCACCAGGGCTGCTACCCTGAGCAATTTCATGTGAGAATGCTTAGCTGTGTTGTCTAGATTTGAGTGTATGGTTACAGTGCCTTGTGTAAAATGCAACAATTCTTTTTGTTTTCGAATACGCTAATTTCTGTGTTCTCCAAATCCAGTGGAAAAGCAATTTTGGACTAGTAATTACTTCATTTTAATATTGACTTATTTCTACAGTAGTAGATGATTAAAAAATACATTGAGGAAAAACATTGAGAAACTTGTTCTGGAAATGTCGGTAAGAATTTTGTGACATTACTATAACACTACTGGTTTTTTTCCTCTTGTTTCACCCCAGTAAAATTTGGCAAGGATCCACTGACTGAGTTTTACAGGGCATTATAAGGTTGTAATTATTTTTTCTTTGACCAAGTTTTCATATTATATCTCTGTTGATTTTCTCTGTCCGTCAATAGCTGAAAAGAATAACTGTCATATTTATTTTGTGTATTTCTATACAAATAGAAAGATTTTATTAAAACAGTGCCTAAACTTACCTGCTGAAAGTCAACAGGCTTGTTGGCTAACAGATTCACTCTCCAAAGTTTGGATAACATCTCCCTGAGCAAGACCAAGACTGCTCTGCAGAGGTGTTAAGAGCTGTGGCAGTGAGGATGCAGGTTTCTCTAAGCTAGTCTATAAGTATGTAAACTCTGAGGTCAGAATAGAGGGCTCATTTTCCTTTTCTGTGTGGGCTGTGGCGTCTCTTCTCTGACTAGCAGGGTGTGTGATGATGTGTGTATGGCAGCTGGGCTGGAATGTGGTGGTTTTGTTTTGTGCAGAGGCTTTTGCAGTCATTAAGTGCACCTTTCCTGCCAGGTTTGCTTGCCCAGGAACAACAGGCTCCATGTTACCTGCAGCTAGGTGGGCCTCATGACCAGCTTGACCTTTGGGTATCCAGCTGAAATTTCTTGCCCACTGAATAACTATCAAGTGATTCTAAGTACTATGCTATTAACTGAAAAGTTTAAATAACATTATGGCTGTGTCTGACAGCTCTGACATGACATTTTTGAAGTTCACACTCATGCCAGTGCTAAATTAACTATGTGAATTCTGACAACCCAAATTCATGCTGCTTTTCCTCCAAGCCCCTCTACGTACAGAAGGATCCTTGCAGTTCACAAGGGTCTCAAGCATGGACCTGGGCTGTGCATTATTCTTGTCTGTTTGAAAAACGTAGGCAATAATGAAGCTTATGTTGTTGACTTAGAATTGCTTCTCAGGGAGGATGTTTGTTTGTGGTCAAGGTCAAAGCAAAGTGGAGGAAAAACATGTTGATTTTGGTTGGGGAAAAAACCCCTGTTTTTGAATGATTAAGGTTCCATCAAAAAATGTATTATATAATCACCACAAAGTGGCCTTTTCCCTGCTGTGGGTGACCCATGTATTTTGTTTTGCCTTGGCTCTCCACAGCACTACCCATGTGAGTACATTTCTTGTATAAACTTCTAGGATGTTGACATTTGGTGTCATTCCTAGTTACCTGCTTGCTTTGTCTTTATTTTTTTGAGACATCTGGGGATAAAACTTAAAGCTTCCACTGTATCTGTATCATAAATCAAACGTTTTGGTGGAGGATAATGGTACACTTAAAAACAACAGAGACTTCTATCAATAAAATACCTAAAGAGCAACAGCTTGTTTGCAGCTTGAATTGTAGTTAATTAGTTAGAGTCAATATTTACATATTTAGTATGGTGTATTAGTTTAGAAAACAACAAAGAATAAATTCATCCTTCCAATGCATTTGATCAATGTATGAAAATCAGAACAAAAAAATTTCTATCCTGTTTTTATTTTATGTACATAATTTAAGTAGTGTGCACTCCTGGGTAAAGCTTATAGAGAAGTTAATTTAACTATTCTATACTTTTAATTCACTTTCTGCAAATGTTTGAGAAGGATTTGTTAGTGCACTTACTGAAATCTCTTGTTTCAGGATTCAAATGCTTCCCACTAAAGTCCATATACTCCCATGGAATAGTTTTTGTGGGATTTAACCCTGCAGAGATTATTTTCTGCAGGACTATGCTTTTCTGTGCTCTACAGAATGCAGATAGGTTTTGGAGATCTGCTGGAGATCTGCATGGGGATAAGCTTGTATCCCTTGTACTGCATAAGGAGTGGGTAGCCCCTTTTTTAGCACATAAAAAGGGGTTTCAAATCTGTCATAGTGTTAGAAGTGATGAAAAAAAAAACTCAGCATGGATAAGGGGATGCCCTTTGCCAGTATTGTGCAAAACTAGGAGAAATCATTTGGAACAGTATAAATGTGCAACAACCATGCCAGGAAGATTGTCTGGCTATAACCTGGTCTGCTCGCTCAGCAGGACAGTGGCTGTCACCAAACTTTAATGACATATTTGCAGTGAGAGTTTTGTAGACCAGGCAGCCCCTGACATCAGGAAATATTTTAAGAAGCATGTGCCAGTGTGGTGAGGACCAGCACAGATTGTCTCAGCACAGCTCATATTTATTTAAACAGAAGGAAGAGTGCCACTCACTGTGAGACAGGATCCTATTCCCCTGGAAGCCAAGAAGAGTATCCAGAAGCAGACAGACTGATCTATAGCCCAAGGGGTTTTGAAACATTCCATTATTAAAAGACAGTCATCATCTCCTTTTTTCCCTTCCAGATCCCTGCTTGCTCTATGAGTACCTTTGTGGTCACTGCCAACCCTGGTGCTCCAGTCCAGAGCTGTTTGTGTACACAGTGCTCTGGGTGTCCTGGAGAAAGCAGTATACCACAGATCTGTAGAACACTAACCTTTGGTATCAGTCTAATAAAATACACTTTTTTTTTTTTTTTACTTGTATTAGAAGAGGATTAAAAAGGCTAAATGCTGAAGGAACTGCAGCCTTTTGCTCTGTGGTGCAACATATATGAGTTACTAATTATTTATAAATATACTTGGTGGGTATGTTTAAATTAATTTAAAAGTAATTGGCTTACAGGAAGTGTCAAGAGAAAATTTAATTTTTAATTTACTATGAATGGGCAATAAAGACTGCTTATGTGTCTGAAATGGGAAGGTAAAGTATTCAGGACTGTTAGCAGGGGTCCCAGACTTTGAGTGTGTATTTGCAGACTTGCAAAATGATACTGAGCCAAGTGAGTTCACTTCCCTGTGGATGGTATCTTAGGGCCACGTGGAAAGGCTGCCTTTGCACCTTGCTCTGACCAATGGCAGCATCTGGATAGTACTTCTTTCACACAGATGTGGAATGAAAGGTCTAAAACTTAGTCAAACCCTCTGAGACAAACACTATGGACCTACTATTAGATCGGAAGAAATATAAATCTGAATTTGAGTCTCTTTAGGTCCTCTATCACCTTTGCATAGATCAATTTTTTTTTTCTAAAGCAGAAGTTTAGCTTTTATGCTCCACCTCATTTGATCTTCAGTCCTGCAAACTCTCTACTCACCCATTAGCCACAGCTAAAGAGTGGCTTAGGTACATATGTGTGGTATCTCTGCTGTAGAGCAGTTCAGAGATGATCGCTGTGTTCCTAAGTGATATCTCAGTGAAATCATAAATTAATGCAAAGGATGGCTCTGTTACCACTGCTAATCAGGTGAAAAATAACTCAGAAAAACTTCATTTAATGCATCCTGGATAAATCTATTTCTAAAGCCAACAGCTTTTATAAATCTCTAATTGCTTTTAAAAGCAAGCTTCATGCACACAAATATTTTTCTTTTAATAAATATGTGCTTTTCATATTGAAGGTTTTGAGCTTTGCTCTGGGTTCAAGAATTCTTCATCCTTCTAAACGATATTACTTTTAAAAATTATTACAAGACTAAACAATCAGGCTTCTGTCATGGTTAGGATATGTTCTTACTTTAATAAATTGTCTCCCTGGTAAGTAACTCCATGGTTGAGCTCTCAGTATCTCAAGCTTTTCAAAGTGATGTCTTATAACTTCTGACATTTAGGACCATTTTTTCAAAAACTTCAAGATGCCTTCTCCGATTTCGTTCTCTTATTTTGGTGTCACACACTGAGTTTATTTAGGAGACTTAATGAATTTCAGAGATTTCCCCACAGGTTTCACTGCTAGGAAGAACAGAATGCTAAAGGCTGCCACCTTTTCTGTAGCTACTTGGAGGTGCCTAAAACAAAAGCACGTTGATAATCCAGTGTTCTTTGGCAATGGTTTGTGACTTCTTTGTTATCTTAGTAGTGGCCAGGGCAAGTAAAACTGAATATTGGCATAGGAGACATTTATATCACTTGTTGATCTGTGTCCTGAATTTCATGGTGGGGGAGCAGACAAGGCAATATTATTATGAAATTTTTGCATGTTCTCTTTTTATTGTTTTGTAATTGACATGAATTTTAGAAAAATGACCACAATCCATGGCTGTCTGTAGCTGGGGAAGTCTTCTTTCCTCACTGAAGGTTTCATTGTCTTCATCTAGGCATGTTGCTTGTTGTCCTGAGCAAAACTTAATTTTAATAAACCCACAGCAGTAAATATTTTGAGGCATTACTTCTAATTGTTTTACTATGGGAAGTATAGGTCAGAGCTAGCAGGGAAGCCTGCTAAGTCAACCAAGGTAATAAACTGAAAATGAATCATAAACTAATTGTCATGACTGACAGTTCCTCTCTGAATTAGAGAAGAGAGCAGACTAGCTTGAGAGGAATTATGGAGAAATATCAGTTTGATTTATGAACAGTAAGCTTGCTGTGGACTGTATATGAACATGGATTTAAATAAAAGCAACCACTTCTTGTTTGAAGTGAATCTTTAATACCATAGTAAACCTTGAAGAGAAAATATAAGTAAACACTATTCTTCCCACTAAAAAAGAACTGGGAGTAAAAATGTAAGATCAGCCAAAGAAATTGGGTTCAGAGGTGGCACTCTTGCCCTGTATTCTTCTTGTATAAAGATTTGTCTTTGATGAATTCAAACAGTTTGTAAAGTTAGCTTACCAATGTTCCTCCAACAGTGTTCCCCTTAATTTGGTGGAATGTCTTGGGGTGACTTTATGATGTGTATCCCCTATTGCCTGCTCTATGCCCAGACATGAATCCTATGCCTTTCTGTACCTTTAAAAATGGGTCCAAGAGAAAGAGAAAAAAACCCAGGCGAACTTTTCAAAGCAGTTTTGTGTTCAAGGACATGGAGGTAGCTGCTGCTGCTGCAGAGTGGAGGCAATCACCTTCCTGCTTTTCCCAGCTCTTTTCTTGGAAGAGAGAGATGGAGAGTTAAACTTTCTTTTCCCTGGGACTTTGGCTTCTTCTTCTTTTCTTCTGGAACTGTGCAACACCACCAAAACATCATCTGGGAGACCTGGAGGGGCCCAAGCCAAACGCCAGCTCTGAAGAGGAGAGAGAGAGACCAAACCCACAGAAAGGGTGTGGTCTGACATTTACCAGGTTCTCTCCACAGCAAGAAGTTTTATTATTTAGCATTATTCTTTTCTCATTGTGCATTGTGTTTGTTAAATAAATAGTTTTTTTTCCTTTTTCACTTTTCTCCGAGGAATTTTCTTTCTGAACGTGGTGGGGGAGAGGCAGCTGAAACCTGCCTTCTTTGGAGGGGACATTCCTCCCAGAGCGTTTTCCTTAATTTGTCTCAAACCGGGACATTAGCACAGCAAAAAATCTGAATTCCTTATGAAGATGACAATGATGTCAAAATACTAGGCCTACAAAAATGAGGGAATTTCATGAGTTAAATATATGTCTGGTATTCAATATTGAGCTGAGGTTCACATCTTCAGTCCTGTTCTCCAAGGGATGTAAAACTCTAAGGCGTGAAGCAATTAAAACTCAAATCCAAATCTTAAAACAACAGATGACAAAACTTCCATATCTATCTTTCAAACTTATGGCCAGTTTTATGACAGTCATTTTTAATTCTGTAGCTGTAATTCCCCCCTCCCCACCATTTATTGTGATGTAAAATATCTTAACTGTCTTAACTTTATTAGAGAGGGAATAATTTTCTCTGAATGAGAGCCAGTGGATAGTGACAATGCTCTTGGAAACATCTGAAAAGGATGCTTACTAAGGAGGGGTCACAAAGCCTTGATTCAGTTGGGTTATCTTTTAACTGTTTAAGATTATTTTAATAATTAATATGGTTGCATAATTAATACAGAATTTTAGGTATGCATTTGAAATACTTTTTCCCCCTACCCATATTTTCCTTTCCCTTTGGTCTAATATGTTCTTTCACCTGGATAAAGTAAATTATTTTTTATAGATTTATTGTCCTCTTGTCTCTGTACCTCATCTTCCATATAATGTTCTTCCTTACTGATAGTATAAAGGAGTGATTGGCAATTGTGTTCTCTTTAGATGACAAAAACACAGCAGAATATTCCGACCAGTTAAAATAAAAGAATGAGGATAATGAATTTTCAGAATTTATGGCCACTTCACTTACATGAGAGCACAGAAATAAGCAACCTACCATCTATCCAAGAAGTTTGATAGATCAGGATGCATCCTAGGGAGTTTAAGACAAATTTAATGGCAAGGACTGTTGATTTTTCTAGGTAGTAATTCTATTTAACTGGAATTTTTTCCAGCTTATTTAGTGGCACTCATGTCTTTATCAGTCTCATTACTTACTCCTTACCATGCTAAAGAAGTGTTCACTTTCATCTTACCTGTAACTCATAAATACAGTAATTTAATTCTCACTTCTCTCTCTGTGATTGATAACTGCCTTATTCTCCATCACCATGTAGTTAATAAATCAAAATGCAGATAAATCAAGACTATAAAAAGTCTTCTGTAGCTTATTTCCTTTCTGTACCCCAGGCTTATTTTTCATATGCTCCTTTGTAGCATGTACATGCTCCTCTGTAGCATGTGAAAACCAGCTTATTTGGGAAGTGACCTAGGATAAACTTTATACATTTAGTTAAAACAACTGATTGTCTTCCAATTGTTTTGTACTATTGTAGTATATAGTTATTGAGATGTACCTTTTTTTTGCTGTAAAGATACTTTACTATGATAAGAACACTGGGATCAAGCACATTTCTAGTTTGTACCTTTTTTTTGTAGAATATCTACTCATACCACATAGCTTGTAAGGACTTCTTTTTGGATAGTGCCTGCCATTGAAAGGTTGCAGTAAATAATTCATTGATTTATTGGAATAAAATTGGAAGAAATTGCTTTGAATTTTAAGTTGGAGTAGACATCTGCATGCTACAGTGCTAAATCCCTGTCTGGCAAGTGCTGGCTCTCCGAGGCTCTTCACTGCTTGGACTTTTAGGGCCCTGGCTGTCCTATCTTGCCTCAGAGCCCTTACAAAGAAGCTTTTGGGATGCCCATTTTGGTTCTAAATGGAGAAGAAATCAAGTGTTGCTGTATGAAAATCTCACGGGTTTCCCTCCTCCCAGTTCTGCTCAAACTCATAGAAACACAGAATGGGTGGTGTTGGAAGAGACATTAAAGGTCATCCTATTTCAAACCCCTGCCGTGGTCAGGGACACCGTGCACTACATCCGAATGCTCAAAGCCCCATCCAACCTGGCCTTTAACACTTCTGGAATGGGGCATCCACAACTCCTCTGGGCAAAATGGAGATCTAGAGATAATAACTGCAAGTGAGTATGATGATTGTAGAGATATAGGCAGAAGAGAGCAATTTCTTTGTTGTTGGACTTAAATGGAAAGGCATATATGTGCAGGAATATTCAAAAGCTGTTTCAGGCAGCAGCAGCTTCAGAGGAGCAGACTCCAGACCTGTTAGTCAGAGGCAAGGTGCTGTGGATGGAAGTTCAGTGATGGAAAATGAAGTGGAAGGATGAATTGAATCCTTTAAAAATAGCCAAACTCCCAAGCACTGGCTTACATTATCAGCAAACAGCCTGCAAAACTTGTTTTAAAGAAATAAATCTGTTCCTGAGTTTCAAAAACACAGAGTCAAAACTCATGTTTGATTCTATGACTTAAAAACATTGAGGATTTTTTTCCTAGTTCAATTTAAGAAAGAAAAGAAAGAACCCTTCTGGCTGTGGCCATGTATGCCAACCATCAGCCAGGAGTAAAGCTTTACAGCTGCCTTATAAACCCCTGAGAGATGAGTTTTCTAATGGAAATACTGACAGCCCCTTGACTAGCAACACTAGCAGGCGCCGTTGTAATAAATGAGACTGAGAGACACACGATACAGGGCCCAGAAGGTAATTAATGGCTAGAGTGAAATAAAATATAGACACAACATCCCGCAGAGAGCATGATTCAATGGAACAAACTTGTAATAAAGCACAAAGAATATCTGTTTAGTAAAGAGCTGGGTGAAACTGCTTGTAAAATAAATCATGAGCTAGTGCTAGAGACAGCTAAGCTCTCTGTATGTTTCTTTTAAATAAGAGGATTAACAAACTCCCCTTCACTGTAAAAAGCTATTTTTGGCAATGCAGAATTGCAGTTATAATAAAATGAGAAGCAATGAGATGCTAAGTGCACCTATGCAAACAAGGTCTTAACACACTTCTCAGCAAAAATTATGGCAGAGGGAAGTATGACTGCACCTACCACCTCATCTTTTTAACCACGTAACTTTTAGACTAGCTCTCATTCTGATTTAACCCACCTGTCTTCTCATTTGGAATACTTGACTCCATCCTTGTCACATGTTGTATGTCAAAGCAGGCATCAAAATAGTTCTTATTCCTTAATTTCCTTTCTTAAATTCTAAGCTTAAAAAAGATTTTTAAAATCACCACCGCATAAACCTCCCCAAACCCAGACTCTGTCATCTTGTTTCATGCTGTGCTTCTACTGATTTATGAGCTTGTAGCTATGATAGTTGAAGGTAAGCTATTGTTTTGGAATGGCACACTAGGATGCCTAATGATAGCTTATTATTGTTTCTTTATTAACAATCTATTAATAAGCTCCTACTTTATTATTGCTAATGTATCCTATGTTCAAATTTCCAAGGCAGAAAAGTAAGTTGCTCCAGAGTCCCAATCTGATTGAGTTAGACATTACAACGAATATAACACTAAGAGCTCCCACACTGCAAATCTTGGAAGGTTGCAGACTAATGGCGATACAAACACTTGTCGTGTCACTGCTACTTTAATCTTTATCAAACACTGTTGGCAAGCCTCAATCCTACATTCCTTGAGTTAGGACTAAAAATACTTGATGAATGATAAATTTCAGCTTCTGTGACTTCTATCACTAATTAACACATAAGAATATCAAAACCCACTATTTAAAACTGATGACTGAAGTTGAAACATGGCAGCACTACAACGTCAAAGTTGACCTTGTGATACGTGAATTGTGTAAATAACACAATCAAAAATATTTTATCCAAATACACTTTTGTAATTTTCTCTTTCTGCTTTGTTTTATTTTATACATCCTTAGGGGGAAAAATCAGAAATTGCTTTCTAGGTTCTCATGCTGCAAATCTTCTGTACTGGTGTGTCTCAATGTTTTTATTTCTAAACTGAAGAGCCGGGACCTGTTTAGTGTCAAGCTCTGTACAACAGGGAAATAACACACACATCATCTTTGTGACATACTGTTGGAGAACAAAACAGTTCCCTTACATCATCTACACTACAAAATTTTCTGAAGAAGTTTTTTTTCTGATTTCAAGCAGTCTGCTAGTTAGTTTTGCCATAGTTTCAGTTCCCTATCATTCTCAGGAGGTAAGATACCTTAAACTCAGTACTGTATTCTTTTCATGTTAAGGCAGTGCTACTTTAATAATTATTCTGAATGTGAAACATAGCCAATCATAATAAATAGCTTTATGTAATTGGGACCAACTTCAGAAAAAAACTCCAAACCTTAGATATCTCAAATACTCATGTGCTATTTGAAGTCTAAAGTGTGAGAAGTAAACTAGAAAGACTCCCACCTGCCCTTGGCAGAAAGTTTGGAGGCTGCAATAAATGAGCTCTTGCAAATTGCAGAGGGTCATTTTAATGATATTTTCTCTGCCTTTCACTTTGCTTTGGCTTTGACATGTGGGTGGTTGGAATAAATGTTTTCTCAGCTGCTACAGTCATGTGATGTTTATGCTGGAAGTATACTAAATGTGTAAATCCCACCTGAAGTGAAGTAAGGGCCCTGATTCTTTCTTTTTCTCTGTATAACATCTTGGACATTTGCTCCATTTCAGAGCTGGATTATGGATTGTGAAGGATTTTGCGGAGCTGAGTGGGACCATACTAAAATCCTTCAAACGTGGACCACCCTCTTTCCAAAATCCTAATTTCTTCTGTACTGGAGCAAAAATAATTTGAATATCATTACTTGTAATTTTTAAAATATTGCCTATTTGCACAGACAGAAATCATTTATGCCTCCTGCTTGTACTGTGTAAGACACAATTTCTTATCTGCTATTTGGAGTTTCTCTCTTAGATTTATAACTGGCTAAGTCTCATTGCTTGATTTATAGAGAGGCTGCAGATGAGTGCCCACATATTGCTGATTTAAACTGGATCTTTATTGTGCATACAAAGAACCAGGAATTAAATTTAGTGCCCTTGACACTTTTTCCAAATATCAGTGAGAACCCAGATGTACAGATACAGTAGCTTTTTATCATCATTACTTATGGACTTCTACATCCAATGTCATTTGCATCTTAAGAGTTACATGGCAATTGGGAAACTTTATTAATAGCAAATCAGGTTCCACAGTCTTTGCTTTGGAAATGAGAAGGAATTTGCGGAGTTTTTTATTTGATAATGCCACAGTAGAATCAGAAACTTAATTGTTCATGTTGGGATTTTTTGATATGGCAGAAACAGTGCTTTAATCATAGCATTGGAACTTTGCATGCTTTGTTCAGCCCTATGAAAACTGAAACATGATTCTGATACAGTTTGATCACAGGAAGTATTTAGAAATAAAGAATGTATAAATAGAAAAGGCCATGGCTAGTGATTGAAAAATCAGATAATAGCACTATGGAAAAAATATTTACACCCATTTTTGTCACCCCCACTGCAGTAGCTGTGTCTTTCAGTGAATTCCTCTGAAGGTTATCAAGGTTTGACTGCAGAGTTTGAAGTGTGAGAAGTCTATTAAAACAATCATTTTCCCTTTCCTCAAAAATAATTTAAATTTAGGTTCAGAAAGACTTACTGGTCAAAAAGGCCTTTTGACACTCTCAGTCAAGCATCACCTATTCAACTCCTGTGAGAGGGGAAAAAATAGCAGGTTTATCCTTAATGTTTAAAGAACAATCCAACTCTCTTATAACTGCCTTGCACCAGGAAACTAATGATTGTCTTCCTTTGCAAGAATAAAGGCAGAACTGAGAGAATCGCTTCCTCTGGATGATACGCTGACACCCAAACTTATGAGAAGCACGGATTAAAGAGTGCTCCCTTTGAAGATGTGTGTAGGGGGAAAATTCACAGATCAAATATTTCACTCTTCTATCAATCAGTAGGAAATTAAGTCACATGGGTAGGCTGATGTGTGACCTGAAATTGGATTTGTGCCTTTTTAAAACTCTACAGTGTTCTTTAAAACAAGAACAGAAGCATTGAAATCCACTTGAGACTTTTTTCCTAATGTTCATCTCTAGATCTGCAATTTATATGCTATATGATTCAAAGTGATATATACAAGCAGTAAACTGAAAGAAGAAAATGATAGGCTTGTAATCCTGGGTACCAATATCTTAAAAGGAAAGAAAATTCACTCTGGAGACTAGCTAATCAATTTTTCCAGTAAAAACAGTAAATTTGGTTATAAACATCATGGTGGACTGTGGATTGGTTTTAACAGAGAAATTCTGTGAATAGTTCCAATGTTGATCTTTTAAAAATAAAAACTTATCTTGGGCATTCTAAACCTGAAATGGGGGTATTAAATATAATGTGGACTAAAACATGAAAATTGCATTTCTACTTGGATATCATTCATGTGAACAGAGTTCACTATTCAAGAATTAAAGCAATTTTGAACCATCACTATACAAAATTAAGCACTTTTACTCATATATGACTGTTTCACATAAAAAAATTGTGCTAACATAAAAAAGGAGAAATTCCTGAGGAACAACTTCCTTTATGGTTACTCAATGAATTGAAAAAATCTTCAAAGAAAAATAAATATACAAAGCACAGAGGGAAAGTATTAATGTCACCAAACAGTTGTAACTCACAAAAGAGCTGTGAAGATTATCAACAATACCAATGTAGGTAATGCTGATGAGGAGAAATGCTGAAGTACTGAAATAATGAAGGATTTCCATTTTTTTCTTCCAGCAGGTTATTCTTTATGACATGGTACAGTTGTAGACCCTCTGTTCAGGAGAATGGTTTTTTTTAAAACTATTTCTGAAGATATTTTCCATTTCTTCTGAATATACTCCAGACTCTCATGTATGAGACCTTTTATTGCTCTCCTTTGTAGACTCTTCTGAGGTTTTAAGGGTTGTGCTGGATCATGTAGTAATTTCTCTTTAATGATCTTCCCTTTTTGTGTGTGATGAGTACATGATTTGTTTGTGGTGAACACTGCCCTGCTTTCAGTGTAGAGTTTCTGTATTAACTCGACTGTATTGTATAATTGATGTAGGATGTTCTTATTTCATTCTTGAGTACTCCACATACTTTCCTTTTACACAATGTGGTCATTTTATTCCTGCTGTCACTTGAGTTCATGACTGTTTCTTATGGCTGTTTCAGTGCCTGTTCATTTTCACATTTATCACAGGCAGAGAGGTTACCTAGTGCTTAAATCCATAGTTATTACTGTTGTCATCAAGGGTAACCTTAATTATGGTTTCTAAATACCATATATAGTGCTAGAATCATGTTTGTCTTCAGAAGTAGACTGATTAGAGAAAAGCCATTTATTGTTGAAAATCTCAATAGGAGGATGACTTTCAAATCTTTACCTATTGATAGCTGGAGCTCGTAGGTTTCTAATTCTTCAGAATTTCCTTGCCATCTCTGTTCCAATAAAACAACCGACAAACCTGCATACAAATAAAAGCCAGTAGAGGCTTTTCTTCTCTTGAGTGTATGTTGTGAGGAGTTAAAGCAGTTTATATGCAAGAATGTTGCTTTTTAATTCACTTTAATTAGATCTTTAACTTCTGTTTCTCTTCTTTTCACTGGCTGCATTCACCACAATTTATACAATGTATTCAAACTTCAAGAGTTTTTTTCTCAGTGATTCTTTTATTGTGCTATATTGTCCTGGTCATATTTGATTCATGGCACGAATGACTGTGCCACATTTTTCTTATAGCCTTATGCTGTCATTAAAGATAATGAGAAGTGAGAACTACCTGTATGGCATGAGAAGTTACTTGTATCTGAATCTAAAGTGCTTTGCAAAGGTTTTTTTCAAAAGTAGTCCAGATTTTGCTCTTATATTGTTCCCTGGCAGAAAGATGGTTTTAATCCATTTTGCTATATTCTCACACAGAACAAGCCAGTCTTTCAGTCTAATCTTGAGTTCTCTCTTATTTCTTTCAGTTTCTCTGCTTCTATTAGGAGTATCTCCATTTCACTTCTTTAGTCCCCCAAAGTTTATTCTGGTAAGTCAACTTCAGTTAATTTACTTCCAGCCTCAGTGGTACACATAAAGTTCATTGATGTTACATCTGTACTGAGAGTTATGGGGGATATTGATGTTGATAGGACCTCATGGTGTTTGCTGATACTATCTAGTTCTTGGGTCAGCCAGGGTAAAATACTTGGTATGTTGGATCAAAACAAAAGAAATCTCTCAGCTGGGAAACTGAAGTTCTTTTTAAAGGCGTGGTTCACAGTTGTTCATAGATTTCAAGGCATCGTTTAATTGTGCCTTCATAGACAGGTTTTGAGAGCATTGAGGCTGAAAGGAGGAAAACTCCCCATTGGGTGTCACAGTGCAGCATTTCCATGCTCTTGTCTGTGATCCATTCTCCACATTAACACTAGCACTGGGATGCTTTAATGGATTTCCAAGATATTGATACCTTATTTTTGAATGGGAAGACCTGCCAAGAAGCCTATATCTGCACCTTACTGTACCTAATGTGGTCTGAAACCCTGGGGTTATTTTCTACTGGATAATGTTTGCCAAGAGATCTTGCATTATTCATAACAAGGTCAAGCAGAATCTCTCTGTAGCAATTCAGGTAGTCTAAGTGTCTTGTCCTAAACTTTTCAATGTATATATCCATAGGCATGGTGTGACAGCAGGGACAAGGGACTTCTAGATGACTGTTCTGTATAGGAACTTAGAGGAAACACAGCTTGCTGTTATAAATGGGCAATTTAGTGAACATTCTCTTTCCCCTTATAAGCCTTTATATTAATTATGGTATGTGTGGCATGTTATGAAAATGTGAGCCCTTCTACACCCAACTGTGTTGGACTCTACCAAAAGAAAACTTTCCTATCAGCAAGAAATGAAGGACAGTGTTCCATGAGTTCTGCTGGAATGTGATTAGTTTTAGTGCTGGGAGACAAAATTGGGTGGGAAGAGAGAAGGACTGGAAGTCTCTTGGCCTTTACTTCTGGAGAAAATGGTACGTTCTGCAAATGGCCACCTCTTTCGGGATCCCACTCTCCAGTATTTTACAATATCCTTAGGAAACTATTTTATTCAAGAGATCCAGACGGAAATCTGAGAGAAAACAAGAAAAGGGCAGAGATAAGGTTAATATTAAGGAGATGTTTTTTCCTCACAAAACTTTCTTCTGCTTTAAGAGTACCAAAATCAAGTGCATCTACCAAGCTGTTTCCTAGGTTTAATATCACCTTGGAAACTAAATTCCCTCAGGAAGTTAATGATGGTTAGGCAGATGACGGACCCACAGTTTGGATGCTGGTTCATTCTGTCCTTTTTTCAAAACAGAAAAAGTTTGAAAGTAATTAGACCCAGACTATAAAAAAAAAGGGATTCTGTGGCTAATATAAACCAAAGGGAACACTGAGGATTGTTCAGATACCTAGGCGTGTCAACTTAAGCCCTATGAAAGCAGCACTAATGCTCTTGGACTTCATTAATTTCCAAGTGCACAGAAAAAAAAACCCCAAACAAAAACCCAAAAAACAAACAAACAACCCCCCCCCCTAAAAACTCCCTGCTTCTTTCCCCCTCTTGTTCCTTTCTTTCGACTTACATTGCTAGAAAATGAATAGTCATCCATTATGCAGCACAATTATTCTATGGGAAATGTTCAAAGTCATCTAAATTAATGGAATAAGTATGTCAGCTTCCATCTGCTAGACTCAGAGGATTTTCAAGCACAGATACAGTAACAACAACTTGTTTCTTTAAGAATTCTAAATACATTCATTTTAAAAAATTAAACATGCCTACATGAAGCATATTTTGACTGAGTTGCAAAGAAAGAATCCCCATTGCTTCTGCTCTTACTGTAACATATTGCTTTTCATGCTTTCCCCAGAGTATTGAAAGAGCGCCGCAGATGTTCTCATTTAAACATTCTGTGTCGTGTTAAGTAGATGAGAGAGAAGTCTCCATGCAAAGACTCAACCACTTTTCAGAATGAAGGTTATGCTATATTTTCCTTCTCCATCAGGTTTATTCATCTGAGTGTTGAACTTCTATAAAGAGTACCAGTTTTCACTTTTTTAGAGAATATGAGGAAGCACTGTGCGCAAACAAATTAATCAAATTTAAATTAAATTCAAGATTTCAATTGAGTTTCAGTATTTGTACTTGATCTTGTATTAGTGTTCGTGAGTTAAATAGTGTAAAACGGGAAACTGATATCTAAGGATTTATTTACACCACAATTAATACTTATAAGTTATTTATTTACACATTGAAGTTAATACTGATGAATGAATGAAAACAGCACATCAACTGTGATTTCAACCTGAACGAAACTGTAGAGGCAGTTTCACATATTATAGGAACATCTACAATTTAATAATGTTCACAGAATCACAGAATGAACTAGGTTGGACAAGACCTTTGAGATCATCAAGTCCAGCCTTTGACCTAACACCTCCTCATTAACTAAACCATGGCACTGAGTTCCACATCCAGTCTTTTTTTAAACATGTCCAGGGACAGTGACTCCACCACCTCCCTGGGCAGATGATTCCAGTGCCTAATCACTCTTGCAGTGAAGAATTTTTTCCTGATGTCTAACCTAGACTTTCCCTGGTACAGATTAAGACTGTGTCTTCTTGTTCTGTCAGTGATTCCCCGGGAGGAGACACTGACCCCCACGTGGCTACACCCTCCTTTCAGGGAGTTGTGGAGAGTGATAAGGTCTCCCCTGAACCTCCTTTTTTCCAGGCTAAACAACCACAACGCCCTCAGCTGCCCCTTCACCAGCCTTGTTGTTCTCCTCTGGACACATTTGAGCATCTCAATGTCCTTCCTAAACTGGAGGGCCCAGAACTGGACACAGTACCCAAGGTGCAGGCTCACCAGTGCCAAGTACAGGGGAAGAATTACTTCCCTGGTTTTGCTGGCCACTCTATTCCTGATTCAGGCCAGGATGGCATTGGCCTTTTTGGCCACCTGGGCACACTGCTGGCTCGTGTTCAGTCAGCTGTCAATCAGTACCCCCACGTCCCTTTCTGCCTGGCTGCTGTCCAGCCACTCTGTCCCCAGCCTGTAGCGCTGCAGGGGGTT
>VZRV01003804.1:0-44760 GCA_013398115.1 Falcunculus frontatus
TCCCGAATATATGGCTCTACAGCGACATTTTAAAACTTCAGTGACTATGGATGCTGAAGGACCTTTAGCAGAGAAATCCTTCAGCAAAATGCTATTCTATGAGAACTCTTCTCACAGAAACTATGGAAAACACTGTTAAGATTTCTGTAAACTAATTTCTTATCTTGCACCTGCAATTTGTTATGTAGACTTGTTATGATGTTAACTAGAAAAATATTTTTGAATGGGTGTTGTGAGTCTTAGCCAGTCAGTATGAGAGGCAGATGGTCAATGACCAATGATCTTATGCCATCTTTGCGAACTAAGGTATTTAAGCCTGTCAGAAATTAATTAATAAATTAAGCTCGATGGCTTGCTCATGGTTTCCCTGAACCAACTTCGTGTCCTCATTCTCTCGGACCGCAGTACAATGGTGACAAGTGACTTCAGTGAGCCTCAGTGACTTCAACACTTAAAAACGTGCATAATTATTCATAACAATTAGAAACTGTCTGATTAAAGAAATTTTTTCTTTGAAGAGCAAGAAAAGACAGAAGTACTTTGAGCAAGTTGTGGATCATGTGGATCATGTATCTATTCATTCTTGACCTAACCTACCATGGTTTATGTTGACGAAAAGGAAGTAAACGTAGGAAGCTCTTACTCATCACATTACAGAACTATGGACAACACACCAGAGAATTACAATCTTAGAAGGTAAAAGACCTTACCCAGTGAAAGATTCCTGCTCCTCTTAGCATGAATGCAGTATCTACATCAGTGACAAAATCCACTTGAATAAGAATTATGATTAGTATTGTTCAAAAATTTAGAGGACAGAATGAAAGTGGAAAGAAAATAATTTATGTTTGATGAGTGCCTATCATTATCTCCAAGAAGAGTGGAAAAGAATCCAGGGGACACTCCTTCAAGCTGTTGATCCAGCTTTTAGGAATGAGTTAGGTCTGCCACTTGCGGATGTATCTGAAGTATACAGAATAAACACATGGAGCTGTTTGAAATCAATTACCTTCAGTTTAAGGAGGGTATCTCCTATCACACCATCAGAAGTTTTCAGTACATCTAAACTGGGAGAAGAACCAGTTATTTGTTTTTATTGGACTGTAAACTTTTACCCTCTAAATACCTTTCTGTTAACAAAAAAGATAAACATTGTACAAAACACAAGACAGCTTAGCTCGATGATGCTCAATGAAGCATTAGTGCTGCATAATCTGATTCGTTTGATGCTTTAATAATGCAAAACATAGTTTCTGCTTTATTACATAGCTGTTAACGCAAAAATGACATACTTACAAAGATTTATTGTATTACTATTTGCATATAGGTTTCCTTAATAGATGAGAGTATTTACTGCTCCTTTGAAATCAAAATATTTAGTCTAGACATTCTAGACTGAATAAAGACTGCCATCTTCTGCTGCAACTGCAGCAGATAGAGGTACTGAGGTTAGCCTCAGAACATGACCACATGTTATACCAGCCTTTATCCAGTAGGGAGTATCTCCTTTCCCAGTAATGTAATAAGAGATGTGACTAGAGATATTTACAAAATATTTGGGGGTTTTACACCATGCTTTTTGGAGCTACATATCCTTACGCTTTTGTTCTCTTTCTGAAGAACAGAGAGGGAGCAACCTGACAAAGGACTTAATTGAATCATAGATTATCCTGAGTTGGAAAGAACCCATAAGGATCATTGAGGCCAACTCATGGGTCTGCACAAGCGTGTGCCAGAGAGTGTTTCCAAACACTTCATGAGCTCTGTAAGGCTTGGTGCTGTGACGACTTCCCTGGGGAGCCTGTTACAGTGCTTGACCACCCTCTGACTGAAATTTTTTTCCTGATAGCCAACTGATACCTCCCCTGACAAAACTTCATGCCATTCCCTCTGGTCCTTTTACTGGCCATCAGCTTTAATGGATTAAAGAATACATTAACCCATCCAATTATGAAGAACTAAAACAGATTGCAACTTCACTGCCTGTCTTCACTCTCTATCCTGGCAGCCATTACTGATGCCCATTCAAAATTAAAATTGTTTAACTTAGCAACAGTTAATTTGTGTGTGGTTCAAAAACTTGTGTTGAGTTTACTCAACTTTCACATACTCCAGGCATGACATGTGGAAGAGCAGGCCAGAACCCAAAGGGTCCATTTAGAATTCTGAGAAAATTGTTTTTGTTTCAGCCCATAATTTTATCAGGTATCCTATGAACTCCAGGTAATTAAAAAAAAAAAAATAGGCCAAAGAAGTAAGATCCCAAACTAAAAGAAGTTTCAACATTAATTTGTCATCTAATACAAAAGAAAACAGGAAGTATTCCGTGTGTCAGGGATACAGCTGATGAACTTTTCTGAAGAAATCTTTTGTTAGAAAATATTCCCTTGTTCACACAGAAATACTTCTAATGAATGTATGACCTAGTTTCAGAACGATAGATTGTTCTTAAAATCAGATATTGAGATGTACATGAGTCCTGGTTCAAATAGGCAAGGTGAGAAAACAGGCGAACATATCTCTGTCCCAAGGTGGAAAAATTCACAACACGGAGCTGCTGGTGATGTCTTCTCCATGCTAATCATGTCTGTAGCCAAATATGTGTGAGACACATCCTAAGATAGCCCCCTCCAGAAAGGAAATTCATAGATTGAGAGTAAGAACTTAAATAGACTTAACATGTCTAAATCCAGACTCTGACCTACATATTTTTATTTTATTTCATTCAGTGACTGATTACCTTTTATAAAACAGTACAGCTCCAGTGAGAGGCAAAAACATAGTCATTACAGAAGAACTATTTATTTAAGATGTAAATCCAGAGCCCAAGGAGACGCAACAATGCAAACTCCCTGCTATGGATTAGGTAGAACAGCAATTTGAAACAACCTAGAGGTTTATAGCTGGAACATGTGTCCCTGATGTCAGAAGAAAGTGCCCTGATAAAAAAACTACTGGATATTCTGGGAGTGGGAAAAAGTGATGAACATTGCTCTTTACCTTCTCTTTTTTTTTTCGTCACTTCAACTGGATGGAAAGGAAAAGCATTTTGAAAAATCTCAAAGCTTCCACAGAACAAACATATAGAAAGATCTAATATTACTGACTTCTGTGATCTTTGGATACAAGTGATACAAGGAGAGCTGGTGATGACATCAAAATCAGGGAGAGAGGAAACAAAATAATAACACTGACTTGAATGAAGCAGGAGGGCACAAAGAAATTTTTTTTGACATTAAAGAGGCAGAGCTGGAACAAGACACGGGAGGGAAAAGACAGAAGCAACAATAACAACAAAAAAGTCGCTATCATTTATTTGAGGCAGTGATAATTTCACCTCAAAGTCATTCATAACTTCACTGACATTCCTAACATTTGTCCTCCTTTTTACCTTAAGAGGCACATAAGTTGCACTCCAGAGGAAAAAAAACCAAACCCACCAAACAGACTGAATGAGCTGTTTGCTGTGTCCTTGAGAATATCCACAGTCAGTATCTATTCATCTGACCATCTCTGCTCATTTTTCTCACCATGTAACAGGGCTCTTCTTCACTAGATAACCACATTCTTGCAACTAAGCAAGTAATAAATAGCTGGCTCAAGAAGAAAGCATCACAGCCTTGAGAAACAGGCAAAGGACATGGCAATCAAACTAACACTGACAGGTACAACTTCCATTTCATTTGCTGGATTAACATGCAGGCAACAGGCAATACTATAAGGTTTTTTTTTACCCTAAGAATACTGAACCCACCAATATTGTTCCTTCCAAGTGGCAAAAAAGAGAAGTTGGGACCTGGAGAACATGTGCTTCCTCTCTTGTCACAGTCCCACTGTAAGCACTGAATTTATTCCACAACTTTTCTTTGAATTCCTCTAGCCAATTATTACCAAAAGAGGATCATTTGAGAAAGAGTAAGGTTTCAATAATTTTGGGTTTGTTCTTTAATTTTATTCATTGGAACTACCTGCATGGAAGACATTTCATCTAAACATAGCCATACCTGAACATTCCTTAAAATGATCCCATGTCATCATGATTACAGCGTAACACCAAATCTGCATAAAGTAGGCTGCTTTTAATATGCTGTTTATGGTCATCCAGTTCTTGCCTGACATTGCCTTTTCTCCTCTTCCTTATCCGAGAAAAAAAATCAAAAAAATCCTGTTTTGATTGCACAGTTTGATATGCTGAGTTTGTGGTCTTTGCAGAGTGGTTTGTTCTGTTCTTAGGATTCTAAAATTATTCCTGCATCTCTAACAGTAGACTCCTCTTCAAACAGCATATATGCTATGTGTCCAAGTCATCTTTGATAATGTTGCTTGGCCTACAGAATCATGTAAGAGTCGCAGGCACAATTACATAAATAATAATGATAAATGGAAGCTGAAAATGAGCTCATGGCAGCAGTATGAAATGTGTAACTCTGTAATCATATAATTATATTTTAAAATAGATATTTTCATCCTGAAAATGCCAGAATTTTCCACAAGACAGAAATTCTATATTTGCTAATCCCAGTTTTAGTCTCACTTAAAACAATAAACTACTCTTCACATACTTCACTTCCTTGCTCAACTATGCTATTAATACATGACCTCCTCGGAAAAAAAAAAAAACAAAGGAGGGGTTCTAGATCTGGTAATCCAGTAGCCTTTCAAATTAAAGTGTTTTATAAATTTCATCAAAAATGCGTATGGCACTTAATTAAGCATTCTCATTTAGTGAATAAAAACAGACAATAAGTAGTAGTAATACTAGATTATGCTCTGAGTTTCAAGAGTAACACTCCAGAAATCAAGTGAAATATGTAATTTCTGTGCACTACCACAGCAGGTCTGGCTTTTTTGAGCTATGCTGACTAAATTTGTAATTAACTTTCTGTCTTCCGCTGGCTGAATAACTTCAGAGGTTGTCAGATACTGGTAAAAGAAAACATGTTGTCAAAGCCAAAAGCGATTTAACTCAGAACTACTACTCAGGAAAAACCAAAACCATCAGTGTTTTATGAACATTATTCTCATACTAAATCCAAAACACAGAACTGTACCAGCTACTTGGAATAAAATTAACTCTATCCCAGATGAAACCAGGTCAGGTTGCCTTCTAAATAATTAATATTTCAAAAGCAGCAATGACACAAATAATGATTGCAAGCATCAGTGGGTTATTTGGAATATATGTTATGTGGCTTAGTCTTTCCATGAAAAACTGGATTTTCATGTTAGTAATTATTTTTTCCTGATTTATTTTCCGGGTATATCTTCTGTTAATGTTGGCATTGATCAGTAGCGTTTAAAAAATTACAAAGGAAAATCAACTTTTAAAATGAGTTCCTTTAGTGGAACAAAATTGCATAGTATTCTTTTATTTTTAAAAGGAGCCTCCCCTTGTAAATATAAATGTGCTTTAGCATTATTTATTTGTAGAAATTACATTTTAAAGAGGATATTGAAGAAGAATGGAACAAAAAACCAAATTAAATTTCTCACAAAAGGCAATGTTTCTGCCTAAAAAAGAAAACTGTAAGGTGAAGCAGAGTGAGCAGAGCACATTGTTTAGTTCAAATGGCATGGAAAAATGTATATACTGTCTTTAGGGATACATCCAAAAAAACCTCTGACATGTTTCTAGATACTCAAAAGTTTCTGGAAATCTGATCTATTTTCCCTACTATTCACACTAGTGACAATAAATAGATCTTTACAAAGACTTTTTGGTTCCTTCATTCCTAAGGAATAATTCTGCAAAGCCTTTATGCAAGGCAAATCAGAACTCCAGATCCAAACACTATAGCTCCACATAAAAATGTAAAAATTTTCCTAAAAATACTTAAAAATAATTATTTAGGTAAAGGTCTCTCCATATTACTAAGAAAATGATGACTATTCAGCGGTATTTTTAGACAGTATGATAACTTTAATTATCTAGTAGAAAAAAGAGACCCTTCTGTAGTTTTACAGAGATTATACATACAGTTTCACAAAGCTCTCTTCTCTCATTGCTAGTGGACAGCAGTTTTCATGAAAATAGATTAACTGCACTTATAAAAAGATAATAATGGCACTTTGAGAGTAAAACTTGAAATTTCTGAAGTTACATTACATTCTATGACAGTGAATCCCCTCATCTCAAAAGTGCCAGCTCACCTGCCTTATCCATAGGATGATCAGAGTTCCTCTATTCTCCCACTGCAATGTGCATGTTCAGTGCTTACCTACTGATCAAAAAGCACTATGTAAATGCAGGACAGCAGGTCCTAATATGCAGTCAAATAAAAACATTGTTTAAATAAAGGGACCTAAGGCTGTGCAAGAATAGTTTTCTAATAACAAACTCTGGTTGTGTCATTTGGCCTAATTTTAAATACAGCAAAACTCCTATTCAGTTCAGCAGACTTACACCACATCATTGTATGGATTTCAGAGGTACTAAAGATTGCTTTAGACAAATCACATGCCTTAAAAACTCACAGTTTCCAATTCCTTGTGAATCAAGAACAGATTCCTCTCACATCTCAGTCTTTCTATAATACTACCCTCTGCATAGCAATCAATATTAAAGAGAAATGTACAAGAAATTCTATTTATGAAAAAATACAAAAGAAAACCAAAAACCAAGGTCTTCTATCCCTGTCAAACGATCATTTAACTTTCTATATTTAGATACCAGGCTAAACCTGAAGCACTAGGATTATATCTCCTGTTAAATTTATTATCAGAATCACAGAATCATAGAACGAATCTCATCTCCAGAGGTGTTCTTGGGAATAACTTTCACAATTTAGCTAAACATTAATAAAAAGTTGACTAATAGTATTTAATAGCTCTTTCCAGCTTTCATAGCAATAGGAGTTGAAAATAGAATGTTTGATGCCAGACAACAAACACAGTTTTCAGTTAGTAGTGGCTTCAAAATGGTTGAAGATCTTATCTGCGACAGAGAGTAGTGGATGGAGATGCTAAAAAGTGATACTTTATATCCTTAAATTATCAGCTTTATCCTTTGCATCACCAGAGTTAATCATAGAATATCCTGAGTTACAAGGTACTCACAAGGATCACAAGGATCACAACATGTGCCTGAGGGTGTTGTATTCAAGTTTCTATTTATGTATTAAAAAGAACCCCCTTGTTTTATAACTTATTGAAATAGCCCCATTTCAATCTGAACTATTTGCTTCGGATTTTGTATAGCTCCATAATGATATAAAATATTAACTTTCATCTAAAGACACTTATTAGGCATCTTTTCTTCAGTGATAGACAAGATGATTCACCTGTCAAGGGACTCTCTTCACCTTGCACAATTGGTATATTTCTTTTCAGTGCTGCCAACAGCTTCCTACATCCCAGCAGGAATCACTATAAACCAGGGCCACACTTCCTGTCTTTGGCAACTTATTTTATAACCAATATTTGCAAATATTCTTTGAAAATTACTTTGGATAAAACTTCAAAGTAGCTACCCTATGCCTAGGGATAGGCAGAAAGCATAAATGAAAGCAATATATTTCTGCAATGACACTTCTCTGTAATGATAAAATGATGTACAATGAAAATGTTCCTGAATTTATCAGCACTTATTATGTCATTGAAATATTCATGGGAAGAATGAAAATAATCATTAGGCCCACAATATGTTATGACATCTCATTTTTTGCAGGAATGCCTTTAGTTATAATATTTCTTGCGGTAGTATGCTTTCTTCAGAAAAAAAAAAATTGCTAGGCTGTCAAAAAGTCATAATAATAATACCACAATCTCAGAATTATATTATTCCTATGCAAAGGACTATTCCAAAGCTTATGCATGAGTCAAGAATAGCAGACTTCAAAAAACCCAAACCTCAGTAAATTAAGGTAGAATTCCTGGAGGAAATCATTTGCCTCTTTTCCTAAGCGTCGAAAAATAACAGAAGAATTGGCGGTTACTGGAAAACATAGTATTAAAAGGGAAGCTATCCCAACATGCAGGAGAACTAAGAAGCAGTAAAAGAATAGTACGACTACAAGAAATATGACAAATAATCTAAACTATCATAAACAGGAAAATTAGGAATAATGATATAACTAAGCATGAGTTTGAAGAGCTGGCACAAGCACTGAATAAAATAAACAAGGCAAACACAAGACCAGTTCTAACTGCCAAGGGATATAAAGGAACAAGAAAATATTTTATGAATAACTTATAAGAAAATAGCAGGAGAAAATGAAAATCTGCTGTTTAAATATGAACCAAAACTAACAAGCAGTAGAAGATACACTAAAAGCTGATGTTTTCTTTTTTATTTGTTTTTTCTGAACACTCTTCAGAGAGAAGTCAATTTAAGTGAGATTTGGAACATTGTTTCAAAACTGTTTGGCCTGGATTTTAAGGATGCTCCAGAGAAATCCAGTGGATCTTTGGGAACATTTTTAAGTATATAAATACTGTGCAATCTATTCCCCTTTTCTTTCCAGAAAATTAATAGCTATCTTGAAGCACAAACCAGAGGACAAGGCTAAAAACTAATATATAATATTTTACCTTATCTTCTACTGGATCAGAAAAGACGGAGATATGCAAAGAAACTCTAAACGGTCTATTTTCAGAAAATGAAACAAAGATGACTGAAGTTATTAAACATTTTATTAACACCTAGAAAATATGACTGTGGTATAGATTTGTCAAGGACAAAAATACCAAACCAGTTGTTTTCTTCTCTATCTAAACATGCGGCCAAGTTAACACAATACATATTTACAAAGATTTTTTATGTTTTCCACACACAAGCACCTCATGAATTAAGGAAACTGTCTAAATAAAAAACCCCAAGAAATAAATGAAAAAACTCTCAAAGCAATGGACAAGCTTATACATCATTACACTCTCAAGGCACTGCAGGAGGTTTCCAGTTGAGAGAGACATAGACGCTTTAATAAAGAAGGGCCACATGCAGAAGCAAAGGGGGCAAAAAGAATGTTTTCTCTTCTTGCCATCAGCAGACAATGTCCAGTCACCACCTTCAGAAGACAAACACCTTAATAATGGATGTCCCCTTCCTTCTCCTTTCTCTTGGCTTTTATTCCTGCATGGTATGGAATAACCTTTTGGTAAGTTTATGTCAGCCCTTCTGGCTATGTCCCTTCCCGAGGTCTTCCCTGTCCCAGCCTCCTGGCCTTTTGGGGGCAGGGTTAGGACGGCTGCAGAGACAGCCTTGATGCTGTGCAAGTGCTACTCAGCAGTAGCCAAAGCACTGGTGTGTTACCAACATTGTTCTAGCTAGAAGTACAAAGCCCAACAGGACGAGAGCTGCTGTGGGGAAATCTAACTCCATCCCAGCCAGACCCAATTCAGCTTGTGTCCATTGCCTCTTGTCTTCTACTGTGATTTCTGAGAAAACTTGACCCTACCCTCTCTACGCAACCCTGTTAGGTATTTCAATACCGATAAGATCTCCCCTACACCTTCTCTCCTGATGCATTGCGGTTTAATAAAAGCCTGTATCATCTTCAGTTGCTCCTTCTTGTCTTACCAACTGATTCTGCACATGCAGATTCTGTTCATGCAGAATAATTTCACTTCTTTTGCAGTGGCATCACTGAAAATAAAGACATAATTTAGAGCATAACAACTTCATCCTAGAACACTAGGGGTGCTTCACATTGTGTGCACTCAATTTAACGAAACATGATGCTATTTGTGCTGTTTGTAAGAGAGTAAAACAGTGCCATGGCTTGCCACTGGCCAAACATCAGGCACCCATGAAAGTCACTCACTTACCCTCCCCTGCCACAGCTGGGCAGAGGAGAGAAAAATGTAATGAAGGGTTCATGAGTTGAGATAAGGACTGGGAGAAAACACTCCAAGGGCAAAACAGGCTCAACTTAAAGGTACAAAGTGAATTTTTTACTAACAGTATCAGAGGAGGATAATGAGAAGTAAAATAAGCCCTTAAAAACATCTTTTTCCCCCAAGTCCTCCCTCCTTCCCACTGACAGCACAGGGAGACAGGACATGGGGGTTTTGGTCAGTTCATCACCCAAGTTCTTCCGCTGCTCAGGGAGAGGAGTCCTTCCCCTGCTTCACCAGGGAGTCCCTTCTGAAAGGAATGAGAGACTTGTCTTTACAAACAAACTCTGGGCCTGCTGGTAGATGGAATTAGCACTGAGAGATAAGAGGAAACAATGGGAAGGATTCCACTGACTGATGAATGGAAAAGAGATTTGCCTCTACAAACAGACTGTAGGTCTACTGATAAATGAAATTGGATATTGAGAAACGAAAGAAACAATGGGAAAATCATAAAATTCAATAAGAACTAAAAATACAGGGGAGGTTATACATTAAAAGGGAACCTTAGGTATTAGGCATTCCGGAAGTCTGTACCTCTTGAGAACCTCAGCCAATGTGGAAAGAGAGAGGGAAATGCGGCCAGGAAATTAGGATAAAAAGGAGGCTGTGACCTCCAAAAATTTGAGAGACCCAAGGGGAATGCCCCATGGCCTCTCCCTTTATTCGAATAAAGTAATGGGACTCCTCTGTCTCCTTTTTGGACATAAACCTCTGGTGTTCATGGATTAATTTTCCTAACACTTCCCATGAGAGACAGTTCTCTGTGAACTTCTCCAGCCTGGTTCCAATCTCACAAGCAGCAGTCCTACCGTACCTGCTTCAATGTGAGTCCCTCCCACGGGCACAGTCCTCTCAAAACTGCTGCAGTGTGGGTCACTCTTCTGTGGGGACACACTGCTCCAGTTTGGAAGCCACAGCCTCCTCCAGGCATCCACCTGCTCTGGTGTGGGCACCTCCCCCATGGGCTGCGGGTGGATCTCTGCATCTCCCATGGATCTCCATAGGCTGCAGGGGGACGGCTGCTTCACCATGGTCATTACCACAGCCTGCAGAGGAATCTTGGCTCCGGCACCTGGAGCCCCTCCTCCCCCTCCTTCTTCACTGACCTTGGTGTCTCCCAGTTGTTTCCCTCACACGTTCTCACCTCTTCCTCTGACTAGAAAAAAACTGTGCCCCACTTTGTTTCGATTTTCTTCTTAAATATGTTATCACAGAGGCATTACCAACCTCTCTAATTGGCCCAGGCTTGGCCAGCAGCATGTCCATCTTCAGAGCCATCAGGGACTGGCTCTGCTGGACACGGTGGAAGCTTCTAGCATCTTTTCATAGAAGCTCTGTGGCCCCCCTCGCTACCAAAAACTAGGCCGTGCAAAACCAACACAAATGTTTATTTAGTTTGAACACAAATGTTCGCATACATGTGAGCAGTAAAGTATAATCAACTGTGTAAGGTGAGATAACTAGAAAATCCACGGAAGAGGATCCAAGTGTCTCTCTCAGGTTTAGCTTTGTTACAGAGAACCTTTGGCCAAAGCCAGATTTTTTATTTGATTGAAGAAAAACTCTATTGATGTCATTATGGAGACTTGGCTCAGTTAAATAAAGAATATTAGCAACTCCTTTTTGTCAGGATTTTTTAAAAGAAGTTAGGGTTGTGAAAATCTACTTTTTTTGTCACTCTGGAAGCAGGGAGCAAATCTGCACTGATGCCAGATGGCAGGGAGCAGGGCAGTGACAGCAGGGGAAAGAGGCAAACATCAAGGACTGCCAGAGTGCCAGAGGAGGCAGGTATGGGCCCTCCCAGAACAGCAGCCAACACAACTAGCACAGCTTCTGCCACAAATGAACATCTCTCTCCCATCTAGTCCCACCTTGTTCTCTCCTTTCCCTACACTAAAAAGATATCTCAACTCTCATGCCTTCCCAACAGTCCATGAGACGCAGTGCTTGTGGCAGGGAAAGATGACATAAGAAAATAAATACTAAATACCCAAGTACATATATTCTTTAGCACTACTGCACTACCTCTGGATTAAAAATAAAACATCCTTTTCAGAGGGTTTTTTGTTATTGAGTAATGAAGTGATTCACAGAAAGAGTGACCTCCCTGCTACTAAAAAGATTTCCTTTCCAAATATCTTTTCTCCGTATTTCTGATTCTTAGTTGATATTTTTATACTGCTTTTAGATTTCAAAGTGTGCAGTGCTGAAAGACCATTTTAGCACTGACAAGTAAAACTAAAGATGATTGATGTGCTGTCCTCGCAAACAATAAAAGACAGCTTGCTTTCCTGAGGTGCTACACTTGTAAAATAAAGGTAGTTGTATTTCCCTCAGCTTCTTTGCTTCCAAGGAAAACCAGATTCCTGAGTAACTGGCAACCATCATTCCTCCTTGCCATCCAACAGTCCAACCACCAGCAAGCATCCAGCCTTGCCCCTTGACTCAGAGAGGCAGCTTCTTTGCTGATACGGGTGTCATAAATGTACACTCAACAAGTTAATCTATTCCACTAGCAGGAAATTAAGGAGGAGAAGAAGCCCTGAAACTCCTGCCACCATGCATTTATTTAATCTGTTTACTCACAGTAGTAGCTAAACAGAAAGGGCAGTGAGGCTTTGCCACACATAATATTTCCCTTCTCTAAGTGGGATGGAAACATAACCTATAATTCTAAATAATGGGAGATTTTAATGGCATGAAGTCTTGGTTGAGTTAATTTGTTTATAAAAACAAGCTTATTTCCCCTCCAGCTCTAAAATATCAATCTGTTACTTTCTTCTTGAGATTGGAAAGTTCCCAGCATGTGTCATTATGAGTTTCAATACCTCCTGTGTAAAGGTTTAGCCTTTCAGCATGTGTATCTATAAATTAACATAAATTGCCATGTAGAAAGTCACTAAAGCAGTTGTTCTGCTTAGTTAAGATTGATAATTGGACTCTGAGCTATTCAGAAATTCATGAGTGAAGTATATTGAGCTAATCTCAAACATTATACAAAGACCGGAAATCAAAATTTGACTTTTTCATGTTAACTACTTATCACATATTTTGAATTAAACTGTGTCATCTTGTCTAAAAATACCTATTACTGTGCTGAAAGAAATGTTAAGTCTCATTAGACTTTTCAGAAACCACATTTTTCAGCAAAAAATGTATCTGCTGTTTTAAAAGTAAATTCCAGACTTGAAAAACAGGCACTGTTACCTTTTCCAACCATTCTTTTCCATTCAGAGAAGGTTCAATGCTTCTGTCTATACAGAAAAAAAGGCAGTACTAAATGTCATCTGGGAAATCACATCTGCACAAAACCCTAACAAATAAACCTGTCTATATGAAAGCATCTATGTTTTGACAGATAAAAAAATAATCTTGGAAAACTGATATCCTGGTTTGTAGCAATATCCATGGATATTCTACAGAGTATTCTGGTTTTCCCTCGAAGTTTTAACTCACCTTTCTTTGCAGAAATTATATCATTTTTATTCATTCATATGATAATCCTGTGGTCTAACCTTACACTTGGGATCAACCAAGATCTCACAGAGAACAGAAGAGGTGGGGAATGTTTTTGCAAGATCACACATTTTGGAGTCTCTTGATACTGATGGAAATATCTGAGTTAGCAAAGTGATTATTCAGGAAAAAGTCTCCAGGCTATTTACAAAAATTCTGCTATCTCTAACCTATCACTATTTCATAAGATATTCCACATATAAAATGACTTTTGAGCTCTGCTCTTCTTTTCTGCTTGTGAAAAATGCAGGATCTTCTTTGTGCTCCTTTCCTTGTATGCCAGAAGCAGCGAATGTAAGAAGTGTGTGTTCACCTCTGAGAGTTCATGTCACTCAGGGAACTGGGGAACAGAAAAATTAAGGGTCCTCAGAAAGCTGAACTGCCAAAACCAGTATGAGAAATGAAAAAACCATCAATTGTTGGAGTCAAAGACAGATGTTTTAATGGATGAAGACAATTAATGCATTCATTTTCCAAGGATCAGACTAATCAGAAGCTGCAGTTTCAGACAAGAAAACTGAATGTTCTGCAAGTGAAGATATGAAAAAAGTATATTTTGAGAAAATAATGTATTGATAACATTGCAGTAGCATGACAGGAGACTTCAGGAGGCAGTACACCTGCCGTGGAGACAAAGCCAAATTATTTTTTCCTTATGCAATAATCTGATACATTTTAAGTCTTTGTTATGAACTTTGAGCTTTGAGATACTGAGATTATCAACACTGAGTGTTCACAGCGCTTTCCTTATAGATCAGCTCTCTAAATGCGAGTTCCAGTCAGCTTGTTGACATTCTGTTCACTCTCTCCAGAAGAGAAAAAAAACACCAGTCAGAGGAAACAGAAGTGAGGAGAAAACTAAATGGTACTACAGGAGCTGGTGGGATCCATTTCTACACGTTTTTCTTAAAATTATTTTTGAACCAGTGTGCCTACAAACAAGCCAACAAAAAGATGGAGTAAGAGATAAAGCATTCTCTGGTTTTTGCCCTTTTCTAAAGTCAGAGGGCAGAAGAAGTGGAAATTATAGTCACCAACAAGGCTTTAAGGAAAGAAAGCAGAATATGTGTTTTGGTTTGGGGTTCTTTTTTGCTTGGTTGTTTTTTTCATTTCCTCACTGCATGTCAGTTTGAGTAACTCTGTGGCATGAGGTCTAGGACATTATGATCTAATACTTAGTGATGCTCTGCAACTTAAGATTGCTCAGCTTTTACAAACAAAATAAAACAGATTATTCTCTTTTACAAACAGAATAAAAGATTTTACTGTACTTCACAATACTTACAGTGGAAAACCAAGAAAAGATTAATACATAAGCAGAACTCCCAGTCAATCAAGGTTTTTTTTTTTACTCATCTAACATTTGATTTGGGAGTCAGAAAGAGAGCGCTAGCAAGGTCTTGCACACAAGCACCATTTAGCATTCCCAGCAGTGTCAGAACCCTTTTCAGAGTGCAACTGCACCTCTGAGTGAGCTGCTTGCTTCAAAATGTGTTATTGGGACTTAGTTGTACCTAATCTACATTCCTTCTCATAGTGTATTTCAAAGGGGTGGATCTGCCTTGGAAAGAGGGCCAATTATTGTGAGAACGAACAGAATAAAGGGGGATGCTGTATCTTAAGTCATTCAGCATTCAAAAAAAAAGTTTGATTTAGAATGCTGAGCCTTTTAGGCTTTTTACTCCAAAATATGACCCTGTCTGTTCTGTCAATCTGCCAGATGCAGAGTTGAAATAGATGGTGAAACATCTGAAAAATGACAGGTTTAAAGATTTTCAAGGCTGTCAAGAAAACATCAGTTTTCCACATGAAGGCAAACTATGCACAGTAGCAATATTATCAGGAAGAAAGTTCAACCATCAAAACAGGAAGAAAAGCAGCAGGTCTGGGTTCAGAAACTGTTCATTAATTTCTCCCAAAATTTTCCTCATTATGAGAAAAGGGACAACAAGACTCATAAAGAGGAAATAAACACAAACAGAAACCCTATTATGTAAGAAATGTGTACCATATTATGTAAGAAATGTGTACCAAAGCAATTCTTCCCAGAGGAAATAGCTTCATCACATAATTCAGCTAAATACAGATGATAATTTAGCAGTATTGACATATATTGTGAAAAGAGCAAGAAAAATCAAACTTACTGCTTTGGGACACTCCTCCCTTTCAGCATCAATTCTTTTCTGTCAAGTTTCAACCACTGCAAAAAGTCTTTGAAAACAACAGTCATTTAGAAAAAGTAATTTAGCAAGAATGCACTGTACCACACTTCCTTTCTCCTCTGAAACACATCTTTTTCTGGGCATTTATGAGTAAATAAGTTTAGCCATAGAAAGGGGAAATTTTTTATAATTATGTATTATTTGCTGAAGAAGCAGTTTTAAAACTCTATTCTGTGAATTTTTTAAGGAGAAAAATAATCTCACGAATATTGGAGTGCCGCAGTGGTTTGTTCCAAGAGGAGACCAAAAGGACTTCTCTCCTCCTATCTAATAACGTGTAGTCTGATAAGAGAGAGCACAATTCTCCATAAAAGTACGAGGGAGGAAAACACAAATCCCAACCAAAGTGTATGGACACTGGAAGCTAGTACTTTAAACTCAGCAGAAGTTCAGGAGGAAAACAATCACTTTAATCTTATGTTATTACAACACTTAAAGTATGGGGAGCATTCCAAAGGGCAAATACATTACTCTCTTTTCAGAAAAAACTTAGTGGATTTAATGCCTATGATTCTTGTGGAAGGAAAAAACAGAATAGTGTGAGCCAAGAAAACCCTTACAACTTGTTTGGCAGTATCTAGCTTTGCTGTTCTAAGAAATTTCATTTTGGGAGTGTAATAGAATTTATTTTGACCCCAAAATTCTGCTCTCCCCAAAAAAGTGTTTTCTCTATGTACCTACAGAGAATGAATTTTCCTCCATGTTTTCTCTTGAGCTGTACTTTTTCTCCTTAAAAAAATAAAGTATTGAGACAGCTTGGGGTGAAAGTATAGGGTACGGATCCTTTAAACAATTCTTTAACTCCCAGTAAAAAAACTCATCTGAGATGAGGCGAAAGATAAATTTTCCACTTGTGTTCACAAGGAATTCTGAATGCTTCTTTAAATTTCCATTACTTTTTCCTAAAAAAAAAGTAAACATAACAAAATAAACCAAAGTAATTCCTTCCCTTTCTTACATAACTTGGGGACCAAAAACTACTCTTCTTTTCCCACGCACATTTTAAACACTACAAAAAAGTCTTTGTCACTAGTTTGATTTAAAGACAGAAAAAAATATAAACTACTTGTGCATGCTGTACTACATAATTAAAATTTCTGGCAAAAAGATATAAATTTCTGTGCAGACGACCTTGGTCAAGCTACAAATGAGGTTTCAAGGGTTTCCTAAATATGTTTTCTGAACCCAAATTTCTGTCTTTCTTTTAATTATCAATAGTAACAACAGTATTTTTGTCTTTCATGAAACTATTAAAAAGCTGCAGGCGCTAATGTTGATAAAGATTTTCGCATATTATTTTAGGATATACACCAAGATCAAGCTCCCATGCATCTCTGACCTCCTTGCCAGTGTGGCAGTACAAAAGGCAGAAAGGGGGTTGGATCTGTGCAATCCCTGCTCAGCAATACCAAAAACACCTCTGTATTATCAACCCTGTGTTCAGTACAAATTCGAAATACAGCTCCACAGCAGCCACTGTGAAGAAAATTAACTCTGCCCCAAGCAAAACCAGCACAATCAACATGCACGTTGTCAAAACACCTGATACTTCAATAAAACAACATTTTCTTGATTGCAACTCACTGTTCCCTTTGCTAGTAATATTCAGCTGCCTTTCTGTCAGGTATTATTCATGGTCAGTCTTAATCCAGAAATAGGAAACTCACAGGGGAAAGTTGTAACTGGATATTACATTTTTTTGTCCCCTTCATTCCTCCATTATCAGAAAATATAAAAGACCTGTATTTTTTATGTGGACATTTATTTCAACAGACTAAGATAGTATCCATGACTTTGCTCTAAGCTTGACTTGATTTACAGATTTTTCATTCATATATATACATATCAGATTTATGTAAAAGCATGCATGTTGTACATATATATTCACAGGTAGAGCTATAACAAACCAGCAGAACTCTTTTTAATTATCTGAATTCTGCAACTGCATTTGGCAAAGTAGATATAAGTTACAGTCAGCAGAAACCACTTTTATTTCACGAGGCATGTCATATCCTCAATTCAACTATTCTTTCATGGGTCATTGTATTGTGCTTATGGTACATAATACAGGCCATTCCAGTTTCACATTAAGTAGGCAATATACAGCAAGCTGAAACAAAGTATTAGCTCTCATAAAAGAAATCATGAATGACATCTGTCTTTATATATCCCATTATATTACTAAAAATGCAAATTAAGAACATAAAACATAAATTTCCATTGTACAGAAATCATGATATACTCTCCCAAGGAAAGTAAATACTAGGAGTTGTTTGCAACTTAACTGTTTCAATATTTGCAGAAATATCTTTTGTGTAATTTTAACATCGTTCTGGATGCACTTCAGGGTTTAACAGAGCAGGCTGTTCTTCCTTCTGTGCAACTGCTGATATAATATGACCACTGATACATTTTTTACTGCTGTATGCTGATTTAAATTTCTTCAATAAGCTTTAAAAATGTGCATTTCATTGAATGCACCATACTATGAATTTACACTTGATGAGACAGAGTATAAATCTGGAAATCATACTAACTGGCTTTCCAAAAACATCAGCTGTGCAATCCTGTCTAGATATCTGTTCTCATGATATACACAGTTTCAGAGTTGCAAAAATGCAGCAAAATGGTGAAAGAATTACAGGTGTAGAACGCTACTCATTCCATAAGACATCCTCTTCCATGTGAGGGGGGTGATAAAATAGACAGTAGGGGTTAGAGCCTTGTCTTGGGGTGATTTTATGATGAGTCTATTCCCTGATCGTCTGCTTTATGCCCAAAAATGGTTGTTGTATCTCTAAGGTGGGTCCAGAGGAGGGGGGAGCCTTGGGGCTCTTCAGTAGGCTTTTTCAAAGCCTCATTCCCCAGGTGTCCAGTGTGCCCAGTGGTCCGGGGTTTGGTGGGGTTTTTTTGCTTGGCTAGCTTGGGGTTTTTTTGTTAGCCCAGGCAAAAGGGTTTTCTTCTTTCCATGGACTTGAAGAGGCTGCAGCAGCAATCCTTCAGCAGCTTTTTAAAGTGAACTGGATGGTTTGGTTTTGGTCTGAGATCATAGACCAGCGGGAAAGGCAAGGGGCTGCTCCCTTTAGGCCCCATGTCTCAGAAAAAAGTCGAGCCAGAGAAAGAAAGCCCAACTGCTTCATCTGCTGTGAAGAGGGGACCAACGGTAGAGATTCACCAGGTTCACATCTGTTTGCCTGAACTGCTGTTTGAATCTACTGTAAGGTTGGTTGGTTTGTTTGTTTGTTTTTCCCTGAAAACCCATTTTCTCCCCACCACATTGCAAACCACTGCTGGTTTTTTCTTTCCCTTGCATTTTGGATTTTTGTTCCAGTGTATGTTTGTGCATGGGGGAGTAAGGTCTGACAGTTCAATATTTATTTACCTTTTCCCATGCCTTGTGGGCACTCTGTTGGTCAATAAATGGTTGTTTGGTTTTTCTTCACTTTCATCCACTAGTATTCATTTTTAATTGGCAGAAAGGTTTTGTTTGAACGTCTTTTTTAGAGGAAACACTCATTCCAGAGTGTTTTTCTCCTAAACTTGTCTCTAAACAGAAACAAGCCTGTAAAACCAGATAAAGGTGTGAAAAAATAAAGGCAGAACATCTGAGCCAGCAAAAATGTAATTAGAGGGTAATATTGTTCAGAAAGCCTCGAAACACAATCTGGTATCACATTACTACCTTGACCTTGCCTTCATATCCACCAAACAGCAGCCAGGATTGTTTTACTGGGAGAAGAAAGAAGAGTCTGGGTGAGACTGTGGCAATTATTTCCCCTGCAGAAAGCTATTGACTGCCCTGACAGTGTAGCTCACATTTTTGAGGTCCCCATTTCATAATCACACTAATGCAAATGAAGGAGGTCATAAGCTACTTATAATGCCACAGACGTAAAAATATGAAGAGAGAACTTTGTACGCTTCTCTGGAGCACCTGCTTTTAAGTCCACCCATGTAGCTGAACTTATCAGAGAATCATAGAAGGATTTGGATTGGAAGAGACCTTAGAAATAATCTGGCTTCAACCCCCTGCCATGTGCAGGGATGCCTTTCACTAGACCAGGTTGCTTAGAGCTCCATCAAGCCTGGTCTTGGACATCTCCAGTGGTAGGCTAATCACAGCTTCTCTGGGGCAACTTGGTCCAGTGCCTCACCACCCTCGCAGGGAAGAATTTCTTCCTAATATCCAATCTAACCCTGCCCTCCTTCAGTTTGAAGCCATTCTCCTTTGTCCTGTCACTCCAGACCCTTGTAAATAGTCTCTCTCCATATTTCTTGTAGGCTCCCTTCAGGTACTGGAAGGCTGCAATCAGGTCACCCCAAGGCATTCTCTTTTCCAGGTTCAACAATCCCAGTTCTCTCAGCCTTTTCTCATAGCAGAGGTGCTCCATCCCTCTGATCATCCTGGTGCCTCCTCTGGACTGGCTCCAACAGGTCCATGTCCTTCCTGTGCTGGGACCCCAGATGTGGATGCAGCACTGCAGGTGGGGTCTCACCAGAGTGGGGCAGAATCCCCTCCCTACCCTGCTTTGCATCCCATGGGGCTTTGGACGCAGCCCAGCACACGGGGGGTTTCTGGGCAGCCAGCACACATTTCTTGTTTCCTGCACTACAAAGCCTCTCATCCACCTCTCTGCTTCACCCTGCATCTCCCCCTACCCCTGCCAAGCAGAGGATGTGATGGTTTCTTTTAATTCAATCCGTTTGAGGAAGTCTTAAGAACATGGTGATATCTGCTCCACCTCCAGATCAGGATCATCACAGAACTGAGTGATTAGCATGAAAACAGAAGCTGTTTGTGGTTTTCAGCATAATTAACAAGAATTCAGAAATCCCAACAATAGTAGTAAAAATGGTTATTTTTTAAAAACACGACTAGCTCTACAGTGAGTGGATCCTGTAAACAGCTGGTCCTACTCTAGCTTAAAAGTACAATGAGATCCCATGAAAATTTTCATTGAAAATACTAATGCTACAAAAAAAACCCCATCAGCCAGCAGAGCCACCCTATAAATCAAGCTCCATTCAAAATTGCTTAGTTAAACCACCTTCAGGGATAACCTCTCCACCATTCCTCTCTTTATTTTGGAGAGCTGAATGGAAAAGAATAGTCACATGACTTCAGGAAGAGACTAATTAGTTAAAAAAAAACCCACACAAACCATAGTGTGCTATCAACTTTCTGAATAATTATTTTATGTTTGACACATGTCAGTGGAATACATGTCAAAAATGGCAGAATCATTCTGGTTCAAGCAGAATTTCCTCAAAAATAATTTTCCCTGGGTAAGCGTTTCAGGATCTGGTATCATTTAAACGCCTTGATAAAACACCAAACTCTGTTTAATGTGCTCGTAAGTGTATGCCACTAATAGAAGCAATTATTCATTAAAATATTGGTGAGAAGGGGAAGAAATCACAGGCATGTCTGAAGGCAAGTTTCAACACTAGCAAGGGTTCAGTGGAGTTACTGGTCCCATCCCTTCCTCCCACCACAGCTGCGGCACAGCACATTCTCCCATTGGTGAAGAGCAGCAGAGTCACTGGGCGGCTCTGTTGCAAATGTCAGATCAAACACTGATCCATCAAAGGGGGAAAGAAATCCCACTACTTCCTTCTTCATTTTCAAAAGCATTTGCCCCCAGACTTGCTTCATACCACAGCTATGTCAGCACAACAGAGGAGCCAAATGGGGCACAAGCAAGAACCAGAGGAAGGAAGCCCTTTAGCTCTTGCTGCAGCCAGACAAAGCCACAGGCTCACTGTATGGGCACTGTGATCGTTACATAAATGAAATGCAGTTTCCTAGGCTGTTGACCTCTTATCCACGTCCAGCATCAAGTTTCTTAAAGACATTCTTGGTGTGCTACTATCTGGACCTGATCTTTAGATAATGTAAATCCACTGAAATCAGAATCCTGTGTTGCTTCACATCATGTCATCAATACTTTCACCAGCCTGAAGTAAAGTACCTCAGAATCGATGCACATCATCAGGAGCTCTAACATGCTGCAATAGGTCCATTATGTTTATTTCATCATGCCTAAATATATTTCAGACAGCTTCATTTTCTGTGGAGAATAGTTTTCTTCTGTGCTTGGAAGGTAAATCTAAATATATTAAAAGCTTTGCCTTCAGCAAAGATGCTTTCAGAACAGGAATACTCATCATTCAAATAAATGATAATGGTTTTTTCCATGCCACTATTTTTATTGATGCATTTCTCCTTCTAAGCAAGATAGAAAGTTGAGTAGAAATCTACATTATAATTAACATTTTTATATGACTGTGCTCTGATTAAAACTAAATGGCAACAGAGAAATTTCCAATGATCACTCAAAACTAAGGTGTAATTGCTCTACAGTGATTAGGAAAGGCTTTACCTCTGGGTTTCTTTAACAACGGTTACATCTACTGAATAAAAGAAGGTTTCATTCCGGAAAGGCTATTCCTTTTTAAATATTTTAATCTGATAAGAATTTACAAACCTAGTGTGGTATTGTGTGACATTCACTGCATTGAATATATTACCTCTTTCGTTTTGTTCTGTTTTGTTGTATGAGAAATATTTGTAATTCTCCATCAGGTCCCAGTAGAAGATTTGTACCTCATGTCCTGACCCTTGATATATGAGGGAGGGGTACCTATTAATCCAGCTGGGCAAAGCAGTTCCAATAGCATTTGACCTTCTCAGCTATGTGCACTCAGTTAAAAGTGTAACTCACCAGTAGGAATGACGGATATGCACTACGATGGCTCAGAGAAGTGCTAGTTACCAACGCAATTACTTATTGTCCAAAGGAATTTAACTTTGAGGACCAAAGGTAATCCATTAAGGCTGTCTTTCCTACAGCAAAGAAATGTCATCCATTGTAGATTTTATCTTCAGAGCAAGCTTGCTGCAATACAGTTTACGTCAAGGCTTATGCTGGCGAAATCCAGAGTAAATCCTGAGAGTTCTGATTTTGTGAGTTAAGCTGAGAATCTAGAACAAGGATGCAAGAAATATGACTGTGCTCTGTAGTAACTACTGGACCATGTTCTTTTAAGAAGTGATTGCTGTACCTCTTAAGGTTACAACACTAATATGATCCTCTAGGACATCTAAGCCTTTGAGCATGAACATTATCAGTACCATACAATATTACTTGATTGCTTTGTATTTGAAATGCCCGTTTCTGGCAAGGTATTTATGAAGTATTACTATCAATCTATTTTATTATTTGCTGAAGCGGGTGTTCAAAACATAAGAATAACTATGAGTACATCCATATTAATATATTAGTTTGGGTCAGGAGTGTACTTTTGGAAGGAATCACCTGATCATCCCAGCTTCTAACATTTCTGTTCACTTTATGGTGCTGTCTTTGAGCGCACAAACTCTATAACTTTCAGATGAAACTGTACCAGAAGCTCATCCATGTCAAATGAAGGACATGCAGTCCACAGGGTCATACTAAACCAAATGCAAATTAAAATCCCTGAAATCAGTATAGAATTATGTCAGATCCTTACCACCACCTGCATCCTCTATAGATTTGCTCCTATTTCACAGGGGTAAAATGTGCTGAGGCAGTGGTGTTGTAACTAGTGTAATTTCCCTTCCCTTTTGCTACTTCGGTGAAGGAGTAAAGTTGGCAGAGTGATAAAAATTTATCCATATTGGAACATTCCATTAGTTTAATAAGTAAGTTTAAATGACAGAAACAGAAATATTTCCCCAACAGAAATGGACACAACTCCCCAGAACTGGATAAGCAAGGGTATTAACTCAATAGATATTTTGGAAGGATTCTAAGATAATTCAGATTGAAAAGGATTCCAGGAGGTCTATAGTCCAACCTCTGGATCAAATCAAGGTCAGTTTTGAGTTCAGGCAAGGTTTCTGGGGGTTTATCTAGTCTAGTCCCAAAATCCTCCAAGGATAGAAATTGCAAAACCTCTCTGGACAACCTACTCTGCTTCTTCCTGTCCTCTGTATAAGAAGTTTTCTTGTACCCAGACTGAAACCCTTTTGTTTCAGTTTAAGCCCATTGTGAGACATTTTCCCACCACATACTGATGTGAAAAGCCAGTTCTGTCTTCTTAATAACCTCCTTGTACTTACAGGAAGGAGGCTATTGAATCTTTCTTCAGGCTGAACAAGCTCAGATCCCTGAGCCTCTTCTCCCAGCGAAAATACTCCAGTATGACCAGCTTGGCTCCCTTCTGCTAAGCTGGATGATCTGTATATGTGTTTCTTGTGCTGGATGGCCCAAAGCAGGGCAATGTGGTCTCCATGCCATCTGATGAGCGCAGAGTAAAGAGGGATAATTACTTCCCTCAGTCTACTGGCTGTGCTGCTGTTAAAAGAGTTCGGGATGCTCTTGGCATTTATTGCTGCCAAGCCACACTGCAGGCTTCTGCTCAGCTTGCCATCATCCCAGGGCCTTCCACAGAGATGTTTCTTCCTGCCGTGTCAGTCCCCAGCCTGTACCACTGCCAGGGGTTGTTCCATTCCATGGACAGGACTCTGTTCTTTTCTCTGTTTAATTTAATATTCACACTGAATATTGCAAGCAGAGGAACCAATTCTTCTGCATACTGAAGAGGGCAGGAAGGTTTCTCAAGCAGTCATTAATTTTGTCATTTCCTTTGTAGTTTAGGAAGGATCCTCTTTTCTTTGGGAAAAAAAAAAAAAAAAGTGGTAGCACCTGGCCTTGCCTAGCACTCAAAAAAAAAAAGAAGCCCTTGGAATGAAACTCTCACTTTTCTCATGCTATTTGCAATTTGGAATGCTATTGTGACTGTACAAACAGGCCCAGTGATAAAGAGGACATTACACATGCTTCTTCAACCAAGGTCAGAGGTAGTTTAAAAAACCATCATGGAATGGTAGTCCCAGGTAGACAGGGGTTTAAAAAGCAAATAAAAATGGCTTTTATGTTTAGCCATGTCAGGCCCCCAAATGCATCTACATAAACAGATGTTTGCACAGATCTTGAAACTCAACCACTCAGCCTTGGTTTTGGTGTGATTATTGTCTGCTTCCAGAAAAAGCCAAATTGTTTTGATTCTCCATTTACACAGATGGTAATGCCCTAGCAAAGATGGATAAGCCAGATCTGATAGCTGCAATGATGATTAGACAGGCAGATACACAATAAACATCTCCTGGTGCAAAATGTAAAGCATTGCTCAGTGCAAGTTAAATTGCTGCTTATGTTGTAGGTTACTTACTTTTTTAAGTGACCTACAACATAAATTGTAAAATGTTTCTGTTTGAGAAGCTTCTACCTTTCCACATCTTATCATTCCTTTGCTGTCTATTTATCATTCGAAAGTCGTAAGAGTTTGACAAACTTGTATGCAGTCACTGGGTGTCTTTGAAGACCCAATATTTTAGAAAGCATGGAAAGGTCCAAGCAGACCCACAATTTCTCTGGACAACTGAAACTGGGCCTTTAGTTTTAATTCCTTAGTGGACAGACAGCCATAACTGTGCTAGGATTGTGAAGGGATTGTACTACTTGAAGTGAGGTACATGCTAAATGCTACTGGATGGACTTCAACAGCTGACAAATTTTATCCACACATTACCCTAACAACCACAATAGACTCATACCTCATACTCCTCGGCCTCTTCTACTCAGGACATAGTAAGGAACATCTTCAATGGGCTGCAGACACCAATGGGATTCAGTTCTAGCTCTCTAACAAATTCTTCCATTATCAGCACCAAAACATGGCATCACATACAGTCATACTGAATCATTTAGACTGAAAAAGACCTCCAAGATAGCCGAGTCCAACCTTGGATTGATCACCACCTTGTCAACTAGACCATGACACCACCTTAGGCAATGATTAAATCCATTCTAAAGTTTAACTACTCTTTCTGTGAAGCAATTCTTCCTAAAGTCCAACCTGAACCTCCCCTGGCACAGCTAGATGCTGTGTCCTTTAATCCTATCACTAGTTGCCTGGGAGAAGAGCCTGACCCCATCTGGATACACTCTCCTTTCAGGGAGTTGTAGAGAGTGAGAAGGTTCCCTGAGCCTCCTTTGCTCCAGGCTAAACACCCCCAGATCCCTCAGCCACTCCTCATGGGAGTTACCCTCTAGACCCCTCCCCAGCTCGGTTCCCTTCTCCCAACATGCTCCAGCACCTCACTGTCTTTCTTGCAGTGAGGACACAGGACTCAAGGTGTTGCCTCGCCAGTGCCCAGTGCAGGGGGACAATCACTGCCCTGGTCCTGCTGGCCACACTATTGCTGATACAGGCCAGGTGCCATTGGCCTTCTTGGCCACCTGAGCACACATAGGCTCCTGTTCAGCTGTAAGCAGCACTCCAGGTCCTTTTCCTCTGGGCAGTTTTCCAGACACTCTTCCCCCACCCTGTAGCCCTACATGGGGAGCATAGGAAATGCTTTTGAATCCTGTCAATGGAACATGAATTTTTTAACAATGAAATTTTCATTCTGTTTGTGTAAAGATAAGTGATCCTCCATGTAGCTTGGCTTACAAAATTTCATACTTCTGTGAGTTACTCTCCAGAGCAATAAAGTGATCCGTTTATGACTAAAACTTAAATGCAAAATGAACTATTAGTCTCTAGTTAACCTTTGAGTTCTTGTTCATCAATTTTTTATATAGCCTTCAATCCAGATAGAGTAAGTTAATATCATCAGCATCTTTTAGGTCATATTCGAAGCTGCTGCATGAAACATAGCAAACAAGAAAGGCTTTGAGAGGCATCCTTTTTTTGTCCTCAGCCATCATAAATAAAAAATTGAAATTCACTGATCTTTGCTCTCGTGCACATCCCATGCTGTACCTATCTCAAAACTTTCATTAAGCTGCATAGGAAATCATTTCACATGATTAAAAAATTCAGATGAGCTAGCACAATAATGGCTGCACTCAGATAAATTGTCAATATTGTTCACATCTAGATTTTCTAAGAAGTAAATTGCACTTATTTGCACAGACTCATGACTAAAACCTTTAAGAATTATGTGAATTATGTATAACTACGAACATGTGAATGACAGCACAAGAAGAAATGTCACAAATAAGGAGCAAAGAAAGAACAGGTGTTGGCTGGTGCTAAAATCACCAGGCCATCATACATTATGGCACATCTCTACATACAACTTCAAGATGCTCAGGGCAGGAAAACAGAAGGCAGACTACAACCAGAGAGGGAAACAATGCCTTTGAGCAGATCAGCAGAATTCCCTAATGGAGGGTCAGGAGGAAAGGGAAAGAGCTAAAAACAGCCATCAGCTACTTGAAGGCATAAGAGGCTTGTGAGAAGAACAGGCACATGATTGCTAAATGAAAAGAGTGTGGCAGGTATGAGACAGACCCTTCACGGTCAGTGACCCTTTTTCTCTGCGCTATCACAAGTAATCTAACCCAGCCTCCCTAGACAAACATTGTGTTACTTGTAAGGAGGAAGAAAGGAGGATAGGTATGAGTCAATAACTCCAGTTCTGTTTAAAATAAACAAATGAAAGCCTTTCCTTCTTGTGCAGACTGCAATGAGATTTGTTACACTAACTGTAATGTTTCTTTGCCTCTTAAACACCCACAGCTATTGGAAATTTATTGTATATTGTGTAGCAGCAAGTAATTGGCGAAAGTCATCAATTAACATTTCTCTGCCTTGCTACCATTTATGATTATTTTGTACACAGTTGAAAATTCAGAAAGTGACAATATATTTTTCTTCGATTCTGTAAGTAAAAACAATCAAAAGCTTATATTTCCATCAGAAAACTATTTCCAAGACAGTCACACTTTTAATGACCTTTGTCTTACAATGCAAAACTCCTGTCCTTCTCTACAAGAAGCATTAATGTTCACAGAGCAAACCATAAAACTCTCTTGAGTTAAATTGCATATAAAAGCACTATAAGCAATCAAATAAAAGTGCTTGCATTTGTATTTTCTAAATTTATTGACATCACAGGGCATTTTCAGGGACAGTATTTTTTTTTTTTTTTGGACGATTCTTCAATTTCAGTATTAAAGACTGTGCCATTAAGTCTTTAATCTGTGCCATCAAGTGCCATTAAAAGTTTTAAAGCTTTTCTTTTTAAAGTGAGGAAGCATGCAAACAAACTCTTCCCATTATTCATCTCTCTTGTGTTGCTAAGTTGAAAATAACTTGAAAGTGATATATTTGACAGAAGAATATAGGTTAAAGATGCAACTGAAGTAATGTATCTGAAATGAGAAGAAAAACTCTTTGTTCTGATTTAACTCTAGCCGGCAGTTAAGTACCACACAGCTGCTCACTCACACCCCTCCCTTCCCTTGTTGGATGGGACAAAAAAAAGGATAAGAAAGGTTTAATATTTGAAACAAATTAAAATATTATAATAATGATGATAAGACTACTACTAATAATAATAGTGTTAAAAAGGGAGAGGGGGATAGAGAGAAAGAGAAAACCCAAGAAAGACAAGTGATGCACAATACAGTTTCTCACTATCTGCTGACCATGCCCAGTCCATCCCCTAGCAGGGGACTGGCTCCTCCTGGCCAACTGTCCCCATTTTTATATTGGTCATGACATTCTATAGTGTGGAATATCCCTTGGGCCAGTTCAGATCAGCTGTCCCAGCTGTGCTCTCTCCCAGTTTCTTGTGCACCTGCCCACTAGCAGACCATGAAGTCCTTGACTTACGGTAAAAAACTTCTCAGCAACAGCCAAAACATCTGTATATCATCAACATCATTCTCATACTGAATCCTAAATAAAGCACTGTACAGCTACCAAGAAGAAAATCAACTCTATCCCAGCCAAAATCAAGACACTGGTGTTTTTTTGAAAAATCAAAATCATTCTTATATGCTTTTAAGGTTTATCTGAACTGCCATCAAAAAGCATTCTGTTATCTTCAAACCAAAAAAATATTCATGGCAATCAAAAATAAGTGAAGGTATGCAATTTCAGTTTAAAACCACCACTGGCACACATCTGAAAATTTAGCAATATGTGGCAATGTATTATTTCCCTGAAGGGGGAATAAAAAAATGAAGGGGGAAAACAAAATGAAAACCAAAACAAAAAACCCCCAGCCAACCTTTCCAGTGTTTGACATGTTTAGAAATAGTTTTAAAGGTTTATTCAGCCCATTAAAACAGGCCAAGTATTGTTCATTATTTCAGTTCAGATAAAATAACAAATACACAAAGTAAAGTAATTTATCTGCTTTCCATTCAAAATTATGCAGGCCCAAGAGCAATGAGCTGATTGGCACTTCAGTGAAAAGGCTTCATGCTGACTGTCGTGCAGAAAGGCTGCTGGAATACTTTTGTCAGAGAGAGCTATAAACTGCCAAACAAAGATTAACAATCACGGCAAAATATTACAGTTCCCAAAAGTCACAGACATTGTAACTTCTTTGAGAAATGGGACTTAATTCAGTTTTAAATGACACTGAAGCACTAAAAACTTTTAAGCTTTGATTGCATCTTAATGTAGAAACAGAGCAGAGAGTTCTTTTACCTTATTGTAATGAACTTCAATTTAATAATTCATAATTTTTAATATTTTAATAGATTTCATGCTTTAGAGCCTACCCAAGCAAACTGTAAAACCACAGGGTATAAAAGCATCCTCACTACAATACGACAGCAAAAAAAGATTTCATAGTTTCCTTAGCAATAAAGGCTTGCCTCAGTAAAAATTTATGTACCCTTTACCCTCACACATTAGGGAATTTGTATCAAGTAGCTACTCATTACATACCCAGAGACTTTGTACCAGCGTAGCTTTGTATTCTTGTCTCTGGAGTTTCTAAATGCTTAAAACTACATGAAAATGTAAAAATTTGTCAGTGAACAATGAGTAAGAAAAAAGCCTTGGTCTAAAAAATCTAGGCAGAATCAAGAAAATTAATCACAGTAGGGAAATTCAGTGTATTAGACAGTTAATTAATTAAATAAAATGTACAGCTCTAATTTATTTAGGAATTTTTTATTTTTTAGAAATGTACAGAGTCATTGAAGTTAGCATAGCTGCTTACATGGGATTGCAAGATAGATTGCCAAGGATAGGCTTTCCAGCGATGACATAAAACAGGTGTGTCCCTACATGTGTCCAGAAGTATAATGTAGCCAAAGGCATGGTGACTTTATTTTCAGGACCTCTCGTCTGTATGGTGGCAGAAGTCCCAAGTTTATGGCCAGGCCTACACTTTCAGCTTCAGGTTTTTACACCAGCAGATGCTCCAGTTCACCACTTCTGTTACAAGAGTGGTAACCACTGGCAGATCTGCACTCAGGTGATTCAACAAGATCATCCTACCTATCTAGGCTCATCTGGAAAACTCCTTATAAAATGATATTGATTATAGAGCGTTCTCTGGAGATGCAGAGAAAGTCACGGAAAGTTTTTATATGTTCAACACCCTAATGACAAAGCTAAATGCAGTTCTGGATTTTCAAAATGTTTCAATTCTACCCTAATTCAGGACTTTGCAGCTGTTCCCTAAGAGTTTTTCTGTGATCGCTCACTTTCTTTTTTCACTCAGCCTTCATCCATACAAAATAGGATCTCTGGGAGACATTCATCAAAAAGTCCCTTTTGGTATTTCTGTTCTTATTTGTAGCGGGAAATTCACAGCCAACTTGCTCCTGAGTGAATGAATAAAGTTGAAAGAAAGAAAGTACAAAATGAAGAAGGGAAAAAGCACTGGTTATCAAATAAAACAGAGTTGTAGCTGACAAAGTTTAACTCATTGAATTTTTACTAAGGTACTAGAGTCTAACAAACCAAAAACTTTCTGGTTTTCCTTGTTTAGTGCTTTTCACACATAAAATATGTGATTCTATTCACTCTTAGTCTTTTTAGGTGGGTTTTAGAATTTATTCTGATAAGGCATTATAAAAAAAACATGTAAAGCATTCAGGCTTTACTAAGAAGACAGCGTGTTTATGTTACTGTCAAGAACATACACCAGTAGACATACTTGTCCCAAGAGTGGAAAATCAAAGTGATTTTTTAATATCTGTACCTTGGTAAAACTAAAATCTGTTGTTCTTCCATTTTGTCAGATGAGGTATTTGGAAAATAGGTCTGCTCATTCTTAAACATCAAATAGCAGTTTTTCTTGTGAACATTTTAAAAAGTTTAGTAAAATTATTTCATTTACCCAAATCCAATAATAAGGTAGAACAGGGTGGAGGGATTATCAGCAGCATGAGATCATGCATTAAGCATATATTACAGCAGTTTGCCTCCTATAAATCTCTAGGTATATAGAAACAAACTTAAGAACCTGAAGAAATAAGTCTACTGATAAAGGAATATTTTAGGCTTGATTTGAAGTTTTCTAAATCTCTGGAGTTTATTTTTAAGTTTTGATAAAGTAATGGTGGCAGTAAAAGAAAAAATTTTTGGAAGATACATTTATGGAGAGATTCTAGGACATAACTGCTATTAGGTAATTGTCGTGGGTTGAACCTGAGTTGATGGACAGATCTTTCAACCAATAGCGCTTATCGAAATTTACATATTTAAACCCTGTGGAGACACAGGAAACGCCCTTTCAGTTTGAACCTTCCGGTGGGGAGGGGGGGGGAAATGGGCACCAGGGTCCGTTCTTCAGAGCGGCCCCAGGGGCACAGGCCCTGGGTGCCTGTGGGAGAGCCCCCTCAGAGCTGCAGGCAGCTGAGGAACAAGCATAATGGCTGCATAGCCTAGACTTCCTGGAGCGGCTGCTGAGGAACCCTGCCCCAGCCCCCACGTGGCCTGCAAAGATCCAGAGGGAGCTGATAGAACTTTTCCGCAACCAACTCAGCGTATATTGAACTGTAAGATAACATCAAGTAACAAGCAGCATAAAGGGAGCGAGGTTTTCCCCATTGTAAAGCCCGAACAACAAAGACTACTCGTCGTCATGGCGTCTTCAGGGTCAGAGAGAAAGTGAGTGAAGCTGAAGATGGCAGCGGGGAAAAGAGGGCGGAGTTGCACCTTTCATGTGCAGCTTAAACCTGCTTTTTGCAGACCGTGGTAAAAACTGTAATATCACGAACTGTTTTTCTCTTTAATCCATTTAAAGACATGGGGGGATGAGAATTCTGTGTGCAGCCTGTGAGAGAAACAAAGGTGACCCCGCCAGGTTACCCAGGAGCTGTAAGAGGTTGTGAGAGACTTTTAAAATTTTCTTTAAAGAAGAGAGCTGTTGTTTTCAGGCAGGAATTTTGTCTATCCTTAAACGAGAATACCCCATGTGTGGCCCATGGGACAGTGTGGAAGAGACTGTGATTTCTTTCCACGGGAGAGAGATTTTTTACAGCAACAGATTTCCAGGCAGGGCTGTTGGCTGGTGCAGTTTGGGAAATCACAAGATGCAAAAGAGACCTCTATTTCCTCAAATAATAGAGAGAGACTTTTAAGAACTGTAAATGCTGACCAAATCCCGTTAATTTCGTTATCCTTTGTGTGAGTTGGGTAAAAAGGGGCGGCGAGTGCTGAAAGAAAAAGGGGTTTTGTTTTAATCTCTTATTATTTCTTTTTACTCTTAATTCTGTTAGTTATAAACTTTTTTTTTTCATATTAATTAAGTTTTGAGCCTGCTTTACATTCCTCCAAAATATCCTATCTCACAGAAAGTAAGAAATGTGAACTAAACCACTACATTAATTGGTGTTTCTGCCCAGTTTATGAACCAAACCTGCTACAGTAATAAATGACTGATTTTCAACTTGGAAGATCTCTTACAGTCCTCTTTCCTAGATCTTTGACTACACTTTATGGATCAAAAGAGCTATTAACTTTTTTCTTTTCTTTCCTACAATGAAAATACGGCAGAAGCAATATCCAAAAGCCTGTTTACAGTCTAATAAAGGATAAGTTCTATCAATAAACTTGAATGTAAAGGTTTCCATTTCCTGTAGAATTGCTACTTACTGCAAGAGTTTTGACTACTTGTTATATGGACAATATTTTCTTTTGCAGTCATGCCATTCACAGAATTCCTATGGCACCAATGCAGTAATGATACAAGAACTGTAAATACAATTTGGGTACCAACATTCGGATCAAGTCAGAAAGCAGCAGAAGAGCAATGCTTCACATCTGCACAGCTGCAAGTATACTGCAGAAAAAGAAGCATATATGAGGGCCCTGTCCCAGCTCACTCCTTTAGCAAATCGGTACCTGACTGTGACCTCCACACTGCGAGAGGAGGTCTAAGTGTTTAAGTTTCAAAACAGCCTCCAAGTATAGACATTTTATTAATATCCAGCTTACTGAACATGCAGGAAAGCACATCATTAAGCAAATACTTCAACAAGCACTATCAACAAAAACTAGTTTTCCACTAGATTTCTGTTCAGTTTTGAAAGAAACATAGGAAGACCTTAGTGTGAACTCACACACTAAAAAACGTCAAAGAAGTAACACAAGAGATGTTTTGAGTGCCATGAAAGCTTCACATTCATTTATAATCTCTCCTATTCCAAAATGTTATGTTTATAGTGCAGTGATTTTTTTCAGTAACAACTGAAAACACAACTTGCATCTGTCCGTTTCCATGACATTCCGTAAGTTCTTGAAATTTTTGCTGCTGTCTTTTCATTCGAAAATAATAAAAAAGTTCAGTACACAGAAAAGGGAAGAAAGGAAGAGAGAAAGAACTCACAAACTCAGTACAACCATACTGATTTTCCATTCATTTTCAAGGATGATTTTCTCAGGAGACAATCCATCCGAATTTAAAAAAAAAAAAAAAAAAAGAGGAAAGAAAAAAAGAAAATAATATATAACCAGAAAATTATTTCAAATTATGTAGCCCAGGATAAGTATATTGCAGCTACAGACAGTTTTACAGTTTTTACATCTTATATGTCTTCAGTATAAGAGGGATAGAGAATTGTCACTGTATGACCTTAGAACACACTTAGGTCAATGGTCAATGTACAACAGTTGTACATGGTCTCATTGACCGCATAACTTTGGCATGAAAGTCACTGCCTAGCAACTCTCAAGGTTCTCATCAGGGTGTTCTCACTGATGAAAATCCCTTGGGACTCTAGGTTAGTCATCCAAGCACACTTAGGAGAAAGACTAAAAATGAAGGGCAAGATTTTTAATATAACAGTGAAGTGATAGTTAAAACAGTATGAAATTCTTCTGAAGTTTTATTATCATATCAAGAATAAGAACAAGCGTTTCTGCCTGACTTCAGGCTGCTTCAGTCATTCCTCCTTTGTACCAAGGATCACCTCCTTCACCAAGCATAGCCATATCTAAAATAGTGCTGCCTTAGGCCATTTCCCTTGTACCACCAAGTGTTCCATCCCTTCCCTTCAGTAAACATCTCCTGGTATTGTAGACACTTGCGAAGGTTTCCATTCAAGAGAAATACGGCTGAGATTCAGACCAAAGGGCCCAGATTTTCTCTTGATTGGGGCCCAGTGATTTCCATATCACAAAGGCACTTCCTTTCCTTGGTATGTTCAGCAATGCATTTTGCTGCCTGGTTAAAGTCTGGGCACACATTCAACTTGTATCACCAAACTGACACAGAAATAGATTTTTGTGACACCATTAGTTTTCAAGAATAATTTGCCTAAAATGTAAGAGGCAATTATCTTTCAGTTCAAAAGCAGAATGTCATGAAGCACATGTTAAATTGTTCTGTCATATGCAACTTAATGCCAGTCTTGAAACTGAATAATTTAGGCATTCTTCTATTAGTCATTCTGCCTTAATTTTATTGTCATGATCTCTGAATACATTTTTAAATTTATTAACATGTATTTTACATTAGTTCTTTTTCTAAAAATCTTGGACTGAAATAAGAATATTACCTTTTTTTAACAAGCTCTTAGACTATTAGAATTGTCTCTTACTTAGATTTTACCAGGTTATAAGGGCCTTTTTTATTTAAACTATTTTAATTTATTTAAATATGTGATCGAAGTACATGAAAATAAACTAGTCTTCTGAGCATTTTAATAGTGTTGCAATTAGATTTTAAAAATACAAGCAGAGTGGACCCAAGATTTTTGTGTTACTTTATCACAGCTCTCTGAGCACCTCTGCTGTCCAAGTTTTATGTTTGAAGGGTTTACAGATTATTCTGAAGAGACATTGAAGAAAAAGCATATCGCAAAAAAGTTAAAAGTGCTATAACACAGGATTATATCAAATGTGTAGACATCATAACCTTAATGGTACCTTTGATTTTCCCATCATGAAACAAAGAACAGAGGATATACTTCCAGTAGACTGAAGGGATCCTTACTAGTGCTCTTTCTGAGAGGCTCTGCTTAATTCATCTTAATGAAAAAGGCATATTCCCTTCAAAAGAGAAGTAGCATAATAGCAAGGAACTGGAAGTTATGATTTACCCTCATGAGACCCTGTGGGAAGCCCATGACGGAGCAGGCTCCTGGCAGAATTTGAGGCCCCGCAGAGAGAGAAGTCCACACTGGAATCAGGTTTGCCAGCAGGATTTGTGACCCCACAGGAGACCTACTCTGGATGAGCCTGTTTCTGAAGGACTGAAACCCATGGGAAGGACTCACACTTCATGGTGTGAAGTTCATGGAGGACTGTCTTCTGTGGTTAGGACCCAATGCTGGAGCAGGGGAAGGGTGTGAGGAGTCCTCGCACTGAGGAGAAAGGAGTGGTAGAGACAACATGTGATGAACTAACTGCAGCCAATGTTCCCCATCTCCATGTGCTGCTAGGAAGAGGTAAAAAAACCCAGGAACGAAGTTGAGCCCAGGGAGAAGGGAGGTGTAAGGGGAAGGTGTTTTAAGATTTGGGTTTATTTCTCATTATTCTACTCTGATTTGATTGGTAATAAATTAAACTATTTTCCCCAAGACGAATCTGTTTTGCCCATGACAGTGACTGGTAAGGGACCTCTCCCTGTCCTGATCTCAACCAACAAATCTTTTGTTGTATTTACTCTCCCTGTCCAGTTGAGGAGGGAAGTGATAGAGCAGCCTTGGTAGCACCTGTCATCCAGCCAGGGTTAACCCACCACAGGCCCATCCGTAATCTGACAGTCCTAGAAATCTTCGAGTTATTCTAAAATAGCAAAGACAGAACCTTGTCCTAAAGATTCATAGCCTAAATGCACAATCTAGCAAAGGTCTATTTTTTATTTTCTAATGAATGAAAGGGTATCTATTAAAACATCCAGTGAAATTAAAACACTTACACACACAAACAACTAAAAAATTAGCTGGAAGGAGGAAAATTATTAGTGCTTTAAACTCTGCTTAATGCTTCACAGAAGGATTCTGGCAAGAGTTCTTAGAAGTAGAGAGCACCTATTTACAAATCTATTCTTTTAACATACTGTCTTTCAAAACCCCTGCCTCCATAATGTCATGTGAATACAAAATCTAATAAATTGTAATGGAATTCTGCATAAATAGAGGGTTAATGTTGTTCTTGGCCTATTCCCTAATCTCAGTTCAGTGTTTCACACAGCTCGGTTATCAAAGGTGGCAAATATTGTTTCCCTATCCTAAACTTTTCATGCACTGTACACCTCTGACAGAACTGGTCTATATACGTTTGGATACTAATTCAAGTTTATATCCTTAATTGTTTACATAGACATTCAAAGGGAAATAGCTAAGAAAACTTCTCTTTTTTTTTGTTAAAATATTGGTAGGAGTGAAAGCTGATGAACTTGAAAATCAATCCACATGTGCATTTTCAGGTAATCAGTTGTGAAAATCAAATGCATGAGAGAAAAATACATAGGGAAGAAGGAACTTGTAAATATATAAGGAGATGAAAACAGTCAATTTGAAAAAAAAAATTCTACTACAAAAAAAAAAAGTTCCTTAACAGAATAATTAGAGTAAAATCACCTATACATACTACTTCAATGTCAGAAAATATTAACTCTGTCTGTGAGAAAAATTTTAGCTTTTTTCCAAACTTAAAAACGCAAATCATACAAACTAACTCAGAAAATTCAGAGAAGTAAAACAAAAGATGTGTTCCCCTCACCTGCTAAAACAGAAATACAATTGATTTATAATAATGTGAACCAAAATCCATTTCTGAAACTTTTTTTTAAATGAAGTTATTAGTCAGAAGTGAAGAACTATCAAAATCAGAAGTCATGAGTGTTTATATTCATTATGATTTTCTGATACTTCTCATGAAAGATTCAGAGATAACTCAGTGTCCAGCCCAAATTTCAGTAATTACATTCTGCCTCTTTAGGTTGCCAAGTGCCACTGGCTGCATCTGAGCTCCTGTTACAATATATATGAGTGTGTAAACACGGCTGCAGTAAATGATATGGCATGAATTTATATTTTAATCTAGCAAAAGCCACTAGGAGGAATAGCATTGTTTAACTAGGTTCTGTCGGTACAGTACTTTGAGATTCAAGTTTCCATAAGACAAAACCATAATTGGAGCTGGTTGCTTGCAGGATAGGCATGTCAGAATGTTGTGGTAGAGGAATACGAGAGAAAGGAAAATGAAGGAAAGGTGGAGGCGAATGCGTCACCTTGGATGAAAAGGAAAAGATGGGGCTGGAATATTGAGCAATTCTTACTTCTGCCTGCAGAGACAGGGATTTATTAACCTCCTTTCTGTAGAGGTTTTAAAAAAAGGAACAAACAGAAAACCAGTACTGTGTGGAACAATAGTTTTGCCCAGACAAATATATATTTTATATCACATATAGCTGATGAGCCAGCAAGCTTTAAGTCATTACACATTCAGAGTAAAGAATGTCAGGCGAAAAAAAAGCTTTTCAAGTACAGCATATAGGACTATGTAACTTCTGAGTCACTCATCTTCCACCAAATGAAGGATATAATAACCATAAAGTACAAGTCCCCTTTCCGACAATTGCTGGTTTTCTCCTCTGCTTCTGTTAAATACAGTTTTCATTTGTCTAAACACATTCCAAGAGAACTTGGTTTTGTTTGTGAAGGGGGACAGGAGATTATAGGAGCAAAATTTCAGGCATTTTGTTTTGAATTGTTTTGGTATCAAGGATACAGTATTAACTACTGCAGTGATTTTTAGCTCTTATTTAACTCTCTAAGACAAGAAAATAACTGTCACCTTTTATATGCATGTAGCTATAATAAAATACTTCCTGAACATCAGATATCTCTACTATAGATGCTGAAAGGCCTTTAGCAGAGAAATCCTTCAGTAAAATGCTACTGTGAGAACTCTACTTTTCTCATAGAAACTATGGAAAACACTGTTAAGGTTTTTGTAAACTAAACTTTCTATCTTGCACCTGCAACTTGTTTTTCATACTTTGTTACGATGTTAACTAGAAAAATATTTTTGAATGGGTGTTGTGAGTTTTAGCCAATCAGCATGAGAGGTGGATAGTTATTGACCAATGATCTTATGCCATCTTTGCGAACTAAGGTATTCAAACCTGTCAGAAATTAATTAATAGATCGCCTCTAATGGCCTCTTATGGCTTATTCATGATTCTCTGAATGGACGTCGTGCAATTATTCTTCTTGGACCGAGGTAGATGGGCAACATCTCTACTATGACATAAATCTGGACAGTAAATATTCCTCATGCAGGAACAGTCAGTTGACAAAATTTTTACCAGAGTTTAATTGCATGTCCCACAGTGACTGACCGTATCAAAAGTGTACTGGAAACACTAAATTTGCAATAAATTCCTGTTTCTAATGTGTCCTCTACAGTTCTATCCTCACAGACCACTAAGAGTCCTGAACTGCCAACAGATTGAGAGTCAATGAGGAAATATCAATCCATCCAGAAATCCTCCAGGATAAGTAGAACCTGCCAACACCACTTTTGGATACCTACATGATGGTGGACAAAAGACTGATGCTGAAGATGGTGGCAAGCATCAGCACTTTATTGCAAAAACCCAGCCTTTTTAAGCACTTAGCTGGTTATCTGTTTACGTAGTTTTAAAGCATAACAAGCATAATTCAACCAACCACCATACACCATGATGTGAGCAGGCGATGATCATGCAGCGTGTTTTTCTACCCCTAATTCAGCTATGTCTCTTTCCCACAGTCCTTCTCTACTTAGCCGAAGTAACAGGCCTGAGCCATGATTTTACAGAGGCAACAAGGCCTTCATTTTATAAGGCTTTACCTATATGCAACACCTACATCTTCAAAAGAGGATTCCTCTTGTCATTTTATCAGAAGTCAAGGAAAGATGAAGCTTCTTCTGAGGGAAGAGAGCAAAAGAAAATTCTAACTGGTTCTACAAGATTTTTTTCCTTTCCTATTTTGTAAATAAATATAGCCATCTACCTATGTATACATGTGCACACATACACAGTCTCATATCTTTATGTACATAATGTATTGATTTTAGAGAGGATTATTGCAGATGTGTACAAAAAAATTCTTCAAAGGTTGTTCAGCTGAACCCCCGGCCATCCAATGTAATTACAGTACTATTTTCTAGTAAGTAAAATAAAGTATCAAAAGTATGTACTATAGATGTTTGAAGAATCCTTCAAAAGCATTTTGACCAACAGCAAGTCATTATCTCTGAAGTTACAGACAGGCATGATCTGAAACGTATTTCTACCAGCTACATTTGTTGGTAGAAAGTTTGAATCACAAAATAGATTCTCAGTTGATGTAAACTATAAGGAAAAAGAAAAAAATACGTCAAACAAGTCTTCTCCCAAAATCATCCCCCCAAGACCTTTTTCAAACAGTGAAGTTACAAGTCCACTAGATGAAGAAATGGCTCCTTAATTCTGAATTTGAGAAATATTGTAAATCAAACCAGAACAGCTTGAAAGAAGTTCTCATAGATTGTTCACATATGCAAACACTAAATTCAAACTATTACCCAATGCAAAGCTCTTGCAAGATCATAGGTGAAACATCTTCCCCTTTTAAATTAATTGCCAATTACAAACATAAGTAAAACCAATGTTATAGCTAAGTTCAAAAGCTAACTTAGCCATGTAAATATATAGGCCATGCTGAGCAACATGACCAAGTTACCAGACTAAAAAGAAGTGGTTAAATCTCCAATTATCTTGTAAGGACCTTGGCCTTTCACAATTAAGTGAATTTAGATAATTTCACCTCTATCAATCAGAAAAAGTAAATAGCAGACTTTCTCGTACCCTATTTCAATTTACTTTACTGTTTGACTTCTACTTCATCTCCCTCAAAGTGTCTTTTCAGAGAGATTCTATACAGTAAAAAGCCTTTCAGGTCAGCATGTGGGGGTACAGCTTTCATTAGTGATAACTGAACTTGTTTGCATAACTCCGAGTAAACCATTCTCAGGACAAATTCCTTATCAAAGCTGCACCATTTTCCGAGGGAGGCCTTTTGAAGGAGAAGCTTCCCCAGCAAGTTGGCAGCCAAGTCACTGCAGTTATTTCCACTCACTCACCCTCTTTCTTACTTCCAGAAACTCTAACAGATTAATTAATTTGGGTTACTTTCAAATGTCTGAATTCCAGAAAACTCTGCTTAATCTAATTATTAAAAGGACTACCAGTGTTCATCTTTAGTGATCTCACAGTCATGACCATTTAGTTGACTGACAGAGCCATAACATGAAGAAGAAGGCAGTTAGATTTCAGAATGGCTGGAGAAAAATACCTCAAAACAGCAGAAACTAATTTTTCATCAATTAGTTCTACTCAGAGAAGGGAACTCACGTGTATTCAACAGATTTAATCCTGTTAAATCACAGATTTATCACAGATTTATCACAGAATCACAGAATATTCTGATTTAGAAGGGACCCACAAGGATCATCAAGTCCAACTCTTAAGTAAATGGCCCACATTTGGATCAAACCCACAACTTTGGTGTTATTAGCACTATGCTCTGACCAACAGAGCTAATCTCTGTTCAATAATATCTGATGAAATCTCATTTGAGCCACACAGAAATTTTATAAAGGATTCAGAGGAATATAAATTACACAGGTTACTAGTGATGCGGTAACTGCACATGCAAGTGCTTTTGTGCTGTAAGTAATGTGAAATCATTTGAAGCTTACTTATTAAAGAGAATGTACTTTGCCACCTCACAGAAAGATGCATTTTTAGTAATAGCAGACTCTATAGAGACCTTCAGTGACCTTTCAAATCCCTGAAGGATGAGGAAAAGAGGAGTGTTGGCTTCAGATTAAATATCATAAATAACCTACTGATCTGAGCAGATAATTAGGAATAAAAAGAATGAGAGTCAGTGCCTGTGATGTACAAACTCTTGATGCACAGAAGAATGTCTTCAGTGTCAAGCTAATCATCAATATGGGTATTGGAAACTCTCCACCCAACTAGTTAGAAATTCATGATGATGAAGAAAAGAAACCTCTCTAGCCACAAGACCAGAAAGTCCGTGATTCTTAACATCGATCAGCAACACATTCCTTCCTATTAAGGAAAAAATGGGTTCTAAAACTATCACAGAATCACAGAATCACAGAATCACTAGGTTGGAAGAAACCTTCAAGGTCATTGAGTCCAACCCATGCTCTAGCACATCAACTAAACCATGGCACTGAGTGCCACCTCCAATCTCTTTTTAAACATATCCAGGGATGGTGACTCCACCACTTCCCTGGGTAGACCATTCCAGTACTTTACCACTCTTTCCGTAAAAAACTTTTTCCTAATATCCAACCTATATCTTCCTTGCTGCAGCTTAAGACTGTGTCCTCTTGTTCTGTCAGTTGTTGCCTGGAGAAAGAGACCAACCCCCACCTCACTACAACCACCTTTCAAGAAGTTGTAGAGAGCGATAAGGTCACCTCTGAGTCTCCTCTTCTCCAGGCTAAACANTTTTTTCCAGGAGCATGCTATGGGAAACAGTGTCAAAGGCCTTGCTGAAGTCCAAATAGACAAAATCTACAGCCTTTCCTGCATCCACCAGGCAGGTCACCTGGTCATAAAAGGAGACGAGCTTGGTCAAACTTGACCTACCCCTCCCAAACCCATGCTGGCTGGGTCTGATCCCCGAGCCATCCTGTAGGTGCAGCATGATGGCACTCAGTATAAACTCTTCCATAACCTTACCAGGTACTGAGGTCAGGCTAACCAGCCTGTAATTACCAGGATCCTCCTTCCTACCCTTCTTGTGAATGGGTGTCACATTGGCTAGCTTCCAGTCATCTGGAACCTCACTAGTGAGCCAAGACTGTTGGTAAATGATGGAGAGTGGCTTTGCAAGCTCATCTGCCAGCTCCCTCATCACCCTGGGATGGATCCCATCTGGTTCCAAAAGGTTTTATCCAAGTGTCATTGCAGAAAAGCAGTCTAGCTTTTGAACTGGGGTGCTTCAGCCTGGAGAATGGGAGGCTGAGGGGAACAAGGACAGAATCAGTCTCTTGTCCCAAGCAACAAGCAGTAGGACAAAATAAAATGGCCTCTAAACCACAGGAGGTTTAGATTGAATATTAGGAAATATTTCCTCACTGAAAGGGTGGTCAAGCATTCAAACAGGCCTAAGTATTAAAGAGAAGTGTTTGAGTCACTGAATGTGGAAGTATTTAAAATGTGTAGATGTGGCACTTAGGGACTCGGTTTATTGATGGACTTTGCAGTGTTAGGTCAAAAGTTGGTCTCAATGATCTCAAAGGTCCTTTCCAACCTAAATAAACTCATGATTCAATCTCAGAAGAAGTTGGTACCGCTCTTTGTAATAACTTTAATGTCTTTTCTAAATCAATGTGTGATCTCTGTGATGTGCGCTTGATTTAAAATTTTAACACAAAGGTTTTGGTTCTTCTCTGTGGTTTTGAAAACTATTGGTCCAAGAGACCAGCAATACTCTGCTCTAACACTCTCAAACACTAGAGTCACTTTTAGTATTGGAGATCTTCACTTATCTCTCTTCTCAGTTAAATTTCGGTTGAAATTTCGTTGTACGACACCCAACTGACAGTATAGACTCTGTAATTTGCCAGCAAAATTAATGGTAGCAGTAAAGAAGTTAAGGCTCAAGTCAACAGGCCCAGCTCTAGACAAACAGCTTGAGCAAACCTAACCAGAAGCCTGTGTAATCTCACTGAATTGCTACTGGTCTTTGTTACATAGACAAGTTCCACCAGCTTGTAACTGGTCCAAATCCGTGGTAAAGCCACATTTTAGCTCCGCAGTAGAAGATAAGGGCACTACTCATTGCCTAGGCAACAGTTGTGAAGAGAGACCTCTATACCCCAGTCCTTGCTCATTTCAACGAGGTCATGTTTACACTCCTTAGAGTTACGATTGTTCTCTTCCCAGGGGGTATAAATCATATTTAATATATTTAATCCCAAGTATAAAGCAAACTTCGGTTTTCTTTTTCATACCTCAAACTACATCTTCTATCACAAAGAAGTCACACTGATTTCATAGACCAGTACCCAGGTAAGGATTTTTCTGAACTTGTACATTTCTGCTGCTGAATATAATCAAAGTATTGCACACGTAGGTAATAATTAAGCAGAAGTCACACTGTTGGGGTTTTGAGAGTTCCCCTTTGTTTTCTCTTCATTTTCCCATACTGTTGCTAAGGGACCTGAACACAGGGGGAGGAGTCCAGCTGGTTGTCATTTTTGCCTGGGGTTTTCTCATGTAGGGTGGAATCACTGCAAGATTTGAACTGGCAAAAAGGGACTGGGTACAGCCCCTAGCTTCCCGTTTTCCCAACATTCAGGGAGGAGAGGAGCTGCCCTCGTGGTGAAGGGAACTCACTGCCACTGCAGGCTCCTGCCTTCTGCCGTTTTTCCTTCCACCAGAGCTGGGCCAAGGCTGCCCTCCCCTCCTCCCCCCCCCGCCGTTTCTTCGCTGCTGCTGTAAGCTTTTTTGCTACACTGTAGCGCCACACCTCCTGCCTGCCCAGACATCCTGGGACTCCCACTGCAGCTCCGGAGTTCGATACATCTCGTCTAGGACTCGGGATTTTGTGTTGGTCCCTGCTGTTCCAGCCTGCTGTTCCCAAGGTCTGGCTGGAGCACCGGGGTTGGCTGCCCAGGGGGTTTGTGAAGCAAGCTTTTCGTCCGCCAATACCACATGCTGCCGAGCTCGCTCCGGAGCGCCCCCTGCAGCCCGGGGGAANGCCAGTGGTTTTTTTCAGTCTAGTTTGATGCACCTTTTGTATCCTTACAAGTGCATACACGTGTGTATATATATATATATATATATATGCATTAGTAAAGAACTGTTATTCCTATTCCTCATATCTTTGCCTGAAGGCCCCTAATTTCAAAATTATAATAATCCGGAGGGAAGGGGGTTGCACTTTCCATTCTAAGGGACGTTCCTGCCTTCTTTAGCAGACACCTGTCTTTCAAACCAGGATACACACCTTTATAAAGAAGCCATCAATCAACACTCCCTTAGTTAGATGCTTCAGACAGATTGACAAACTCTACCATTTCTTAGAGTTAATTATCCTTCATGAGCTTTTGAGTTCTTATAATGTCATGAAACTTTTAACCCTTCTCAGTCTTCTCACCTATGTCTGCAAATGAGTCAGGTTACAATTAGTGGTTAAGAGCTGCTAATTATAATTTTTTATATAAAAAGGCAAACTCATCTCCTGAATGGTTAAACCAGAGATAGTTCTTTCAGTATGAACATCTATGTTCCTGAGGCATTCTCATAAACCTTTAAGAAACGTAGATGGTTGGAGATATTGTTTATGAGAAAGGTCTCTGTTAGGAAGATGATGTAGAAAGTACCTTCTACTGTTTCTACTGGGTTTGGTTTGTTTTCTATGAGATATCTTATGGCTTTCTTTAAAACATGCATCTTAGAAGTGGATATAGGTTTCTACCTCCATTACCTGTGACTGAAGAGATTTTCGTATCTCACAGCATTAACAGACAGAAATAAACCTCAGTCGGAAAGTAAACAAACCACTGTTTAAGCCCTTCTTGCTTTCTTTCCATTACTGTTTTTCAGCTCAAAAATTTTTTCTTTTTTGCTTTTTGCACAAACAAGAGTCACAGTTCCATTTTGGCTTACATTACACTGCAAGCTAACCTCTAACAATACAAACACTCTATTTTCCTTGTAAATGCTTCTTTGTAAATATTATTATTTTATTGCTATTATTTTTAAGTGTGACTAACCAAAATAACACACAGTACAGATGTGAAGTTTACACAGGTCATTAGTCATCCTATAATTCCCCTTGACTGTTTCAAACTGCTGAGATCCCAAACTTCTAGGTGATTACTGTTATAAATTAGAGACCAC
>VZRV01003806.1:0-81233 GCA_013398115.1 Falcunculus frontatus
TTTGCTCTCAAACCTCAACAATAACTGATATGGTTATGCTGTGTGGGCTCAGGTTACAGCTTGAATTCAACAAGTCTTACTGATGATCAAGATTTTTTTCTGAAAATGGTTTAGTCATTTTTGATGTATTTTCAAAATAGTTCATGCTATCGGTAAAAGCAAACACTGACTCAATTACTTCTTTTCTATTTTTTTGTACTGTTCTATCTTGGTGTGAAGATAGAACCATCTTGGGTTTTAACTTCCCTCATATTATTGACATCACTGTGATAAAGCAACATAATCTGTTGTGGAGAATGCTTGTAAAATGGTGATGAGAATTGAAGTTAAAGAAAAGGAAAGAACTCTTTCGGGGTTCTAATTCTAAGAACATTGTCACAGAGAAAGTCTCTTTAATATGTTTCAAAGAATATTTTATTGTTATTTCCTGCCTCTTTGTATCAGTTGAGCTATTTGTGTAGCTTACTTTGGAATGAAATACTGACCAAGTGGAAACCAAGTCCACAACAGCTGGGCAGCCATAGCTGGATAGATCATGTATCGCCAGAAAGGTTGATGAAATTACTCCACTTTCTGAACTGAAAGGGCAGCTTTTTTGTAGGTAGGGAGATAGTGGGAAACATGAGATCAAGGGTGAAGAAAGTGATAATAACTTATATAAAAATGCTGTTCTTAGAACTTAATTTCTTGTCAGGTACAAAACGTGCTAGGTTGGGATGCCCCAAGATAGAGGAGCAACACAGTAGGTGGCCCTAGGACAGGGCTTCCTAGCAATTCAGGCACAGCCAAATTTGCTTCTTAGGGAACAGCACAAAATAACTCGATCTGATGCCTTCAGCAGAGCAGCAAAGGTAGCTTTGGCCCATCAGAGGGGAGTATAGGTTGAAGTGCCCATACTGCACGTAAGAGAGTATCTTTCAAATCCTCACAGGATTTCTCTGCCAGACCACACAGTCACCCTTCCCAAACCCACTGGAAATCGCTCTTCTTCTACATCTGGTTATCACCCTGTTTCTCCCACAGGTGTTCCGTGACCTCCTGACTCCCTGAACCTCCCACGCAGCTTCTGTAAGCGCTGGCTGGGAGGAAGATGATACCCCTGTTTGCACTGGGAAAGGAAACAGGAAGTGCTGGGCTGGCATGGGACATGGCATCCATGCTACAGGGAGCAGAGAAACGAAACCCGGGACAATAGCTGGGTTTAATGTGTGTCCTGCCATCCTGCGCCTTGACAATGGGGTAGAGCACTTGAGATTATGGGAGCAAACATCAGGGCTGGGTTCCCCAGTGCTGCACACACTGCTTGTGTGGCAGTCCCCCACTCCTGCCTGGGAGGACAAAACAGGCAGCCCAACGCATCTGCCTCCTCTGTTTACATTTCATCTCGCCCAGCTGAGAGGCTTTCTAAGAAGCAATTTCAAAGATAGAGGTTCCATTAGGAAATGGAACATCACTTTGAAACTCCAGGATAGGTGTGGAAACCAATGAGGACTGAAATACAGAGGAAGTAAACAGCAGTTTGGGAGGAGAAGCACAAGAGGAACATGCTGCAGGGTCATCGTCAAATGATGCAAAAGGGCAGGAAGACCTTGCAAACATTTTGATCTATGTATAGAAATATCTTAGACAAATAGCCTCTATAGTGATCATTATTGTTTTTCCTTTCATGGAAAACATCTTCTTTCTGAACATACAGTTCTCTCCTGGAGAACTGAACATACTAGACTTCTCTGTAGTGAACAAAAAAGTGATTTATTTTTCCCCCTAAATTAAATTTTTTGCAGGCTGCAGCATGTTTTTCTCAGAATATTTTTTCAGACAAACCCAACCCAAACTATGCTGCCAAGTTTTACAGTAAATCCTAGGCAATGTTTGACAGAGGAAAAGTCTGAAATTAAAGAGAGGATCTTGGGTAGTGTGCCTAATGACCTTTGCCAGCACTTGACCACATCACCTCTCTCAAGGTAGCTGTGTACTTGGTTCTGTGTCCCGCCCAGCAAGTGAGAGTGTGTCTTCTCTGGGGCACAACCCCAGGGGCAATACTTATACCCTGCCAACATGCTGAGCTGGGAACAGGAAGAAGATCCCGGAAAGAGTGAACTTATTTTAGCTGTCTCTTAGACTGATTGACTAATTTGACAAGCTTTATCAATAATCAGAGAAAAAGCCTTTTGCAAAGTTTTGCCTGAAAGATATCACAATGTTCTTTTAAAATGATATGTCATTGGATAACAGGTCCCATAATAATTTTAGGAAATGCATTTAAGCCAAATGACCATTTCAACAGAATTACAGTGGATTTGGAACGGACAGTACCTATAAAGTACTTCCTCAGAGATTAACACCGCATTAAAAAAAAGTATGAGTTTTAGAATATGGTGTAATTGCTGCTGGTATTCCTTTACTGTAATCTATTAACCTAAAAGGAAATTAAGAGCTAATAGCTTTGAAACACTATAAAGCCAGTAAGACATAAGTGCAGGAATTTTAATGTATAAAAACCAACTTTTAGAGGATAATAATTTGTCCTTGCTACATCCTTACCATGCATTTTATTTATAGACAATAAAATTAAAATTTGTAGCAACCAAACTAAAATATAGCTGCTAAAATTAAAATATTCCCCCCCCATCATTATTCTTTCTCTCCCTCTCTTTTTAAACCTTTAAAGTCTAATCAAGAGACATATGTTACATACAATTGGCATTATTGTCTGTCAGTATTAATGTGTTGGGTTTGTGTGGCCAGATTTTGATAGCAGGGGGGCTACAGGGCTGAATTCTGAGAGAAGCTGCCAGAGACTCCCTCCATGTCTGGCATGGCCAGTGCCACCTGGCTCCAGAACAGGCATCCTGCTGGGCAAGGCTGAGGCAGTCAGAAATGTGGTAAATGCTTCGGGGATAACATATTTAAGGAAAAGAAAAGGTATTGCACAGGTGTAATTGCAGCCAGAGAAGAGTGAGGTGAGAACACGTGAGAAGAACAGCCCTGCAGACACCAAGGTCAGCGCAGAAGGAGAGGCAGGAGCTGCTCCAGGCACCAGAGCTGAGATTCCCCTGCAGCCCCTGGTGCAGCCCATGGTGAGGCAGCTGTGCCCTGCAGCCTCTGGAGGTCCATGGGGATGCAGAGATCCACCTGCAGCCCATGGAGGAGCCCCACTCTGGAGGAAGTGGATGTCTGAGAGGAGGCTGTGACCCCTTGGGAGGCCTGTGCTGGAACAGGCTCTTGGCAGGGACCTGCAGACCCATGGAGAGAGGAGCCCATGCTGGAGCAGATCTCCTGGCTGGCCTTGGGACCCTGTGGAGGACCCACATGGGAGCAGGCTGTGCCTGAAGGACTGCACCCTGTGGAAGAGTGACCCACGTTGGAGCAGTTTGTGGAGAACTGTTGCCCATGGGATGGACTTATATTGGAGAAGTTCATGGAGAATTGTCTCCTGTGGGAGGGACCCCACACTGGGGTGGGGGAAAGACTCCTTCCTGAGCAGAGGCAGAAATGTGGGATGAACTGACTGTAATCCCCATTGCGTGTCTCCCTGCACCACTCAGGCGGAGGAGGTAGAGCTTGGGAAGGAGGGAGGGGTGGGGGGAAAGGTGTTTTAAGAATTATTTTACTTTTCATTATCCTCCTCTGATTTTTTTCGCAATTATTTCAAATAATATCCCCAGTTCAAGTCAGTTTCGGCCTTGACGGTATTTGATGAGTGATCTTTCTCTGTCCTTATCTCAACTCATGGACCCTTCATTATATTTCCTCTGCCTTGTCCAGCTGCAGAGGGGGGTTACAGAGCGGCTTTGGTGGGTGCCTGAAATCCATCCAGGCCAACTCACTACAGTCTTTTTGGTGCACTAGCTGGAAATTTAACCCAGGTTGCAAGAACGAGAATCGTGCATGATACCACTACCATGCAAACTAATTACAACCACAGAACCACAGAATGTTTGGGGTTGGAAAGGACCTCTGGAGATCATCCAGTCCAACCCCACTGTTAAAAGCAGGTTTCCCTACAGCAGGTTGCTTTGGCTATCTTCAGAGAAAGAGACTTCATATTCCCTGGGCAGCCCGTTCCAAAGATTTTCCTCTACTCAGATGGAAACTTCCTTCAGTTTGTGCCTGTTGCCCCTTATCCCCTTCCTTCAAAATATTCTCACTGTCACCATGGTTGACAATATTTAAATATAGTGCTTTTCTCTCTCCTAGATTGGGTGCATGATCTAAATACTGACTTTTGGCTTCTATTTCTACCATTTTGTCCTGTGGATTCCTCTAACTCTATTTCCAAAGGTGAAGTTGTAACTTCTGCTTTTTCAATAAAACCAAAGCATCACTGCTGTTTATTTAGGTTTCTTAAGAGAGAGGGTTTCATCTTAAAACTCTGCATGCTCTAAGTAGAATTTCAGAATATAGGAAAACCTGCTGTGACTAGAGGAAATTTTTAAAGTTGTTATTTATTTGAAATAGGAACAGGAAAAAGATGTCCTCCAGTCTTAAGGAGCTGGAAGAATCCTTGTTTCATTTTTCAAGTTTGTGTATTGTTCAGAGTGTTTTATCATCAGATTAGACTCTTATTTTAATAGCTGTAGTAGGAGACTGTTGCTGAGAAACTCTGTCCTAGTAGAGCATGGTCATTGGGCACATGAGCTCTGAAATCTCATTTTCTTTCCCCTGAGGGCATTACAGAAAGTGCCTTCTGCCAACTACACTTAAGGTAAACTGACACTGGCAGTTGCACTTACAGCTTTCCAAGTTTGCTGGCAAAGGATTGGGAGGGCAGGGGAGCAAAATTTTTTTCCAAGCAATGATGCATTTGTGCCATGGTTATTGCAAGAGGGAACCAGGAGATGACAGTAAGGGATGTTTTCACCGGAGTTAGAGGCTACCTGGAATGGCAAAATTATTTAAATGCCTATTGTTTGCTCCATGAAAACCTTTGTACCTAATTAGGACTACACAGGGGCAGTCAGATGGGAAGAATGGGTGCAGTCTAGAAAACCTAATTGGAAATTTGTTGTGTTCGTCCTTTTCATTCCATCTATCCTTCTCTTAAAAGCACAATATGAAGAGCAGATGCCATTTCTGACAGCATTTATGCTCATTTTTATAATTTACACTAATAAGAATTTGACCACACACATTTTGTGAAAAGCATTGATTCCATTCATTTTACAATACAGATCCTACTACTCCACTCAAGGCTTACTATTCTTAATGCTTGTGACAGCTCAGTTTTAATGAAGATGTCATGATTTTAAGCCCAGCTGGAGATGAAACACCACACAGTCACCCTCAACCCCACCTTCTGAGAAGAGGTTAACTCTACCCTAGCTGAAACCAGGATACAAGATCAGAGTGTTATTGCAGATTATGAGACTCTTTGGTTCATGTAGGTCTTTGATCAATTTTTTCACAATGTGCAGGTGATCCATCTCCTCTTCTCAGCACTGGTAAGGCCACAGTTGAAGCGCAATACTTAGTTCCAGGCTCTCCACTACAGGAGAGAGACAGGGCTATCAGAGAGACTGCAGCCAAGGGCTGCATTTAGATAACAAAGGAACTGGAGCATCTTCTGTAAGAGAGCTCAGACTCTTCTGCCTGTAGAAGAGAAGGCTATGGATAGATGTCCTCAAGGTGTACAGCTGTCTGAAGGGAGGGTGTGAAGGCCAGGTAAAAAAGCTGTTTCCATTGACACCCAGTGACAGGACTAGGGGGACTGGGCACAAACTGAAACATGTAGGGGAGGTTCCTCCTCAGCAACAGGAAATACTTGTTTACTGTGAGGGTGACCAAGCACTGCCTCAGGTTTCCCAGAAAGCTGCTGTACCCTACATTCTTGGAGATATTCAAAGCTGTCTGGAGGTGGCCCTGGATAATATGAGCCTCCTTGAGCATGAACATTTGACAAAGTGACCTCTGCAGGTCCCTTCCAACTTGAACCACTCTGTCACCTCATGGGCTTTCCCTCCAGCAATGACAGGTGCCTTCTTCTCCTTTGAAGGCCCATGCAGGAACCAAGTTGAGATGCCCTGTTGGCACTGAGGTCTCCAGAACATGCCCTCTGCATTGCAAGGCTGCCTATTGCCAGGCTTTTCTGCTGGGGGCACCAGCTTCCCATCACAGGACCTAACAAGCCTGAGTTTAAAACTCTCCAGGTCAGCTGATGGCTATGGTGCCTCTTCCCTTGCTAGTGTGACAGCCACTACTGCAGCAACAGTGAGAAGGACCCACTCATCACCAGCTCCCTACAGGCCACTGCAGCGAGTGGAGAGCATGGCCATGGAGCTGGATAACTACTGTCCCATCTTCCAGGACAGCTGGGAGGAGGCCAACCGTGTGTCTTGATGCATTGACTCCACCTGTTTTGCCACCTATGCATTCTGTGTGGGTGGAGAACAAGCCTGTGTGCCCCTTCTGCCAGACAAGTTCCAGCAGTTCGCATGTCTCTCCTGTCAGGGCAAAGCACTGGGTGTCAAGGGAGCCTTGAGGAAGGGTGATGCTGCTGCAAAGGATGGCAGCCTGAGCCAGCCACCTCAGATAGGGTGAGCAAAGGCAGCAGTAGACTCCCAATGCCCTGTCCGTCTGGCAGATATCAAAAAGACAGCCTATGTGACCTATTGCATGCACAAATTCTGCTTTGCCTGCATCTGGTGCTGGGCCATGGGGAGGGATGCCTGCAAGCAGTCTTTGGCGAAGCTGCCATACTCAGTGGGAGGGGACAGCCATTACAAGGAGTATGTAGTTGGCTTGCCTGCCCTCCTGCACAGCAGGATGGCCATGGAGAGGGTCTGCAGGCAGTCCCTACAGCTGCTTTACAATCTGCACAGGCGGCTCACCAAAAACCCCTCCTCAGCTGGCAAAATGAGGCCTGTGGGGACTGACAGCACAGAGGCAGGCACAGGTACAGAGGCAGGCACAGTGCACAGAGGCAGGCAGAGCTCCAGGGCCCTCCAATGCCCCTTCCAGCAGGCTCCCACAGCAGGCACTTTTCTGGAGGTAACCGTGCCAAGTGCAAGAAGCACCAGGTCAGACCTGTGGCTGCTGCAGACCCACACAACAGCAGAGTGTAGTTGCAGCCCCTCAGCATCCCCCTCTACTGCCTCCAACAAGCAGTGATGCTTTTCATGATGTGTATGTGTTTCACAAAGCTGTTGATTCTTCAAGAAACATCTGGCATACTTTTTATGGTATTTATGGGCCATAAGAAAACAGTGGCATGACTTCAGCTGATTGTGCACAAACTGTCTCCATTTTTAGGCTTTTCCTTCTCTGTATGAATACATTGTACTACCCTGCAGTTTTGTGCCCTTCAGATAGACAGTATGTGCTGTCAACACTCAAAATCCTGGTCTTCCTCTAATGCTATAAGCTTCTGGGTATAGCATTTTCCTTCTTCACAGTATGCCTAAAGTACCGCTTTCCTACTTAAATTTCTCCCAGAACAATTGGGGAACTTGGACTGATTTCAGTAATGTGCTAGCTAGTACAAAATGTTGCCATGTTAGCAGTAGCAGTACAGGTCACTCACAACAAGTGCTTGTTCTGGCTCTGTTGCAATTTGCTTTGTCCTCTTATATTGCAGCTTATCAAAAGCCTTTGATAATGGCAAAGTTCTCTTCTATGAGATTGGAAGCCAGGTTATGATTTCTGACAGGTACCTGAGTACCTAAGTGAGCGCTTCCAAGAAGAACTTAGTAGGAGGTGGCTAGGAGGGAAAAACCCACAGATGCTGGGTTCCAGTAAGCCTTGAAATTAAAGGGTCACATTCACTCTAATGGCATTTAACAACAATGATTAAAGCCCACATGCAGAACATTCTTTTACAATGCAGCATCCCACAAGCAGAGGATACCTTTTCAAATGGACATTTGTACTTTTTTTTAAGCTGGGGACACTGCATGGGAACAGAGAACTGGAAGAAGTTATCCCTGGCCCTAAGGTTCAGTTCCTCTGTTGTAGGTAAATGCGTGATAGATACCCTCTCCTGAATTGATCTGGCTCCCTCTGTAAAATTGTCACTGCTTTTGCCCGCTACACCTCAGGCTGTGCTTGCTGCTGTGCTTAGCTAGTTTCTTTGAGTTCTCAACCTCCATTTTATTGCATGATACTTTGTAGTCCTCTTTTCTTTACCCCAACTTGTTTCTTCCTTCAGTTTAAGTACTTGGTGTTTATCTTTGCCAGGAAAGGGTGGTCAAGCACTGAAACAGGCTGCCCAGGGAAGTGGTGGAATCAAGGTCCCTAAAGTGATCAAACCCCATGCAATTAGGGTGCTTAGGGACATGGTTTAATGGTGGACCTGGCAGTGCTGGGTTACTGGTTGGACTTGTTGAGCTAAGAGGTCTTTCCCAGTTTTAACTATTCTACGATTCTATGTCTCTGTAGCACAGCAACGACCCATTGTGGCCTCCTCTCTGCTTCACAAAGTAGCTCTTGCTTACAGTGATACCAGGCTGAGCTTATTTTCCTGCTGCATGAAATAATTCACTTTTATGATGTTTTAGAGCACTGTAATGAAAGCTTCCTTAAGCAAAGGGCAATAAAGAGATTTGGTGACTTAAAGAATAGTAATGTTGGGCTTGAATGATCTGCCTCTTGGTTTCCTCTTCTGGTAAAATGTAAATTGTGCTTCTCTCTCCTCATGCAGCCAGCACTGTAGGTTAAACTCAGGAGTAAGAGAATGTCTGACCTTCCTCGTGCTCTCTGGGCTAGCATAGCCAGCAACCACCTACCTTCAAATTAGAGGGAGAAGGTAAACTGAGGAGGTGCCTCACCACCCTCACAGCGAAGAATTTCCTCCTGGCATGTAATCTGAACCCACCGTCTTTCAGCTCGACTCCTTTAACCCTGTGCCGTGTTGCAGTCCCTCGGCAGCTCTCCCGCAGGCTCCCTCCGGGCCTGGCAGGCTGCCATGAGGCTCCCCTCAGGCCTCTCCTCCCCGCCCGCCGCTGCTCCCGGCCCGGCCCTGTTCTCCTTAGAGCAGTGCGCTTCCAGACGGACACGGCGGCACAAGGGACGGTGCACTTGCAGGAGCAGGCAGGTGGGGTTGAGATGTCTCATTTAAAGTACGTCCAGACTAATGGTAGGCTGTTCTATGGGAATCACTCTGGCTGTGATCAGAGACTAATTAATCTCTGAGCTTCCACACAGGAAACACCTCCCTTGTGTTTTTCAGTGAAAGCTGGATGTGACACACGAATAAAATGGTGTCAGCTTGTGTCACATTACCTGATTACATAGTGATTATCATGCTCTTGGAATGAAGGTATGATTGGCTGTATTTCCAAGTAATCCCTCGACTCTATGTGAAGAAGCTGTTGCACCAAACATGGTCTTCACTTAACCAAACATGCTCTTTCCTACCTACATCGTAAATGTGAAGGAAAGATCAAACATGAAGGCTAGAGAATTTTTTTACACTAATGTTTCAAATTAATTTCTAATCAAAGCTTAAACTGCTCACTGGCTCTCAGACTTAATCTAAAATAATCACTTTTGTTGTTTTCTTGAAGACCTATTTGACAATAGTTACAGAGTGCCTAAGATACTTGGCTTCCCTTACCATAAAGCACTCTCCTGCTGTCATTGTGCATTTCTGCAGCTTAGCTCTTTACCCTGCCCTGTGCTGTAGACTAATTCCCAAGAATGAAAGTACATTGCAAAACAAAAGAAGGAAAACATTCTCAAGGCTTTATCTTGACCTGAATGTTCATGTTGACTTATATGATGCAAGTTTTGAGTAATTAATGTACCTTTGACAAAGCGAACACTAGGGTCAAAAAAAGAATCCAATGTAAATGTTGTGATCATCATACAGTGGCTGCCTCTAGTTAATGTAGCTTCATTTTTCATTGTGTCAGGAAGGTTGCAAATAATTTGTTCTCAGAAGGTCAGAGAAGGAGGTGCAGCTGGACTATTAAAAAAAAAGTAAACAACTCCCTGAGAAACTAGTAAGAGAAGGCATATGAAGCCATAACCTTCAGATGAGCCTCAGACAAGGCACTGCAGGTTTTCCCAGACTGGAAATTCCTCATGAGACCGTTCCTTCTGCAGCCCTAACATCCTTTGGCTGCCTTGTCTCAGTCACAGTCAAAACGTGTATCTGGGCTTTTTGTTTTCTCTTGTGTTAACTGAGGTGTGAGGGTTAGGGAGACAGACACAAGTCACAACAGGGACACAAAATTCTGATCAAATGTTGAGGGGGTTTTTCCCGCTGTGAGGTGATCAAACAGTGGCAGATGTTGCCCAGAGAGGCTGTGGACTCTCCATCCTTGGGGATACTCAGAATTCTACTGAACATGACCTCAGCAACCTGAGGTAAATTTGCCTTGGCCTGAGCAGAGATCTGGTCAGGTGACTTCCAAAAGTCCCTCCCAGCCTGAGTTATTCTCTGATTCTCTGTGTCTTATAGATGTGACATGCCATCTTCCTGACACAGAGGGACTTTAATGAGCAAAGGACATAAAGAAAGTAAACAACTTCTTATAGGAAATCTAGGAAAACTCGAAAGTGAAAGTCAGGGAAAATCAATTTGTGTGAGATACAGGATCACAAATAGAGATTTGTCTCTCCCACCAACCATATCCTAATATTCTCATTCCTTTGGTTGATCAGGACTGTGGGGGGAAAAAAATGTTTATTTGTTAGAAGAGGACAAACTTGTCTCCTGATGTTGTTTGTCAGAATAAAATAATCTTAAATTTCATGAGCTAAGACCTTCACATTGTCTTTTTGTGTCCTGTTTCTCTAAGTTTTTGGATCAGTTAATTGCCAGGAACTAATGTGAAATAGCAGAATAATTTAAATTACAATAAAAACTTTTTTCACCTCATCCCTATCTTCCTATACAATGTCCCAGTCAAAGAAGGCTGAAAACAGCTTTGTTGAGTAAACCTGTTTCTTTAATGAAAGTGGGTTATTGTCTGGAGACAAGGACAGTTTCTCTGAGCTAATGAGAATCTCTTTGTAGTTCGCCTTTGCTTCCATGTGTTTATTTCCTTCAGGGAAAACACCCAAAACCAAACATGCAAACTGGCATCACTCCACTCTTTGAAAGATCATCTAGCATTTTCAGTGTCAAAGCCAGGCTGTGCTGACAATGTTTCAGTGAATTCTTTGCCGATTTATTAATCAAAATTCTGATCATATTTGTACATGTCTCTATAGCCAAAGCGAGATGAATTGTTTTCTTAGAGCTGTCTAGTTTTCTTGGGCTACACTAAGTTGGCAAATTATGTATATACACATGAGAAAACAAAGGGAGAGGAATTGCAAAAATTAAGATGAATGTGTGCCAGGAGAATGTGCTGTCACTCTGCTATGGCAGATTAGCAGCTGTTTTGCCTCCTCCTCCCCCTCAGCCCTTGGACATTATATCTCCAATATTGGCCTCTTCCCCTATCAGGGAGGTCGCTGACCTGACCCAGCTTTCACCAGTCTATGCTCACAACATTAAACATATAACAAGGTGATAAGAGCTCAGGGGATTAGCATTTGGGGGAAAAGGGTATGACCTCTAAAACTAGCTCTTAATTAATAAAAATGGACATAAGCTATCTGTTTCAAAATCTCTATTTAGCAGGAAGGGGATAAAGCAGGTTCTATTTGTTCTTGCAGGGGGGAGAGAAGAGCACAGAGGGGACCTGTGGTTGGATGAAAGTCATAGATCTCTTGGGGGTCAGAGTTAAGTGTTAACGTGAGAAGAAGCAATGAAAATTTTTTATTAACTGGAAACCAGTTGGCTGCATATTAATTCAACTACCTGCCTCTTTTATTAACTGGAAACTAGTCAGCTGCAGATGAAGTCAACTACCTGCCTCTTCCCACAGTTGCAGAAAGCTTAATAGCAGGCCTCTCCTAATAGGTATTATTTTCCATACTGTTCGTCAGAGACAGGTTTCCTGCATGTATAAATCTACCTACAGAGGTAACAGTTTCCTGCTCTTAGAATGAATTTCACGGTATTTATGTCTCTTTTCTAGAATTTGGGGGATTTTGTTGAGACCCAGTATGTAAAGCAATGCACGTTCTTGTGGTTCATTATGATTTTTTGTAGTATTTAAGTAAAATTTTGGGTCTGTGTGATCTAAAACAATGTTTGAAAGAACCATGAATGTTTTTATGTATACAGATACCATAACTGCAAAATAGAAATATAAACATGTAACAAAATTAGAATTCTTTTAAAAGTGTTTAATATGTACTTGGTCTTTAACACTATGGTATTTTGATGGTTCATTACTTATAGTTCCAGCTTATAAATCTGAAAAAAATGACCCTATTGTTACATTTCTGTTAATGTTTACATAATTGCTGATCTAAATAAGGCAATGCATTAGCTAAATGTTCTCAAAAGAGAATAATTGAGTGCAATTCAATTACCTGTGGAAATAAGGTAACTCTTTTTTTGACTCTATGGGTGTAACTGGGTTCTGTGACAGTTTTTTGAGACTTGCTTATACACTGGGTGCTCCTGCCATCCCCTGATTTCTCTGCTGAGACAACTGGGATTATGGACTGAGTGGAAGGTGCAGGACATTCTGACATGCCCCTGGTCTGACTGATGGTGTGAGCAAGGACGTGCTGCAGCACTGCTCTGCAGCAATAACAGCAAACAGCTTTTGTGATCCTCTGAAGCTTTTTTTCCCCTACTCCAGTTTCCTGGGTGCTTGCAATGTCTCCTGAAGCTACTCGTATGCAGCTGTCAGAGATCAAAATTCAACCTTTTTCCTTCCCTTTATGAAATAAAATGATTGAATAGTGGGCATTCATAGGGCACAGGCACAAACAGAGGATCTGATGTTTGTACTGCAGAGCATTCACTAAATCATGCAAAAAATAGTTCCAAGTATTTGTTTATTGATACGTAGAAAAGGTGAAAGCCTGTTTCCATGGCTGTTTGCTTGGTTTTTTTAAACACACTGATTATTGTACCTGGAAATTTTAATTTTCTTTTTGCTGTCATTTTCTGTAAAGCTTTATCTCAACTCCCATGCAGGTTCTGTACTATTCTTTTACTAATTTCCTTTTATGAACTGTCCTAAGGAAATAAAATCTTGGTTTTAGTAATGTCTGTGTTCAGTTTCCCCACAGAGAAATTTAATATGTTACAAAAACCCAAGACAGTAGTGGACAAAAGTGGAAAATGCAACTATTTTTAAAATCCAGATGTAATATTTTTTTAATTTTTTTTTTGAGGGGGTGTCTGGTTTTTGCTAGGGATAGTTACTAGAGTCAGCTTTTGCTGATTTTATTTTGAAAGAACTTAAGGGTTTGTGTTAGTGGAAATTAATTTGAAATGCAACTAGTATAGTTTGAGAGCAGCAAAATTGCCTCATGTACACCATTAATGTGAATTTACAGAGAAACTCTGCTTCACAGAAAAGATGAACGACATTTCAGGGAAATAGCCATGCAGGAATAAACAGCTGGAAACAGCCATAAGATGACACACTCCTAGAATTGTCGTTTGAGATCAAGGGGTGTGTGGGTAAGCTGAGGCTTCTGTGACTAATTGGTGTTTTTTGCCACGTGCTAGGAACAAGAGTGACACTTAGTTCCGCGAGATTTTCGTTAATGAATAATCTCTAAGGGTAATGGCTGCAGGTAAAAGGTAAAACCCAACAATACATTAAAATAATGGTAATGGACGAAACACAGAGGGAGAAAAAACGATGTCTCCCAGCAACATGCACGGTCAAGTGACATCAGTTTTCTTTCTGTTGGGAGCTGCTTTCTGAGCATGTTGCAGAACTGAGTGCCAGAGCCAGCCTTGGATGTCAGAAGTCAGGTCGGCATGTGGCAGTGTTATGACTGAAGAATGAGACCTCGAGCAAGGCAGGCAGACAACTGGACACTGCAGGAGTTTGAATCACAAACATCTCATTAGTCCATTTTTAAGCAGCACAGCCATTAACAGGCATAAGCGTGTCTAGAATTTTGCTGTCATGGTAGCCCCTGACAGCTCACCTTCTAGTCGGCTGTGGAGGTGTGACTCATCCCTAGCATTTGACTGCCAACAAGAAGTCTATGCTGCCTTACATATCCATGTAAGTATTAGCCTAACTGGCTTACAGTTCCTATCACTAGAGAAGAGTGAGGCTCATCCCAGCTACTTATCCAGCTCAGATTCTGTGGAGAAGCAAGAATAAAAAGATGGGCCAGGGGCTGTGACCACACACTGGCCTGGCACTACTGTGCCTGATGTTTTAGGCCTGAGATAAGGAATGCTTTTGTGAAGCCATGGGAAAGGCAATTGAATGTTTTAAATATATTCTAGTTTGGGAAAAGCAAGATTAGCAGCAGGACATGTCTTTAACTAGAAGCATGAAAGCTCAGAACTGACAGACCCTTTTGACTCACCCAGTTGGGCATACTGCTGCTGGCAACTGTGTCAAAACGCAGCCTCTGATCAGCTCAGAGTTATGCCCATCTGTTGGGATAATAGTGGCATTAACTAACTTTCTGTGTGTTTGGATAGCACCCAAACACGTTGTGCTTCTCCCTGCAGGGGGCAAACACCAGGCCTAGAGGTGCCTTTTGTGGGCAGCCAGGATAGTTCCGCATGGGACATCTGTTCTCCAAGAGGTCCTTTGGGTCTAATGTAGGGCTCTGTTCATTTTGGCCACTGCATCAGGGCAGGGGAGAAGTTTGCACATGTGTCTGGCTGCCAACAACAGTGATTCTTTTAAGAGCATCTCAGTGTGCCAGAATACAGGCTGGAGGCAAATACTGCCCACAAATCTTGCAGTGAGCAAGCTGTGTAGCTTACGAACAAAATGAGTCACAGAAAGAGATATACGGCTGAAAACCACGAAAGCCTTCGGTGACTGGTCAACCAGGAATTCACATAAACCTGAAAAGTAATTTGTGCCTACTAGTATAGAGCAAAATGGAAAATGAATATGTGAGTCTTGAGGGTGAAGGAAGCATTGTAAAAGGTGTGTCAGATGTGTTCCCTTTCTGCTTGTGAGACTGATTGTTGTGCTAGCAGTGGGATTGCAAATGGGTCACGATACCCTTACAGCCCAGGTTTAGTGCAGCCAGGCAAACATGAGTGTCCTAGCATCACTACGTATCCCCAGCACTCCTGTGCACATGGAACTACAAACTGAGGTGTGGCGCGTACAGGAAATGTGAGGCCTTGTGATGTACACCAGTAAGTTTCCTGCAGAAATTGATATAGTTCAGCTGTAAACTTGATTACCTGATAACAGGTCATTCCTTTGCCTGTACCCTGCTTCTTCTGCTAGCTAAATTGCTGGATGACTTCATGGCTTCTGTCATCAGCTTAAAGCTGATACGTGTACTCATCTAAAGAAAACAGACAATATATTCAAGTCCTTACTAGATAATGTAAGCAGTATTTGTCAAGTATAGCTACTATTTTTCTATAATAATTCTTCAAACCTTTATATGTTTTAAGAAAAAATAGCTTGTGTTTTTTATTGCTTTGAGTAAGAAAACACAATCTATTTGTGCTGTTGCCATCAGTTTCCTACATTTATTTTGTTGTTGTAAGAAAAAATAAAATACGAGAGCTTTTGCTCCTTGATGTGGGAAAAGTGAGATTCAACATGCAGAGGAAAATGTAGACCTAATTTTCAGGCACATGTTTCTTAAGATTTTAGTCTGAATGTTTGAACTGTTTTATGTCACTCACTGGCTTGCAGTCAGCAAAGCTTAAAAAAGAGAAAAAAAAAAGAGGAACAAATTTCAAAACTGAAGGAACAGCTGCATCGGTTCTCTGCTATGGCAAAACTAAGCAAAATAGCAGAAAGCACCAGGTAATTTAATAAGGCAATTGCATGTGAGGCTTAAGCTAAACGTACCAGACGGATATGAATGATACTATTGTGTTATGCTGCTGGTTTGCTAGAAAAGCATATTTTAAAAGACTGTGTAGTTATAAGGTTTAATTTGATAGAAAAAAGTCCCTAACCCCCAACACATGAAAGTTACTAGGATTTGATTTAGAGGATTTAATATATATTATTCTGGAGCAGGTCAGCTAACTTTTAAGAGTGTATTTCGTTCTTCTTTACTTTGATACCTCCAGTGATGTTTCACAAACAGGGTTAATGTCTTCAGTGTGAAGACTTCTTCCAGAAGAAATTCAAGGATAGTAACATCTCTCTTAAACAAATCTCTTCTGATAGTCTGTCTACAGTGATAACTACATAGACTGCAGCATCCGTTTAAGTTGTAGAAGTTTGTGTCCATAATAAGCATCAGAGTGAATTCCCTGAAGTGAATTCTGATTTAAGACTTGTGTTTATTTGTACAAACCATGTTAATGAAATGGTAAATGTATAGCTAACTGAAAGGATGGAAACTTTCAGTTGAGTTTTACTTGAGTTCTGCTATTACAGGAAAAAGTTTAGAAAAATACAAGAAAAAGTCAAAGGTGATGGCTTTTGTAAGGGAATAGAGACCAATGTGTCAAACCAGTCATAATGCTTTGATCAAGGTCTATATATTTTACGTATAGGTAATCCCTTAGACCACTGCAGACTAAAGGGAGCAAATACACCACCAAAGGCAAGAAATGGCTGCTCACATAAACAGCTTTCAGATGAAGAGAGTAACAGATGTGCTTTCATTTTTAGACTTTGTGAAACAGTCTCCAGTACTTACACACTTGAGCTTTGTCACATCTGTCCCAGATTTCCACAGCTTAAACTATAATGAAGGTATGAGCAGTTTTGAACCGATTTTAGGGATATTATTTGGTCCAGAGTCAGGAGACTGGACTTCTGTGTCTTGACATCAGCATATCATCACTTCAAACTTGAAGAGCAGGGCTCTCTGGAGTCTTTAAAATATGTGAATATACTTCTCTAGCTAGATAGCACTTTGATTTATATCGTATAGTATCCTTACTGAAAGGGTGCTGGACGGCTTCTTGGAAGGGGAATCCACTGAAGATTTCTAAATACATACATTTCTAAATACATTTATTGACATAGAGGACGTCTCCATGTCAATAAATGGGCCAGGCTCATGGTGTTAGGGACTGGGAGATCATGTGGGTAAATTCTGTGCGTGCTTTTTTCCCCACAGGCTCCTTCTTCTGACTGTTTTCAAAGACCAGTTGCCGTCTATGATCACTTCTAGCTTCACATGCTGTGACACAATTGCACCCCTAGATTAACTGACACTTTGACCTTCTTCCTCTCTGATTAGTCAGAATGTGGTATAGGTCTAGTGGAGTTGTATAAGAGAATATGAAGGAATTTGGTTCTGATGTAGGTCATGCATGGGCAAAGCTGGATACTTCAGGAGATTCTCAAAGTCCAGCAAGATCATTAGGTATTTACTAAAGCTCATGAAGAATGGGTAGCCTGAATCTTCCTGAAGCTGGTTCACATTTGTCATCTTGGGATCCACAAACCTGAGCTTCCTCCTATGGGTAGTCACCTTTATCTATTATTTTAATCATCTGAGCAGGGGGTCACTGCTTCTTTGTAGAAAAAAAAAGTGGGAAAGCATTACTCAGTATTTATAGAATAGCTTTATAATAATAAAAAAAAATGGTTTAGAAGTAGGAGGCCTGAGTTAATTTCCTCTTTCCAATCAAAGCATTTAAAAAACGCACTGATCTTCTCTCCAGAATAATGTTCAAACTATCAGGTGATGGTATATTTTTATTTGAGGCATCTTTCCTGCTGACATAAAGCCCTTCTGCAGGAAGAACGTAGAAGTAGAATAGCAAACTGAAAGCATGATTATTTATCACAATAGTTAGGCTCTTTGTCTGAAGCAAGGTAGTTTGACAAATAATCTTAATTATAAGAGCAGAATAATCTTAATTATAAGACCAGAATCACTTTTTTTTTCCCTACAAAATCTCACTCATTTTCTGAGGAGTCAAGGTTGATGGGAGGTGTACTAAAAGCTTACCTGGAAGTCTGAAAAGATGGCTTCCCAGGGGTTTGGTTCTTCATTGTAGTTGAACAAGAAATGGAGAAAAAGCTGCTCAGAGTGGATTTTCCCCTCAGATGCATTCAATGCCTGGGGAATTTTTAGTCAAACAGATAAACAAAACTGGCATTGAGGAAAGTACAAGCAAGGTTTTCAGAATCAAAATTTTGTCCCTTGTGACATATTTTCCCCCCTGTGTGCATTAGGGTATCAGTATGGAAAAAACAAACACTCTTCATCTGGTTTTGCATGCAGATCTGAGTCTTTTTATGATATCAGAGCTACTGGTGGGATGAAAAAATCCTGGTGGTTATACAAAGCTATCTCAGATCTGGAAGCAGCATAGCTGTGTTCACTCAGTCCTCTCTGCAGTTTGGTGACTTCAGCACAACATCTAAGCACAGCTGGACCTGTGCTAGTCCATTTACTAATACAGAGTATATACAGTGTAGAAAAATATTAGAACATAAAGAAAACGTATTAGCTTTAATTCTTATTAAAAAGTATTGTTGCAATTATCTTGAAGTACGCTTCAGCAAATGTCAAATGAGGTACTTGGTACTTGACAATTACATTACTCATGGTAAAGAAATTGTGGTGTATGTGTACAAACAATTCAAATAGTAGTTCATGAGAAGGAATTTTTGATGAAGGATCTGTTCTACTGAAGATATGAAAGTCAAAGGAAAGAACATACAATACCCTTTCTTTAAAGAATACATCACAATTTCCACATAAAAAGGTTTCTAGGGAAATGAATTGGAAAGTAAGTGCTGCAGTCCGCAGGACAGAAGTAAAATTTTGATAGCCTCAAAACTATCTTCTTAATGTTCCAGCTGGGAGAGTTTCCACCCTGAATAATTAGAGTGTGGTACAAGGCTACTGAGTGTGTGTGAAAGGAAAAATGGTGATGGAACTTGGTTCTGAAATAAGTCATGCATGGGCAAAGCTGGATACCACAGAAAGGAATTCTCAAAGTCCAGCAAGCTCATTAGGGATTTGCTAAAACTAATGAAGGAAGGATAGCTTGAGGCTCCTTGAAGATGGTTCACATACCATAACCCTCTTGTGCCACACCACAAACAATAGCAGAACTACAGGTTTGGGCAAGAGCTGCCTGACAGAAAAAGTGCTGGAGGCACTGGTCAACAGAGGCTGAACATGAGCCAGCTATGCCCAGGTGGCCAAGAAGGCCAATGGCATCCTGGCCTGTATCAGCAATAGTGTGGCCAGCAGGACCAGGACAGTGATTGCCCCCTTGTACTAAGCATTAGTGAAGCTGCACCTCAAATCCTGCATCCAGTTCTGGATCCGTCACTACAAGAAAGACACTGAGGTGCTGGAGCATGTGCCAAGAAGGGCAATGGAGCTGGAGAAGGGTCTGGAACACAGGTCCTGTGAGGAGCAGCTGAGGGAGCTGGGGCTGTGTAGCCTGGAGAAGAAGAGGCTCGGGGGGCGACGTTATCACTCTCTACAGCTACCTTATCACCCTCTACCTGAAAGAAGATTGTAATGAGGTGGGGATCAGTGCATTCTTCCAAGCCGAAAGGGATAGGAAGAGAGAAGAAATGGCTTCAAGTTGCACCAGAGGATGTTTAGACTGGACATAAGGAAAAATTTCTTCACTGAAAGGATTATCAAGCACTGGATCAGGCTGCCCAGGGAAGCGGTTGAATCACAATTCCCGCAGATATTTAAAGGACATGTAGATGTGCTACCTAGGGATGTGGTTTGGTGGTGGACTTGGTTGTGCTAGGCTAGCAGTTGAACATTATGATCTTGAAGTCTTTTCCATGATTTCATGATTCTATGATTCTATGAAATAACCTTTTCTTCTGAAGTAGGTCTTTGAATTTTAGGTCACAGATGTCATCTGCGCCTCTGCCATCATACTGTGCCACCACAACCACAACAGCATCTTAAAATGGCATTGTGCTCCATAGTGTGAAGGATGCTGCTCTTTCTTCTTTGACTAAGGCATCCAGAATGAATGATCAAAAAATAATTCATTCAGACATTTTCTCAGGAAAAGCTGCTGCTTTAGATAGCTAGGCATGTCTTCCACAATATCTAAAATGTGGGACTGACCTTGGCTTTCCGCTTGAACAAAGAAAGATGCTTTTCATTACTCTGCAATCATTATTCTGCCTTTGTTACTGCATCACCTCTTTACACACAGGCACTGTGAATGTAAATTGGCTGTTTTCCATTGGTAGTTTTTGGAAATGTTGTTCATTATTGTAGAATTTTTCTTCTGTTTTCTTTGCTTTTGCACATAATTTTTTGAGTTCTTTTTTTATTCTTTAAACTTATATTAATACTTTTAATGTGTATATAGTGCATTAAAAACCCCATTGTTTAAGTTAAAAAGGAAAGGTGCAGATACAAAACATTTCTCCATAATTTTCTAATAGTGCTGCTGTAAAGAAAATTTGCTTTGCCTGCAGCCTTTGAGTAGAAAATTTAATCTTTCCTACTCTATTGGGAGATTTGGACAGTGGTTGGTGGAGTTTTTTAGCATGCATGCTAGCAATCTCAGCCTATACTCACAGTCATGGAACATTTACGTGCTTTCAGTTTTTCAGTCCACACATGCCATATAGGTAGGGTCCCACGGTGGCTTTTGGTCCTCCACCAGCTTGTTTCCTTCATGCACCTGACACTAAACCAATGATTATACAAATCTCAGTAGATGCAGGACCAGTTCTGGTAAATACAACAGTGTGGACTCCCTTATTCCTTTGTTCTGAAATTTTGATGCTGCTTCACTGTCTTCTGCATGATGCTGACAAAATGGTGGTTTTGTCTCACTATTGTCAGAGCTGAGTCACGGGTAGTTAAGCCATATCACAGCTGAATGAAGTTTAATTAAACTTGGAATAAGTAACCCTGAAAGATAAAATTTTTCTGTGTTTCAGTTATGGTAAGAAGGCCTTTTGTGCCAACCAACACCCGATCTCAGACTTCAAAGGAATATTTGGAACAATTATGCACCCTAAAAATGGAGAACATAGTCAGCTGTCTTTTATTCCCACATTTCTTCCCTCTGCCACCACCAATGCCTGTCATTCAACTTAAAGGCATTTTTCTTTTGTATTTGATACTAGCTCAGACTGTAAAAGCAAATCTCCTGCTGGGCAAATTATTTAATTGATAAGATTACTTTCAGTCAATAGGATAAAAGGATGCAGTACTATTTCCCCATATTCAGTTAATGTTTTAAGTAAAACATTCATAGCATGAATTCGTAGTTAATATATTCATAGTGAATAGTATTAACTACCAATCTGCTACCTAAATGCTGTGGTTTTAGGGCAAGTGCCCACACATCAGGGTTGAAATGAAGCAGCTACTTTTCCACCCATTAGTTTTTGTTAGATTTTACTTTTTTTCTTTGAAAGTGCTGGTTTATTTTGAAATGCAAGGTGAGAGACCAGATAGGAAATGTTTTCTCGTCTTGATCTCTTTCCTTACCTGATGAGACTTAAAAAAAATTGTGTGCAGAATTGTATATGTTTAGCCCTGTCTCTTCCTCTCAGGCACTTTCATGGGCTTGATGCTATGACTTTATCAAGTGGGATTTGCCAATCTCATTCCTTATGGAGTTAGGATCCCCATTACATTAGCAAGAGATACTGAATTGGTAGCAGATGTTCCCCCAAGAGGGTGGAAAGCAGCAGGTTTTGAGAAAGGAGATGCAGAGGGGAAATCAGGGAAATCTCATACTGGTAACTCAAGGTTCTTCTTATTCACCTGGCTGGAATGACAGATTTTCGTGGGCTAAATGACATTTAAACAGGAAGCTACTCCAAATTATTGCCTGCTTATTTCTAGCTTTGCCTCTTGCGTAATGTGATGGAGAAAAGAAATAAAGTTACAGTTTGACTTGGTTAAGCTCCAGTTCAGCTGTGCTTTGGTCTCCATGAATACTTCATTGAGTTGTAAAACACTGTGCTGTGCACTAGCCCTTACAATATGAACATAGAGTGTGTAGTACTCTGCTGTTCAATATGTCCCCATGATCCCTGCACTGACTGAAGCTACGATCACCTTTGGGAAGACTTCAGTGCAAAGGACATCTCCACTTCAGATGCATTCAACTTTAGTCAAAAATCTTCACTGGCTTTGACTTAAAATATGTCTGTGGTAGTATATTTTTTGGCACCGCTGCTTTTAAGAAAAAGAAGATTTTTTCTGCTTCATGTATAGCACAACTTGTCTCCAGAGAAACATTGCTCCAGAAGGGAAATAATTTTCAACAGATAAGCACTTCCAAAGGTATTTATTAGCTACCAATTTAGATAAACCTACATGTAAATGACACTGAAATCCCACTTCCCACCATGCCCCTTTCATTTGTTTATGGGTTCCCAGGCATATTAATTATACTTCATTTGGCTTTGCCCCAGAGACTTCTGAACAACAGGGCAGAGGGCACTCAGTTCAATTGCTGTGGCTTATATTTTGTTCCCCTGAGAATATTTTTAATTAATGTGATGCTTATTCTCAAGCAAACATGTCAACTTCTCCAACTCACAAACATTTATGAGTGGCACAGCCTCATGTGTACCACTGATGGAGATACTTTTTATTGGCTTTATGTAAATAAACTCTTGTAGTTGTGAGAAGTTAGTTGTGCTACTTGAGTGCTTAAATATAAAGAGACACTGGCAACATTGTGAGCTGCTAAATGTGACCCAGTTCATCTTCTTTTATCTGTTTGCAAAGCCAAACCCCTGAAGAGGGCTTTTTGTGAATGTTGTAGTGATGGGAGCTGTACAAACTGCTGAGGATTGCCTGAGAAGACCAGTTTGGAATGATTTTTGAGATTTTTACATTAGTTTTTCTTCCGGTTTTTGCCCAAACAGTTCAGTCACGTGTTTTTCCTTCCTCCTTCTCTGTGGAAATTACATCGTGGAGTTGATAAAGCATTTCACGCATCATCAGTATTGATACAAGCTTGCAAAAGCTCTTTGTTTAAAAAAAATAGCATATCTTTAAGTATGTTTGGATAAAATATATATGAGTGCCTGAAAAATTGAGAAAAAAGGGGAAAAAGGTAAGTTTTCCAAGGAGCTTTTTAGAATGTAATTTTAGAAAAATCTGTGACAAAATTCCCTAACATGGATGTCTTTAACAGCTTGGAGAAATCTTCAGTTGAGTCCTGCTTTCTGGAAAGCTTTTACAAATTAGCTCTTTTTTAGGCCAAGGGTCCAAAAACTCTGTCTAAAATTATATTATTCTTGTTGTGTTGTGGCTGATGCCTACTCTGATTTGTAAATGGTAGGTGTATAAACAAAGCTGATAGTAATACTTACATTTGTGTGATACGCGTCTTGAAAGCCAAATGCTCCAAGATTTTGTTGCTCATATTTAAAAATCTGGAGGGCTTTTTTAAGTGAAGTGTTGAGGTAAAAATGAAAATTTATTTCTCAGGACTTTTCTCACTCTTCTCACAGAAGAGATTGAAAATTGGACTGGAAAAAGTTTCAGCCCAGCAGTTAAGCAAAATCTATCTGTAATGTGTTGCATAAATCGCACAGCACTCAAGTGCTTTGTGAGGCTAAGACTGTAAATCTAAAAATACAGGCAGCACCATCTTCCTTAGGTGGTTAGAAGTAAGGTGGCAGGTAAGGCAGCTTAGAGTAGGAATTCTGGTCATCACTGCTCCTCAAAATTTTTTGAAATACATTTTGGTTTATGTGGGGAGTTCTGAGCTGGCTGTGGCGTCATTTCTTCATGGCTGAAGGCAAGGACTGGGTGTAATTACTGATTGGATGCTTACATCTTGGCCCTGCCAGTGCACAAAGGCTGTTAGCAATTCCCTGCCTCTTTTAACTACTTACAGTGAATCATTATACCCATTTCTCACCCTCCTACCTCTGAGGAATAAACCTGCTGCCAACTACTTGGCATTCTTGAGCTACTTCTGCAACATGAGATTTTTGTGACCTGGAGTGCGTGAACTGTCGTCTTCAAAAAACCCTATAGAGATAAAGTGTAGAGATCATACAGAGATCTTATTACAGAATGCCACCTTTCAGAGCTATGCTTGTTAGTTTGTCCTGTAAAAGCCATCTGACAGCTCTACTGGCATAGTGACATCTCAGGAACTAATGACATGTCACATGCCTCTCTTTCCAAAAAATGTCCAACATTTTGACTGCATCCTGATTGTGGATTTTCAGAATCCCATCCTCATGTTTCAGAGAACTTAAAATGTGTGGCAAAGGAGAAGGCATCTTGTTTTTCCCAGACTGTTTTTTTCCCTTGAATACAGACATGCTTGCAGAGTGTGGCCTCTTGAAGAATGAAGCAGCTCCGGTAAAATTTGTCTCCTGGTAAAATAAAAGCAGTGTGTCAAGAGTGAGCCACGCAGCAGTGAAGAGCACAAGTATGCAGAAATTCCTGTGCACCACTGTCTCCTGTCCTCCTGAGACCCTGTCCCAAGCTTTGCTGCTGCAGACCCTCCTACCTGGCTTCATGGTCAGCAGGCATATTCACACTCCCCTCCACTGGAAAACTGCTCTTCTGGTTTTGTCACCTGACTTTTCTGCTTTGTGGGGAAAGGGAAGGCTCTGGAGCTCCCAAGCTGCTGAAGAAACAATGTTAATGCTATTCAGAGATGTGACATGGGTGGATGAGGCGGAAGAGGGCAGAGATGCCTGTACCATTGCTGCCAGGATGGCTGCAACAGGCAAGACATGCTCATTGCTGTGGTGACAAATGGTAGCGGTCAGAGAATGCTATTTGGTGGTGTTGCCACTGAATCATTGGAACTGCTGTTAACTGATTGACTGTACTTTTTCTCTTCTATTTCTTAGATAATAACTAGTCTTTGCATACTTTCTTCTTAGGTTTCTGCTCTGTTTGTACATATGATTCCTCACGTATGAACGCCACAGTAAAGGGTGTGAAGTTGTTGTGTATTAGTGGTATTTTGATAGCCCTGTAACCCAGCATGGCCCATGGGCTGGATCTATCCACCCAACCAGCATCTTCCTGTTCACCAGTGGAAACAGAATATCTATGCAAGCAATGACCGCTAACTAAACCAGCTTATCCTCATAAACCACCAGAAAATCCCCAAGGGATCCAATACACAGCTGGTGTGTCTGTGCCACCCTACCACTGAACCTGTGGAAAACCATCTCTGTGAACATTTTGACAGAGAACCATGTTTGTCACTATGTAAATAGGGAGATGGAAAGCCTCTTGATAAGAGAGACCCCAGAACAACCCGCTAGATTGTTCCAGAAACCAGTGGGTCTGAAGGTTTATAACATGGTCCCCGTTTCAAGTCTATTCCTTCTGATGTATTTGTACAGTCCAATGTAGAGGACCACCTCCAAATTCTATTCCAGTAACATGCAAAGCCAATCTTTTCTCAGGTCAGATGATAACAGAGTCCTAATTTCCCTCATTATTCCATTTCACATTTCAGTCCCTCTAAGCATGAATGATTCAGTTATGCGTTGAACCACAGTTAAGGAATTGTAAACTGGCGTGACCTGCCCTATTTCTGGTGGAAATACTACATTTAGCACACCCTGGTGCTACCTTCAATTTGTCTGCCACTGTGTTATGCCTGTGATGCACAGCAAACCTCCCATGGGCTGAGATTTACTTACATCCTTCTTTTTCTGAATCATTTCCAGCAAAAGGTCTTTTCCTTGTATCAGAATACTGTAGTAAATCCCTTGTGCATGACATCCTATTTTCAGCTATTGAATTTCATCCTGCTTTTATAATTCTTTTCCTCAGAGTCCTTTCTGTATGATACCCCAATTTTTACCTGCCTTGACAATACCTTCCAGCTCTGTCATCATAGCAGCACACCTTGTTACATTGATGTCATGCTTAGGTTTCCTTCCTACAGTCCTAAATAATCATTATTGAAAGTTTAAAACAAGAATGATGCCAAGATTCTTAAGGAAATCCTGCATTGTCGTTCTTCAAACCTTCTCCATTGCCACACCCTTTAAAACCAGCTACTTTTGCAGATTTATAGTAAATTTGTTAATTTTCGTGATCTCCAGCTTCAATGATTTCCTACACAGATTTATCCTGGGTGCTGTTGATGTCTGGAACAGATTTTGCAACACTTTTCTTAAATTAAAAAAATCTAAGAATTTATTAAAATACATGTAAATTCTGTCATAATTTGTCATTGTAAACATTTATTATTTGTACAAAGCTGCTCTGTAGAGGAATGGTCCTTACTTTGGACACCTGGCTGAGTCACACCACAAGTGCAAATAAACATGACTTGTGCTTCTTCCACACTGCCTCATTACAGGTTAACCTGACATTTCTTGACAGAAACAATACATGTGGATATAGAAAATCCTCTCAGAACAGAATAAAAAGGTTTTCATTAATGTGGCAAAAAATTTCCATGAATATTTGATCACATAAAAATAAACTTGTTTTGGCTGTGTTTGCCATCCTTTTATGAAATCCTGTCGGAAGTATTCTAATAAAAATGTTTGCAGGCAGCAGTGTAACAGGAAGAATGCATTCTAAACAAATTTGAGAATATTCATATGTAACATGTTTTGAACATGCAAATGCGTATTTTTGCCATGACTCTGAATCCAGTCTTATTTTAGCAATATGCCTGTGCACAACTTCTGAAATAATATCTTTAGTGTTCACTGGTAAATGAAAACAATAGCATGGCTTTTGTGCACTGAAAATTAAGAACTTTTGTATTAAAAATATAATTATAAAACAGTGAAGCCACAGTGTGTGTGGTAAGTGCTGCTTGTGCATGCCAAGAATTACTTAAGAGGAGTCATGGCTCTGCTCCAAAAGAGTTCTGGAAAAATAATTAATGTATAAAATCAGAAACTGAGTAACTACAGCCTTGCAGAAAAAAATGCTAACTATAATAAATTATTCTGTATGCTGCAATTCGAAGTTGGGATTTATATGTTCAGTAGAGGGAAACTGTCTTTGGAAAAGAGTTCAGAATCTATCTATGTCTGCACATAGACAGAAAGGCAACATTTTTTCTCCCTTTGTGACAAAATGAGTACAGAACACATGAAAGAAACATAGTTTGTTGCAATTTCAGTTGCTTGGTTTCTCAGAGGATATCTCTGAATTTCCTTCATAGGCACACCACAACATCATTGTCTGCAGCTATCAGCTCTGCTATCAGAACAGTTTTGGTACACATATTGATACTCTCTGGAAGTACTTTTTAACAGCTTGAACTATGGAGCCCGTGGCACACCATCAGAAATGCAGTGTTTTGAGCTAGGAGTCAGAACAGAAAGCTTAGAATGCTGCATTTTGTAAATCAAACATGGTTCATCTTGTCTGTGGGTGCCAGCTCCATTTCTTCAGATAAAGAGAAAACACAGTGTAGATACTTATTTAGATTTTATTAAGACAATTGCATCAATTCTATTATTATGTTTGAATTTAAACTACATCAACTCTTTTCTGGGATATCAAATTAATGATCACTACATTTGTACTAGTAGGTTCTGCAAGTTGTCTGCTAAAAAGGAAGAAAAAAATGCCTCTTCAAAATATCAGAAATAGCTTGGTAAGTATTTGCTAAATGAAAGCAGATACAGGACTTGAAATTCTTTTACCATCATTGTTTTGAAAATTTTTGTCCCTGCTCAGTGGGGCATGTAAAGGGCTGAGGGGGAGGGCACATTTCTCCACAAAGAAGAATTAGGCTGGATTCCCTCTTTTGACGGTTTGCTGTTTTGCTTGTTCAGATGAATGGATTGATATTTATATCAGTGTTAGTGTAACCCTGTTAAGAAAGCGATAATACACAGTATACATTTATCCCAGCTTTTCCCTCTACTCTACAGTAAATTAATTCCTGTGGTTTAGTCTAAGCCCAGTGCTGGCTACAGTTTGAAGTCTAGTAGCTATTCTCATGGCACCATCCCTTCAGAGTCATAGGCAGATGTCCGGTGGTGGCCCAAATGCTCTTACTCAGGCGCTGGCAGGTCTTTCTGCCTTCCACATCCTGATGCTCCACTGGGAGACACGTGAGGCCGTGCAGGCTGTACAGACACTATGCCCTTCTGCACAGAGAACAGAACAGGGTGGTTTTGTGGTCACAGGGTGTACACTCAAGTGTTTGCTGATAACTCTGTGTTACTGTGAAGTGCACACAACCACAGAAATGCAGATGCTGAAGGCAGATAAACTATTTAAGTTTGAATGGTGGTATATTTTAGCAATACTTCAAAAAGCAGAAAACAGTTATAAAATTAAAGTAACTTAAAGCCAGAAAAATTGACTGAAAGCAAGTCCTAATTCTAGTTTGGAAACATTGCCATCACACATTGCTTCACAAAATATTCACTTGCTTGGAAATCACATCTGGCTTTGTTCTTCCCATATTTCTTCACAGACTTGCAAGACTGGAGGAGGTGCATGTGACCTTGCTATTGCTTTGTTCCCAAGCATGTCTCATGCGCGTGGTGTTCCCTATGCTTCCAGCTTTGTCATGGTGACCCTAGGTGCATTAGGGCACCCACAGTCCACACTGCAGCTGGCAGCATCAGAATCCCCATGAACTGCAAAGACACCTCTGAAGTGTGGGAATCCCTAACTTCCACCACCTCCAGCTCCAATGCCAGGAAATGCATCCTGGCAATGCTTTAAATATGGACCCCTTCCCTCTATGAGAACTCTTCCAGGGATGGGTTTGTTCAAAGCTAGACTGCCCTCATCACCAAATCTCCCTTATGCATCAGGGACTTACTTCTGCCTTCCTGCCACTTTTCTTTCTGCAGTGCCTCTCTTTGTTGACAGTCTGTCCCTGCTCCCCAGTGCACTGAGGCTTGCTCTCCCTGATGGAGGTAGGACTTCCACATCTCTGCTGTCCCGCTGACAATTTTCTCTCTCCACTGCTGGTTCTTTTAGTGCTGCTATAGGCTGGGTTGCTCCAGAGCATGAAGCTTTTGCAATTCAGCTGTTTGGGGATTTCGCTCCAGGGCTGTTCTCTCCTCCTGGCTGTCAGTTCTTCTCCTGACTCAGACTTATGATAATATATTTCTTGCATTTCTTTCTGAATTTCTCAGGGAAAATCAACTGGCCTGCGCACTGCTGCCTTGGTGGGTGCTTCCCCCACTGCAAGGCACCCACGGCCAGCCTTCACCCTTCCTTTTCTCACCCTCACAGGTCCCGCTCCTCCTTCCTACTTTCCTCACCTAACCCCATCCCAAATTTTTCACAGGCTGTTGGTGACTGAATGGGTTGCTGGTGCCTTTGGAGAAGCCAGACAGCCTCTGCACAGAAAGCCCTGTCCCCATTGGCACCTCCTGCAGGGTCTCCTTCCAGTAAAGCCAGCCTGGGAATCCTGGGGCGGAAGGTTTCCCACCAGCTGCCACCATGCTGTGCCCCGGGCACTGGCAAAGGCAGGGTCCCCCGGGTTAAACCAAGGATAGTCCTGCAGGAGGGAGGCTCCTGTCTTGCCCATCACACCTGCCCCCAGAAGTGGTAGTTCTTAAATTGCCAAGACGTTATAGCACTTTTGAACTTGGAGAGTCAGTGTTCATTCTTTGCTGGAGAAATTTTCTGTTATCACAGCATGATTATTTTAACAATTTTGCTTACAATGTTCTGTTCTTCTCTATTTTTCCTGCCCTTAAATAAGAGTCCTAAACAAAATGGATTTCTTTTGGGCTGCTAGTAGTGACTGCACATTCTTACATATTGTTTATACCACTTATACACCACTACAAAACCCTATATTTTGATGTGCTATCGATGTTTTAAAGCAATTTAAGGTAGAGAAGAACTAGGCTGCTTTCTCTTTCTCCACCAAATCTTCAGATAATTACCAGTACTAGTACAATATTGCCTTGTACTGATGTAACTTATTAGTATAATAATAATTTTGAAAGAACATTTTAAATGACAGCATTTATCTGCTGGTCCAGATGTCCTGCAAAGATTACTGTGTTCCTCCACATCTATTAAAAATGTACTTTTCAGCCAAACTAAAGGCCATTGGAAACGAGTCACATACAAATCTGATTTCCAGCCTCTACAAGCCATTCACTTTCCACTTTCCTAAGATCACAGTTTTCTCTGGGAACTGAAATTGACGGCACATCAGAGTGATCCTGAAACTTAGACAACTGGTTTCTCTGTAGCAAACTAACATGATAAATATATATGAATTTTATCTTTTCTGTCCCCACCCTTTCTTTCTTGTGTCTTCTTATGCATGCCTGGCTTACAGGCTGTTCAGGGAAGAGGAATGTCACTGCAATTATGTGTAATGAATATTGTACATGTTCACCACCTTCATGTCAAGACTCAAGTATTCTTTGCCTGTATGTTTTAGGCTTACCTGCACACTTCAGGAGGATAGTTTCTTAAGGAGGTTTATAATTTATTCACTGGATTTATTGTTAGTTCATTCTGCTGAAGTGATCTAGAGTTTGTCTTTGAATGCATATCTTGTCAATATTAGCTGCATTATATAGACTTATTCCATACATGGTCGAACTGAGGTGGTAGTGTTCATAGGATAATAACATGCTGCTCCACAGAGTGAAGTATTCTCTCCTGCACTAGTTCTTCAGTCAATCTTTAAAGAACCCTCAACTGTAACATTGGAACTGAAGCTTGATCCAGGGACAGTAATATACATCCCAGAACATGTTTGTAAAAAACAGCCTAGAAAGAAGAGTGTGCATTGTTCTGCATGTGTGCGGATAGCTAGCCTTGGTGCAAACTGCCCTGCATATAATTCAGCTTGCAGTTCTCCTTTCTCCCATTAATGGCCACAAGATACCGTTGCAAAAAAGACAGCTGTACCAGATCCAGTCAAAGAGCTGCCTTTTGAAAATCTTAGCTCCTAGCAGCTCCAGCATACAAGGGAGGGTGAAGTCTTCTTTAGTTTTTGCACTTCATAATAACCAGAAAATGGCAAAAGCAGCAGCTGATCATATGATTCTTGAAAAGAATCTGATTTATGATCAAGAATCATAGAATATTCTGAATTGGAGATGACCCACAGAGAAGTCCAGCACCTGGCCCTACGAAGGACTCTCCAAGAATCACACTGTATGCCTTAGAGCATTGTTCAAAAGCTTCTTGAACTAGACAGGCTTGATGTTGCTCCCCACTTCCCTGGGCAGCCTTTTCCAGTGCTCAAACCATTCTTAATATCCAGTCCAAACCTCCCCTGACACAGCGTTGGGCCATTCCCTTGGGTCCTGTCACTGGGCATCACAGAGAAGAGATCGGTGTCTGCCCCTGCTCTTCCCCTCATGAGGTAGTTGCAGACTGCAGTGAGGTCTGTCCTCAGTCTCCTCCAGGCTGAACAGACCAAGTGACCTCAGCTGCTCTTTGTAAGGCTTCCCCTCCAGACCCTTCTCTGTCCTCATGGTCCTCCTCTGAATGCTCTCTAAGACCTTAATGTCTGTTTTTTATGTTGTGGCATCCAAAACTGCCCCCAGGACTTGAGGTGAGGGTGCCCCAGTGCAGAGCAGAGCGGGACAATCCCCTCCCTTGCCCGGCTGGCGATGCTGTGCCTGATGCACCCCAGGACACGCTTGGTCCTCCTGGCTGCCAGGGTACTGCTGACTCATGTTCAACTCGCCCTCAACAAGGACTCGCAGGTCCCTTTCCATGGCATGGCTCTCCAGCGTCTCCTTCCCCAATCCGTCTGGACATCCAGAGTTGCTCTGTCCCAGGTGCAAAATCCAGCACTTTTCTTTGTCAAACTTCATAAAATGAATGGGTTGGTGAATGTAAGCAGAGAAAAGTGCCAGCTTTGAGCTGCTTGGGTATTGAATATCAGAAAAGTGAGCAAGGAAACAGCTATTTGTTTATGCTCTAAATTCTTAAAGGACACACTGACTAATTACCTGGTTTGTGTATGCTGTTTTCTGTGGCAATTCAGACACTCGGTCGATCACTCAGGCCAGCATATATGCAGTGCAATTCAGAGTAAATGATTGTCCAAATGAATTTTAAAATGATCAGAAGATCTTATGCACATGTAATAGATACATATGGAAAGCATCTGAGTGGTGAAAACAGGGTTCTGCAGAATAACATGCTTCTCTTCTGGCTTTTGAAATAATGAGTGTCATTACAATCTAGTATTTAGCTTTATGGGAGACTGTCCATGGTTCTTTCATGAAATTTTGTTCCCCATGGTTTTGCCAAGCCTAGGATTGAAATTCTAGGGTCTGCACAATTCCAGTCTGAAAGGAGTAACTTTTCAAAAGCGGATGTCTTGAAGAGTCTGGATTTCTTTTCACATCATTTCCAACTGTAAATATTGTTGCTGTTCCCAAGAATAGGAAGAGGAAGTTTTGTTTTTCTACATGGATATTAGAATCAAAATTTATCACTGTAGACATGACCATGCTTTGTAGGAGAGATTTGTTATGTCAAAGCAAGAGAACCCTTCATGTCAGGGATGAATCTCATGAGGTCTCATCGGATTTTCTTTCCTGAACTAGCCATATGAGGAAGATTAATTTGGTTGATGAATTTGAAAGAATTGCAACAGCCGGGCTGTGTCCTGAAGCTTCCAGGTATGACCCCTTCTTATATCTGGAAGGTATGGCTGGAGCATGGAGGGCTTGTCCCTCTGCATGTTCTAAATGCTCCCTCTGGTGGTGCTGTCTTTGAGGAAGAGGAAGACATTACCTGATGGGGTGCAGGGGTATGAGTCCTGCAAAAGGAGGAAGGCAGGAGATAGCAGAAGGAAGACTGATTTGTGGAATATGATGCTCGTAATGGAAGGGAAGCAGGACTCTTTGTAGGATGAGCTGAGGTTTCATATGTACCTGCACAACAGGTTCCCGCTTCACAGCAGGGGCCAGAAACTCAAGAGATGAGTCTTGATAAGACTGCCAAAAAATTTCCCTTAATAATGCTTTACCTGAAAATGCAGTTTTGGACAGCTGAAGATTATCTGAAGATGTATCTGAAGATTGTCAAACTTCACTGCAAAATTCTTGATGTTATTAAAAAACATCATGTGAAAAGTGAAAAGTGAGCCGTTTTTTGTTTGCTTGCTTGGTGGTTTTTTGCTTGTTTGCTTTTGTAGTTTTCATTTCCCTAGGTAAAAAAGAAGAATTTGCATAAGCTATTGGTTTTGTCATACCACAAAATGCATTGGACCTTGAATCTGCTTGTGTGCTTAACCTTAGAAACAGTTCTGGGGTGGTCTGTATTTGACTCACAAGCCCACTTTTTTTCTAACATGTTTTAAGAAAATACATTTTCCGCTTTCACTCTTCAACAGGAGACACTGCAGCTGCATACAACAGACTGGGTCTCAAGGCTGGGCTCCCCACTGGTCCACCTTTCCCTGTTCCTGTCCCAAAGTATTGGTGCTCTAACACCCTGCTTGAAGGTGTCTGGGAGTGGTGGTGCTCTTACCATATTCCAGGAACTTCACATGCTGTCTGCGCAAGAGATGGTCCATATTTTATGCAGGTTTTTGAGAGAGACAAGGACTGTCATCCCAAGACTCTCATTACTGTGGGATTGCTTAAGATAAAAGGCATCAACATATGTGGACGGGTGTCTGAAACTGAGATGTACTTCCTTTGGGCCCTCCGTGGGTGATGAGAACACCTTTGGATCCTCTCTGCCAGCATCTGGCAGTCTCCACACACAGTCCTGCTCCTTCCTGAATGTGCATGTTTGAGAGAACAGGAGGGTGTGAGCAATTAGGTGAGTGGAATGTGCAAGTCCTGAGCCCTTAGTTACATTCAGGGAGCACGTCAAGCTAAAAGAAGATAAGAGAGTGTTTGAAAACAAACAGGACATGAGCCAGCAATCAATAACTGCCTGAAACATAAACCAACCATTAGCTCAGTCAGAATCAGGGTTCTTAGCTAATCCAGGACATGTAACTGGTCTTGAAATGCGTAAAAGACTGCTGTAAAACCAAAGGAACAGTGTGTTTTGCCTGTCCAGGACAACACTGGAATGACTTTTCTGTGAGACTGTGATGCCTTCATCCCTAGAGGTTTTACAGAACAAGTTGAACAAACCGAAGTAAGGAGTAGTCTGCTTATATTTGGGACAGCCTTGGACACAGGGAGGGGAAGAATAGCCATATGACCTCATGAGAATATTTGCCCCGTCATTTTTCTCTGATACTGTGGAATTATTACTTTGCTCTTATTCCTGTTTATTCTTCTCTTGCAACACTTCCAGATGGTCTCAGATGTGCCTTTGTGCAAGTTTTCTCAGCAGGGGTATTTCTGCTGAGTGGCACCTTTTCACTTTACTGCAATACTGGGAGTAACATTTGTGTAGGTGTCTTCTAAATACCAAAACCCTCCTGAAAAGTCAGTGAGATGTTTTCAATAGTTTCTGAAGTATGCTGCATGTGTTGTATGATTTGTTCCTAAGTAGTAATTCTGCTTCAAGTCAGCCAGCAGGGAAATCTTGAAGGGCCCATTCATTCCCATTCTGATCCCCTCTGGACCTGGTTGGTTGGAGGAAAGCCAGTGCAGTATAGAGATGTATGTGCATGTGTGTTTGAAATTTCTGTCCAGTGCACAGTCAAATATCAGAGGTCATGTAGCAGCTGCCATACCTACCTGACTAAGAAGTAAGATCCCCATTTTGTCTTGCTTGCAGACCCTTCATTTTTGATTCAAGATATATTGCCAGCAGTATAGGATACTGCAGTGTTACACCTATTGTGGACAGAATGGGTCCACAAAGCTCTCCAGGCTCACTAAACAACTTCATTTATTGGTGTCATTGAGACTATTCACTTGCTTATAGTTTGGCACATGCCCAAGTGTTTTGCTGGAGGTAGGAGGAGGTAAAAATAATTTTACAATATTTCCAACTTGACAATAACTCTCATAAGCATCAATTTATTTAACAAAAATTAAGTTTGGAGCAAAACAGCTTTGGTAGCACATACCACAGCAGGACTTATGTTGCAATTCTGCTATTGCAACAGGTGTTCCAGTTTGTTAAGACAGAGGGATCAATAACTAAATTTACAAAAAATCCAGCTGCTTAGTGGTTGGGTGTTGTTTTAATGTTCCAAGTACTACTACTTTGGCCAAAACTGATCCTCTGAAACAGTATCTTCCAAAGCATACCAATAACAGCCTTCTTTTTCTACTGTCTCAGACTGAAAGATAAACCTGCAAAGAATGTTCTTGTAACATTGATCTCACTTAAACATCTCTTGTTCTGGAAGAATAGTAAGTCTTTAAGCCCTGTGTGCAAGTTATTCAGTCAATGAATACATGAGAAATCAGCAATTGCCTGGGATGTTCTCTATTCCATTTTTAGCTTCCCTATAATTTAAGCCAAATGACATATAAAATGTATGTACAACTTCTTTGAATGTGGTTCTTGTTGAGAATAGTCTGGTGTTATAACTTGTACCACAATGCTGGTCCAAAGCTTAGAACAAATTAATTACAATGGGTTCAAAGTTCTTCAGGTATATTTAAGGGATTGTTGGGACGATATTTACGTAGTTAAGCACAGAGGTACTTGTACCTATATTTAAAGAAAATCATGCTGCACACTACCTATATTTTGGTAATTTAAAATGCATTAATATTTTTGTGAAACCATATGACAGCAGTAAGAGGAACGCTTGGTAAAAGTTATCCAGGAATTACATTTGGAAAAGAAGCCGGATGCAATACACATCAGGGAAAAATTCCATGTCATTTGGATAAATAAAAGTGTAGCTGTGTTCTATTGCATAGGTATTGCCTAGTCCATCCCCAATGTATGTCTTCCAGTCTACTGCTACGTAGCTCCACCAGGGAGGGAGAGACACAGCAAATCTCATTCCTTGCTGCCCTTATTCTGAGTAGCCTGAGCACACTGGCCTCTGCCAAGCTCGGGCTGTCCAGTGCTCCCACAGAGGCCCATCAGCCTTTCCAGGGAGTTGTGCTGTAGCACATGAACCTCATGATATGCCCAAGGGATACCAAAGAAGGAAGGACTTCCTTTGCCTGGACTGTCCTCACTCCTTAGGGTGACTACTCAACTACTAGAATCAGATGCAGTGCCCATTAATAGCAGGGGGAAGACTTTGCTTGCCTTTGGTTCTAGGGTTGATCTAGGGAACAACTTGAGTTGAATGCAATGTGAAAGTGAAGAAACATAGAATTTATGGAAAATGAATTAATTTTAAAATTTCTTTAAATAAAAGTAATAAATGGCCTTAAAACCTCCTTAAACTAGCACGTGTCAGACTCAGTCTTTAATGTAGGGCACAGCTGGGCTGTTACTTGGGTTGGCAGCGTGAAGAGACAAAGTTTGAGCCATGTCTACTACAGTAGAGTTCAGATTTTGAAAAATTTGCAGTTTTTCCTGAAAAATTCCTTCAGAGATATTCAAAGGAACTTTTTCTGAGTATTGAGAACCAAACTCTCACAGTGATATAAGAAAAAAATGCATAGAAATACCTTCTTTTTTTTCCCCTTGTGAAGTTCAGCTATGTAATGCTGTTGGATTGCAGTTACACAGAGTTGCCTCAGCAGTAAAATTATATAACACCTTCACTTTCTCCTGTCTCCCTGACATTTTGCACTTGATAACCCAGTCACCATCTTGATGTGTCAGTGAGTTTGTGGTAAGAAATTTATTTCTTTTTATTAACAAAAGTAAATAAACCTGTCTTATTTGAAAAGTAGATTTTTTTTTTTCCATACGTAATATGCTAGAGATATTTCTATGTGATTTATTCGTTTCACCCACAGGGTAGTTAAACTACCTGCTGTTTGGCCACATTTCACCAAATGTTAGATTATGAGAGATGTTTTTACAGGAGTAATTTAGAGTCTGAATGCCAATTCTACAATAAAAATATGTTTTGATGCTTATATTTCCATCACCAGGCTCAGGTGTTTGTGCAAACTGGAGCCTTCTAAACACATTTGCATTCTTGACAGTGAGTTTCTAAGTTCAGGGTTATCATTTTTCTATTACAGTGTCTGATGTCAAACATGAACTGAACTCAGATACACAACCCTGAACTCTTTTTCCTTTTGTCAAATGAGGAGAATATTGTCAGAAGTTGTAATAGGAAAAAAAAATGCAACTTAAACCTGGGAAACATCAAGCCAAAGTGAAGAAGAATAAGACTGTTAGAGGGGATCTCAGACAGTTGAAACAGTCTATGGAGGTCATTCAGTACCACACTCTCTACATCCTCCAAAGATACACTAAGCAAAATAAAAGCATAAAAAGGGTGCTTCACCTGTCCTACTTGATGTTTCCTCCCTGATTACTTCCCCCTTGAGACTTTTCCAGCTCCCAAGACAGTGCAACTGTGCACCCTCTACTCAGACCAGCTGTGCTTGAGAACATGGGTCCATGTGGGAGCCACATGGGGAACCACAATTTCACATAATTCACCTTTCTCCTCCCTACAACCCATGACCAACCTCGTATTTTTCAATATTCAGGTGCTGCCAGTTCCCTTTTAATACACCTGCCACACTTGTTTAATATCCTGGAGCCAGGATGGAAAACATCATGTCCTTCATGGCAAATGGTTCAGCTTAAATTGGTTCCAGGGTTTCTTTTGCCTGGTATGCTCCTTAAATAGGCAAGACGACTCCTGCTCCTCCTGCCAAGCTCTGCCTCTGGGGTGAGGATGCCCTCTTCATGTGCAGCATTTCCTCTTGCTTTCTGCTCACTCAGCTGGGAGACTGAGCAATAATTAACCTGAAAGACCTTTTCTCCATGTCCTGTGTTTCCCATGGCTTTTTAAAGAGTTTGTGCTATGTTTTTTTGTCCACTGAGTATGTTCCTTTAGTATCACTTTGGAATGCTAATTAGAGAAGATTCCTTGCTTAGCCTATATGAATAGGAGGTCACGACCAGCCACAATAGATATACAACACATTTTAAAGTGGCGCTTTCCCTTCCCTCTGTTGAACGGAAGGTGAAATGGCTACTATCGTAAAGAACTGAGAGCCATCTCCATGGGGTGGCAGACTCAAGAAGTGTGCTCCTACAGGGAAACCAGTCCTAGTCTAAATATAATGATCTAAATTCCTGATGGAGATTCCTGCACAATGGCATCCTCTTCCTTTGGAGTATGGTGAGGTAAAACTTACCTTGCTCAAAGACAAGTGCTCTGCTCTAAGTCAAAACACAAATTGAAAAGCTGAGCACCAGGAAAGGGTATGTAAGATGACTCACTGTGACAGGGTATACCCTTAATCTAGATGAGTCAGTCCTTGAAGTGCTGGAAGACCTAGGACTTATTTCATGCAGAAATCTGTGAAGCAGTAGTCACAATGGTGAAGATACACTGATGACATCTGCCAGTTCAGAAGTGCAGCTCCTGCAGAGGTGCCTGGCTAACAGACAACACTTGCGCTCTTCTAGATAAGAGCTGGTGTGCCTTTTCTTCTTGCCCTCATGCTGGCTCCCCAATAAAATTATCCTGCTTACACTTTTTCCCGTATAAAATGACTTATGTTCTTGTCTCCTGTTCCACACAAGCCAAGTCTAAGCAGTGGAGAGCCTGTGAAATGTTGTTGTAATTCATGCCAGGGCCATCAAGGACATTTCTGGATATCTTTATGAACTCATTTATGGATTTTATGACCAGCTGTTTGTCAGGAATGATCAGGCTGTGCACTCAGAAACACCAGTCCCCTGTAAAAGAACGTAGTGTCCCATCTTGCATTCCTGCTGGTGACAATGCCAGGTCTGAGCAGGGCTTGCAGACCACATCAGCAGTCCTGGCAGATGAGGGACATCCGCAGTGCAGAAATGCTTATCCTGGGCTACAGCTGTGTCATCATGGAGCTGGAATGTACAGTATACGCTTTCCACAGGCATACTCTGAGCACAGAAATGTGTATACCATCAACGGCACCTGCCCCTCTATGGAGCAGTTCAGCTGTTGTGATAGCTGATGAGCTAAATTTAAGGTTTGCACATGCTTGATTCAATTTAATGGCTTCCAAGGGGAGCTTACAGGGGGAAAAAAAAAAACAGCTTTGGGATCTACATTTATGCAGAGTTATAAAATATTTTTCCTCTTTTAAGTTCATACTTAGTTGGATCTGAAGTCATACTTTTTTTATAGTAAAAATCCTGGTATATTTTGTATGATTCCCTTTATTACAATACATAATATGACTGAAAATAAAGCTGCAAGTTTTACATGATACTATTAGTAGTATTCCCCTTAGAATTTCTTGCCTTATTCTCTGGTGTATTATCATAATTACATTTTTGAAGACATCCAAAATTGCCAGGGAGCACATTCGGTCTTTCTGTAAACTAAGGAATCCAATACAGCAGTTTTCACTAGATTTAATTCCTTTATCATTTCCTAAGAGTATAAAAAATAATGTTATGACCACATCTTTGGAAAGATATTCAAAGCATTAGAAGCATATGCTAAATGTGGTTTGTTAATCATTCAGGGAATTGTGATACTGCATAAAAGAAACGCTTTTATCTTGAATCTGTGCCAAAAAGCCTTTTAAAAATTATTCTCCTACTCTGGCAAAGCATAGCAAATCATTCCACCAGAGACATTTCAGGAGTATTTGAGTACTGGCAGTGAAAAAAGAACTTGAAGAAACCTTAAAGTCACAGTACCAGTATTATTTCATAAATTACAATCTCCTTAGTCAAATATGTGTGATGTAACTCTTTGTCAGTAATACAAACTTGGGCATTAGTAATGGAATAAAGTCATCTTTGTGACTAAAATTAAACCTAAAGTCATGTTGCCACATTTTCATGCATCCCTCTGTATAGTGTTATCAGAAGTGAGATTACCCTCCATGCCTTCGAGAGTGAGTTCATTCAGGTCAGTTTATATATTCCAGGAGTCTTCTCACGCAGAGATAAACTCTGAACAATCACCTTTGTCTAAGTCTCACGATAGGCAAAGTCCAAAAAATGAGAAACTGAAATTGCCAAATTTGAAACATCAAGAAAACCTCTTAGTCACCCATAAATTAAATTTCCAGGGAGGGAAAATTTACTTCCTAAAGAGATAAAAAAAAGGAAAAATGCAAAGAGGTAGACATATCTGTCCAATGTTTTGTGAAAACAAATGTTTGCAACCACTAAACAATGCCCCGGGGTTATAGTAAACAAGCAATGATAAGGATGGTGCCGTGCTGACTAGCTAGTGTACTGTAGGAGGTATTGTGTATCAACAGCCTGGCAGTGTCAAAGCCAAGTTAGAGTAGCAGGAATTTAGCACTTAACAAACTCGTGACCCCAAAAAGGCCATGGTGTGTGTCAGGATGGATTCTAAGCAAGGAGGGTGAGGGTGGCAGCCTCCCCTGTGCCTGGAGATTGTTCTCTGCTTGGTGTGAGAGATATCATCCGTGTTGTGCTAATATCTGACTGGTTCACTGGCATTTTCTTTTTTGAGCTGAGTAGCTATGTGTCTTCTCTTTCACCTGATTTAGAAAGACTTTATACGAATTTTTATTTCCCTGATTAGAAAATCTCCTGTACGTATTTATCTACTATAGACAACAACCTTTGACTAGCTGTAAGTAAAGACCTGCATTGTTTTCTACAAATTGGCTGCCCTTCTAGCATAATTGCTCAGCACACTGTGGAATAATTTACTCTTTAGCACAAGTTATATGATAAGTCCTAGTAATATTCCCGTTAAGACACAGACGAATTCCTGTTGAATCTGGCATGAGTGCAGCTGAGATGTTAGTCAAATTCATTAATATAGCTGTGGCTCTGCACATCATACTCTGGATTTCTGAAAGTGAGGCTTTGGTATGAAATTTCAAATTACCTGCTCTGACGTTTAGGTTCTTTGAATAACTTAGAGGTATTGCAGTTGCATTTGAAAGAGAGAGAGTTTGCATACATTTGATGCCTAGCGGGTACTTGACAACAAGATATCCTGTATCAAGGCCCAGTGTGAAGTTTCCAAAGGTCTGTTTTCAGCCATGTATTACTTATTCTTTTGTATCATAGAGGAATCATAGAGGAATGATTTAAGACAGGCAAGTGTGAATGGCAGAGGAGCTGTGTGCCAGCTGTTATCAGTTGCACAAAACCCAAACTTCTTACTCCTACACCCCTTTTTGTTTTTAATATCTTACTTGCAGTCACAAGTTTCGTGCATTTGATTTTACTAATATTGCACAGGATCTAAAAAAGTAGGTTAAATAAGGTATTGACAAGTTTCTCAGCTCAGTCCTTTCATGTTTTCTGTTTAATATGAAAGTAATGTATTTGTCTTGACAGTCAAAAACAATGGGCATTAAAGATGCTAGCTATTGATTAGAATTCAGCACTTGATGTCAGGTAAATATTAATGGCAGTTTTCCTTCCATTTCCCTTTTTGCTCCCTCTCTTTGCTGGAGTACTGTGTTCCCACTTAGGACTCTCCCTTTTCTCTTTCACAGTCTTCAGAATTGTACTGCATGTACCAAACATTTCAGATACGGAAAACCAAAGTGTTAATCAGTCACATTAATACATGCAATTTCATGCATCTGTCATATGAGAAGGTAAAAAGGTCCCAGGACACAACTAAGAGCTATTCCAGAAGAGCGGTGTTGAAAATGCAAAGGAAGAAAAACAGGGCAATGCCTCTACAGTGTTGTCTGCAGCATAAGCTCTTGTTTGGTTCTGCGGTGTGTTCTGGGACAGCAAATAAGGGAACACATTTAGTGCTCTTGTGAAAGAGGATCTCAGTTCCTGGCAGGGGAGGAGGCACAATGATCTCTGCTGAGTCTCCTGTGGCATTTCTGAGAAGTGCCTGCAAGCACAGCCTATGCCCTGAGGGCAAATACTACTGCCAGAGCAGGACTCCCCTCTGCAGCCTGCAAAAAGATCAAACAGCCAGAGAACGAATATCATTCTGTCTTACAGATAAGCCTTCAAGGAGAGCAGGACAGAGAAGAGCAGAACTAAAATAACCAATGTCTAAAAAAGCCCACTGCAAATTTTCTACTGAGAATATGTCAGGATTCAGGATTTCCTGAAGTGTTTATCCAAGTACAGTTCTGGCTCAGTAGAAGCAGTGGTCTGTGCATCTTGGTTATTGTATTGCTATGCTGCATAGCAATATACTGTAGAATAAATACGGTCATAGAATGGAGGAAGAGAGAAGATGAAAAAAAGCAAGTGAATATGCTGTAAAGCCTCTAGGAGACTTAAATCAAAGACTTTCATTGTAGTCAATGTAAATCTCTTCTCATCTAGAAAGCAGGTAAATGGCAGAGAGCAGTGAAGCAAAAAGTAATTTCCTCCAGTGAAATTTAACCAAATCAAATCAATCCTGCATTTTTTTTTCTTTTTGTCTTTAAAAGGCAACATTTCATGTTGTCTTGGCAGGCCTTGAATTCCTAACGCATTTTTATTGAATGCTGCTGAGACTGGAATTTTTTTTGCCCGAAAGTGTGCAGAGTGTGTGGGACACTGGTGTTTGGTCAGAGCAATATTAACTCAGTCTCATCAAAAATAGTTTTATGAATTTTCAGCTTATTGCTTCACTTGGGACGTGGGCCTTGACTGAGCAAATCCTTCACCTCATGTGACCTAGATAGGATATGGATCATCCTTATATTATCACCTGTTTAGAGAAAGATTTTTTTGTAGAAGCAGGCCAAAGACCATATTTACCTGCAGTAGTTTCTCTGAGTATTTTGCTGTTCTCTGTGAAAAAAAGTTAAGCTTATTTATCCTTATAACGTCTCTGAGGTGACCCTTAATTCATATGGATGAGGTCTTTCTTTGCTTAGCAAAGTAAATTTGGCTTAAAATAAACAGAACTATTACCATGAAAAAAACCCCCCAAACATCTTCATATATAATCCAGTTCTAAAAAAAGCTTTCTAGCGAAGAGAAGACTATGCTGGTACCTGTAATTGCAAAAGTAAACTTGGTTGGTGTCAAAAAAAAAATCCAGATTCTGAAATAAAAATAAAAATAACAAAACTGATTTGAAGAAATTAATCCTTAGCAAGTCTTATGAACACTCCCTATTGTTGAAGAGTCTAACACTGCTAAAATCAGGGTTTGCTATTAGTTTTCCATAAACTTTTTCCATAAACTTGATTTTCTTGCAGGCTTTGCGTATTTAATACTTCTAAATGTAAGAGGGAATTTGAATGCATTTTTTAAAAATGGAAGAGTAGACTTCCAGAGACATTTTGTTAGTTTTTTTGTTTGGTTTTATTTTTACTGAAAAGCAGTAGAAGAAATGATAATGCAGAAATACCTACAACATAACAAAGTTATAAAGTAATAGGCAGCATGGAGATTTCAAAATTAAGGCTTGTAACTGTAGTGGTGCACTTGTGGGAACCAGTAGCAATGACAGACTTTAAGTACGTATTTTGACACTGTCTCACACAATATCCCAAAAGCAAGCTAGGTAGTTATGGTCTGCTCAGAGCTGCAGGTAAGTGCAGAATTACTTCAGCAAATGTGGTAGAAATGGAGTTTCTGGGAGAGAAAATAGTTACTAAATGAAAGGAAAGATCAAGTGAGATTTCAGAAATATGTGTTGCCTTTGCTACTATTAAGACATTCATCCATGATTTTAATGCTGGAATGAGGCATTCATCCAGTAGGTTTTCTGTGACTGCAATTTGGGACGTTGTGAAGGCAGGTTCTCTAGTCTTGTAGGCTGAATTGAAAAATACATGGGAACCTAATGGAGAGAGTCATGGATCATCAAAAAACCACATGGAAACCAGAAAATGAACAGCACATTTGTATTAGTTCAATCTGGAGAGGAGATGGATATCAAGCTTGAAATGCACAAAGGATATTTAGGTTAGAAGAAAAACTTATTAGTGGAACGTTACAATGTGAAACCTCTGTTTTGTAGGTCTGTCAGGAACATATCAGATAAACACCAGTTAGGAATATATTTAGTACACCTGGTGCTGCTCTAAGCATAAGGCTTCTGATGATCCTTTTTTTATATATTTTTTTTAAACAATGGAGGTTTTTTGAAACATTTTGGTCAAGGGTGGCCTTAGGGAAGGAAACATTTATTTTATTTTTATGCTGTAAAAATATTTACATTTTTGTTTGCAATAACAGCAATTGGACTCTGGAAAAATTAATGGATTCATAATTAGTATGAGTAATTTGTGAAGGACTTGAACAAAAATATGATTTCCATTGCATTAGGGGTCCATCCTATAGCATCAGGGCCAAAATCTGGTGCACTCGTATCTCATGCAATGGTGCTATGGCTGCGACTTTAATTTTTATGGCCCTTCTGAAAACTGCAGTTAAGCCATAGGACCTAACTAGGCATCAATCCTGCTGGGCTGACAGCCAAGCCTGGCATGTTTGTGTAAGACAAACAATGCAGTCAGGATGCCACAGCCAGCTAGCAGGGATTAGACAGCACATGAGCTCCTGTGTATCAGTTCTCCCAAGACCACACATACTCTGCATGTATGTGAGCAGAACTCTCAGCTGTTTTATGTTTAGTTTTCAAAGTGAGTGCTTTGGTAGTCAAGGTGAAACAGGAATTACTAGAAAGTATTCCATTCTCCTTTCCAGAAAGTATACTGTAAAATTGAGAGAAAAATGGTCAGCAACCTTCTTTGTACTTCCCACTTTTTCTTCTCTCAATCCTTGTTGTAACATCCTTAGCTTAATGGTTTGGAAAGTGATAAAACCACAAAATGTCAACACTCAGTCAAAATCAAAGAATAGAAAAGTTACTGCATCCATTTGACTGCACAGTTCAGATGGCAGGCTCTGAGCAAATCTTGACCTCACTAGAGTAATTTACAAATCTCTCTTGAATAAGGCCAAGAATTTTCCCCTCTTAAGTGCAACTCCTTAAATATTTTATAAAGCAGTTTCAGTTGAGGACTAACAGAGACTCTGTGTCACCCTGGAGCAACTGAATTAAAACTTCCTACTGCATATGCTGTAAATCCAAATATTTTTAAATAAAGAGAAATTATATTACCGACAAAGGCAAGAGTATCAACCATGGGCATGGTCCCTGGCTGAAATAAATTGCTGTGAATCTATTGATGTTTAAGGGATTGGCATGTTTTTACTCCGCCTGTCTAAAAATGCTTATCACTGCGTGTGGCTTCAAAAGGAATTGTTCATGTCACAATTTCAGGTTAAGTGGTCTTAAGAGATTCATAAGACTCCTTTCAGAAGGCAACACTACCTATAACTGATGACTCTTCCTTTCTATATGTGTGTATCTAGATATGTCTATAAAAATCTGTAGACTCATCAGCCTGTGCACAGTACCCAGGGTTCTGAAGTCTCTGCCCACATTGCTTCATGGAAGTAATTTTAGAATGGTGTTCTAAATATCACCTTTTTCTGATTTTAAACTTACTATGAGCACTGAGAAAAATATTGTTAAGAAAAAAAATATACTGTTATCATTATATTTATACACTCTTAAAATAAGGAGCAAGGTGTAACTCTGCAGAAATACTCTACAGATTGAGAAGTTTTTTGGTTTTTAGAGCCATCTGCATTTCAATTAAGAATTCATGAGAGGTGACATTCAACCCCTTTTTTGTTCATGATGGCCAGCATATCTTGACCCAATTCACTTTCTATCCTTTAAGAAGATTTTTCTCTATTCACCAGTAAAACAAACCTTTGGGATTTTTAAATACACAACAAGTTTCAGTTTTAATTTCTCTGAGTGTGGCTGACACATCAGATCACTGTATTTCCTTTAAAATGCTTAAAACCCTAAATGAACATGGATGTAAAGGCACTACATAAATAATGCCATTTTATTTCTACCGAACATTAAACGAGGTGTTAAAATAAAAAATATACTGGTGTTTAAATAACAAGTGGAATGCAATATTTGAGTAGCACGAGTAGTTGAAAATCATAAAGAGAACACAATCCTAATTTCACCTTTTCTCCTGTGCTTATTTTTCACAGCGGCTGCGGTGTGCAGAAGCCATGTGCGTGGCATCTGCACGGAGGATGGCACTGGCTTGCTCCATCACACATGCAGAAGAGAAGCACTGTCTGAGTGGCACTATGTACACTTGGCCCAGGATACTCACCCAGGGAATAAACAAAGCATCTTCGAGGCAGAGAAGTCCCCAGCTGGCTTCCAGGCTTGGGCAGATACCACATAGTGCTGTCAAGCGCCCTCACAAAGCAGTGCCCCTCTTTTTCTTCCTAAATCTCTGCCATCCTTTATCCTCTCCCAGATGTCTTTTCACAACTGCCCAGTCCCACCTGATTCATGTTTGTAATACTCTCAATTAAAAAATTAGTAATTAAAATGAAGCCCTCTTTTCCATATTACTCCCAGCCATTACACTGCTCCATCTGCCCATTCCCAGACCCCTTCTTGTTTTTAAAAGACTCATTAGCATGTGATCTTGTCTCTGCCAGGATTCCCCAATGCCATCTGCTCCCTTCCTAGATGATCAGGCTCACCCAGATCACTGTTTACCACAGTTAAAAATCTGACACGTTTTCTAAGCATTGGTTTTGGAGGATGCTGTTGTGTTTCTCTACCAAAGTCAGTGGCTATCAGTCTCTTGCCACATTGACCCTGGTCCTTAGATGGCCTGATGCATCCCCAGAACTGTGGGGCTTCTTTGGTAACAGCAGATCTGTGTCCTTCAGGCTTTACAACTGTGCTTTACAGCATGCTGTGCTACAATTTGTTTAAGGCATTTAGCTTCTCATGCAATGACCGAAGACTAAAGTAGTACCTCCCCAAAGTCAGCGTCCTCTTTGTGGAAACAGTTTGTGTCCATCTTAATTCCTGAAGCATAAAAATACTAAGTTTGTGTTATTTTGCTTCAAAGAGTTGTCAAAACAAGTTTTTTTCATGTATTTTACCTGATGTCTGAAGTAGCTACCTGGAAAGAGAGACTAGACAGGAATAAGGGAATAAAGGTGATATTTATTTGAAAGGCCTTCAAAGGTACATCCTGGAGTCCAGAGGCAACTTCCAAAATGGACCCCAAGATGGACAACAAGTCACAAGTTCTTCACATTTTTATAGGTTTGGTCTATTTGCATATCAGCATAAATTCACCAATTAAAACTTTAGCTAATGATGTAAGTTCTCTAAGCTCAGCCCCACTTTCCAAGGTGTTGGTTTACACATTTTGGGTCTAGGTGTCCTTGGAGAGCAAACCTAGAGACTTTGTTATGTCTATCTTAGCATGAGAGAGCAGCAGCTAGCAGGGTGTAGGATACTTCAGAGTTTTGCAGTAAGCAATACTGAATTTGAAAAAAAAAAAAAAAAATTTAAGGCATCATACCTGTTGGTCCTCAGGGTTATTTTCATGCATGTTTATAAACAGAAGAAGTAAGCAGTGAAATGTTGAAAAATTCTTTTTGGAAAACAGCAATAGTGTTTACATCTCTTTATCTGAGAAATTTGTTCTAGGAAGAACTGTTCTACCCTCTTTCCAGACATTTGATCCGGGAGCACAGGTGGGTGACCAGCAATACTAGTTTTCACTGTAGGCTTATTCCCTTGAGAGAAATGGGATCTGCTGTAGTTTTCCATGCCCACTTAGCATCCCAGGAATGATCTGGGTCCTTTCTTCGGTAACTCAAACTTCAAAAAATGCCTGGACATTCATTGAGATCTAGGAGTTTCATGTTCGGACATCTTAATAGCACAACAGTGTGTGAATGTCCTCCCACAGAGCCCACTGCAAGCTCCACGTTTCACACAGGACTGCACTAACCCTGCTTTAGATAGCAATTGGACCAGAAAAAATCCAGGAGCACTATAAGCCTCTTTCTCTAGGTTTATACAGACATACCCTTAACACAGGCAAGTGGCTTCCAGTACCAATTATCATGGCCCCTTTTAAGATCCAGCTCTGCAATACCGCAAGAAAGATTTGCTCCAAATCACGTAAAATAGGCAACTACATTTGAGATCAATGAGTACAACAAAGACTTAAAAAAACCCTTAACAACGAAGTTTTACTTACATTTTTTGATAGATCATTGCTGTTTATGAAATCTGTCACTGCAAACGTGGGTGGTTAAACTTGAAAATAGGCTCATTCACTTTAGTGGAGGTTGCCCTTCATGGGATCTGAGAGTGGGGCAGGGAGAGCTTGTTCCCTGTGATTTGTACATACACCAATTATTAATGGGTAAATATTTTCAGGAATTATGTAAACTCAAAAAGCAGATTTTTAACTTGATAGTTGAGTGTCTTCAATGCAGCAGTGTTTTGCCAATATGCATAAAGTTGCTGATGCTATCTGTGAAGAGTTGCAGCTACTTTTAGCACAAATGAAAGCTAGAACCTGAACTATGTCCCCTTCTCTTTGGCTGGACTTTATATACATATTTCTTAGAAGTACTTTTTGAACCCTCCTTCATATTGGTATGTTTTTCCTGCTGTCCTTCCTCTTCAACTTAATTGAAATTGATTTAAAAAGAAAAAGAGTAAGAAAATGAAAATCTCCATTATGCTTTCAGAGAAAGAACTTATAGTCATACTCACCCATACAAACCAAAACCTCCCACTTTTTCTCTAGTACTGTATTGTTTATTATAAAATGAATAGTGAGACTATAGATTCATACAACATTCTAGTGAACATGACTGTTTTACAAACAGAATCTCAGGAAATGTAAACTGTGTATGTCTGCTAGAATAGTTTGTCACTGGATACAGCTGTGTATATATGTTAGCTTGTTTACTGTGCCTTTTTACCTCTGAAGCTTATCTGTGAAATCAGAAAAGATAGGATGATATATTAATTACCAGAAAATCACTTATCATTAAATAAATCATTTGAGGTAGGAATATATTTGTTTTCAAAGGGCAATATGAAGTGCTTCATTATGGAATTAACTTGGCATACTAGACATTCCCGATTCAGTTGGAAAGCATCTAGTATGGGCTTTATCTGACTGATGACTGTGCCTGAGTTCCCAAGCAAATAAGTGGAGAGGTGGTGTAAAGCTGAGTTTCCAGTGAGATTTTTCTAACATAAAAGCTATACTGCACAGATATTGTATCTGAAAGAAGCCCTCAGACTGGCATGGGACTTGGCTCCTTGTTAAAGAAGCCAAGGTGTTTGTTCATTGCCACTGTCCTTCATCAGTTATCACTGCAACAAAAAATATGAAAAGAAAACCCCTTGTGGGAAGGAAATGGTCTGGCTTTAATGTAACCCTATCAGAGGGATGCATCACACAAGCGCCTTCCCTTGCTTTCTCTTAGACTGCTGCAAAAATGGGAGATAATGTAGCTGATGGAGTTCTAACTTACCCTTAAAATTATTCCCACATTTAAAATAACTTTTGCAAAAGTTTGCAAAACACTGCAAGTCTGACAATGGTTTATGCTGACGTGGACCCTGTGGGAACCCACTTTGTCAAAATTTCACTGTGCTTCAGCCAGTGAAGATGAGTCTTGCTTCCTTGCTACCCTTGGCAAAGCTTGGCCATAAATTCTTTGTGTAGGGGCCCTGCTTGCTTTGAAAGCCTGCTAGCATTCTATTCCTTGTTCCCATTGCCAGATGTAATGCTGTGGTTCAAGTAAACAAGGTAATTTTAGAGAATAACATCACTTTAGGCAAGGTATGCCTTCTTTTCCAAGCAGAACTTACCACCTAGCTGTCTAACAGAGAGAAAGCCAACATCTCTGCTTTACTGAGAATGCTCTCTGAGCCACTTAATTTGCAAAGAGACATATATATATATAAAAGATCTTTATAGCTAAGCAAGAATTACTGTAACATCAAGAAGGACCTAAACTTGCCCTAATTGCTTAGAAACTTCAACAAATTCCTATCATTAAGGAAAAAACCCCCCATCAAATAAACCTGAGGCATATCAGTGTTATGTGTGAGATTGTCAACCTAAATGAGACTGCAATTTTAGTATTACTAAAGTAAAAGTCAGATACAAAAGAACCCATCCTCATTGCAAGGTGCCTCTAATGTACTCTGAACATATCCATTTCACAGATAACCAAATTACAGGCATATAAAATATAGACAGACATTACAAAAATTATGTGATTCCAGGTTTTAAATTGAGTATAAACTTAAGAGAAGTGGTTTCAGCACATAAGCAATCAGTACTAAAAAAAAAGACAGAGATGGAAGTGTGAGTCTTAGTGGCCACGTATGTCTGGATATTGATATGTGAACTTGTCTCAACAACTAACTTTGGTTCACTGAGTCTTTATTTTATTCAGTTGGCATATAATACTGATCATGAAATATTTGCTACAGAACTGAGTTTTCTTGTTTCAGTTAAGACTTTCTGGTGCTTTGCTTCTGAAACATACCTTTAGATTATGAACCTGATGTAATATCCCTCAATTCAGCATCTTGCCATAACAATTTGTTTTCCTCAGTCATTATTCCCTGTCACAGCATGTTTCACATCTGCAAATGGTCATTGTGCTGCATTTTCTGTTTGGTTGAACTTTAATTGGCAGCACAGCTGCAGAAATGGAAAGTTCATGTAGGAAACCCTGCAGTTCACCCCAAATCAATGGTCACTGCTTCCTGGTCATCTACACTGAGCTGCGCTGTGCTGACTTGTACTTTTCTGCAGTATAATTGGATTTATTAGCGTGTTTCCATGAAGGAGTTGGATTTTACCTGTGAATTTCCTCCTCCAGACTAGTCATCATCATCATCATTACATCACCATCTTCATCACTGAGATTTTTACCCCAGATGAGTTGAGGCAATTGCTATAGTCTTAGATTTGGCCACAGTAGCAGGTGTAAGCTGAGTCACATTTATTCTTGAGTGCTGCCATCTACTATGGTTTCTCGGGTGTTCCAGAAACTACAAGTTGGAGCTTGCATCCTAGCATGTCACTTTGAAAAGTGCTGCTGGACAGAAGGATGAGGTGGGCTGGAGTAAAAGCAAGGAAAGATGATGCAGGAATCGCTTGTATATGAAGCAGTTTCTCACTAGTGATATCTCTGTGATTTGACCTGACTACTTCATATTTAGGTTAAATGCCACCGCAACTTCAGAAAATAAAGTTTAAGAGTTCCCCTTTCCTGTCAGACTTAAATCTTCCCATGACTATTTTGAAAAGATTTATAGGTAATGATGCTGCATAAATGTATCTTTTGAAGAAACATGAATCTAAACAACATAACAGCATGGTTAATTACAAACCCTTCTTTTCATAATGCTGGGCCTATGTGATCAATGCTAAATACAAACTGGGCCTATGTGATCAATGCTAAATACAAACTATCAGTGAAAAGTAGTTTTGTCAGGGTGAAAAAGTAGAGGAAGTGATGGAAGTAATTTTTTAAAAAAAGTGAATTCTTTTGAAAAGACAGTGAACTGACATTCAGAGAATATGATGTACAATGAAAGAGAGGTAGTAAATGCACAAAATCCTGGCATTGCCAGTTCCCCTGTGTGGTGACTAACTGTATCATGACTTACTGTGCAGCCTTGAACATGAAGGAGAAATTGAATTCAATTGAACTCATCACCTTCCTGGTACTGTCATAGTCATTCTTTGGTGTTTCAAAGCAAGGGAGGAAAGTGATTCATTGGGATGCTGCTCAGTATGCCAAAGGACTGCATAAATACCTCCCTTAACCACAGAGGCAGTATTATCAAAATATATAAAAACATCAGTAATACAGATGTACTCAAAAAAAGAAAAAACTATGTTTGGGGAACAATAAGACTTTGGCATATTCAGCTGATGTTCAAAGAGCAGACCTCTGATACATAAGTATAAATGGGCAAAGTGTGTGTTAGTAGACAGCATATTTTGTAACAAAATCTCCTGAATTCTTCATAAGCGGCTTTATATTGAATGGTAGGCTTTGAATTATTTTCAGAAAAAAAAATGTTGACTCTTCAAATAAAGTTTTAACAGGCATACCTTCATGATATTGTCTAATTCTATATTCATCTGAATGTGCGTGGTATGTACCGAAAATCCCTGGGCTGAGGGGAATGGTGCTCGTCTGTGCAGCCACAGGAGATACACAAGAGGCTGTTGCATGTTGCTTGCTGCTGCTCCTCGGTCTCTGCCAGCCAGACTTTTTCTAGGAAGGACGGATAATACAAACTCTATACCACCCCACTCTGCAGGCAGCTATCCAGATGTGGTAACTGCCTTTGATAATTTCACCAGATTCAAGCTGCTCTTCAGCTGAAACACCATTGTAATATATGTGTCAAGGGGAACATTGCTGTACAGAGCCATGGAACAGATTATACTCCTGAATGTGGGCTTTCTAAATGTAGAAATGAGAAGGATGATTTTTTGTTTTCTGAAGCTGATTCTCACAAACCTGCAGCTGGGTTGCTGATAAGGGTTAGCTCAGAGTTAAAGGTCATGTATTTAAAAACAGCACCTTCTCTCAGTTTGTGTTGATCTTGGTGAGAAAAAGCAGGGGAGCTAGAGCTGTTATTGCATGGGGTTTTTTTCTAGTAAAGGAGTGGATGTCCATAATGCCATGGACAAGGGTCCTCTGGAGTAGCTAGCTACCTACCTGCCTGCTCATCCTCATTTGTGGAAACTAATTTGTCTGATTGTGCTCTTAAAGCACAAAAAGTATTAAAAATGCTTTTTTTCAGGGAATGATTATGATCCCATACAAATATTGAAATGGATGTGAACATATAGAATAAATATTCCCATTCCTTAGCCTGAAGATATGACTAGATAGGAAAGCAGTCCAAAAATGCTTTCAGGAAAGGTAGGATCAGTACAAGGTTAAGTGAGGAGTGAAAAATTCCAAAGAGATAGAAGGAGGATGGTTGAAGCCTACATGTGGTTTTATGTTCTGCTCATTTTCCTGAAAAATTTTGGTATTGTATCCTTTCAAAGCCACAATCTTCTGCACTACCTGGTTCTACGCCTGTGTAAGACCCATGTTCCAATGCAGTTTTGTGTACATTAGTGACAGACTAATCTTGAATAAGAGATTGGCAGTTTCTGCAAGATTTGGATACAAAGGCACATTATTAAAATTCAACACTTCAATGACTTTTGCACAATGTGGGATGAACAGAGGAAGATACACTGTGTAAATTAAACAATAGCAGTCTGGCCATTCTTATTGACAGTCAAAAGGATAATAACATGACTGGAGGAGAGGTCTGAAAATGTGTGAATGATATGATTTGCTCATAAAGAAAGAAAAGAATAATGAATTACATGCATTTCACTGAGACACTAGGTATGTTGGGGTTTTTTTGAGATTTTTCAGATGCATTTCAAAATAACAGACTGCTTTCCAAATAACAGACAGTCACTAATTTGGTGTATGAGCCCTTTCTTAAGTGAAGCAAGGTACGTATACCAGACTGAACTGTTTCAATAGTTCTTTACTGACACAAATCACAGATACTATTAAGGCACTGTGAACATGCCTTTGTGGGAATTACTTCTCTGCACTTTGAAAATTTCAAGCACTGTAGTCACTACTTCTGTGCAAGTGGGAAGCAGCACAGGGCAACCAAGCAGCACACTGCAAACTCACTCCTGTCTCACTGCTGCCCTATGTGGTCTCTGAGCAGTAGGGCGCAGGCAATCAATACAACCAAGTGTCTGTAGCTTAATCACTTGCTGCTTGTTGCCATCATCATGCACTCACCAGCTGTGAATCAAAACATTTTCACCTTGATTTTAAAGAGGGAGATTGAAGCAATTATGCTGTACCCAATCTGCTCAATTATTAAATCATCAGCTAAACTACACTTGGTTATGCACCCACAACCTGGCATACATATTCACAATTTGTTACTTGGGAAAGTTGACTCATGAGTGCCTTCTTGACAAGCCACATCTATACCAGGATTTTTTTAGCTATTGTTCTCCAGGCTGCTGCAGAATGGTCTGGGTTTATCCATCCTGACTGTGATGAGTAAAAACAAATGGCACAGAACTAAGCCTTGAGAGACCTGGCCTCAGAGCATTTTCCATTGCTACAGCAATGTTGGGTATGGGTGTGATGATAAAAAGGGCAGTAAATGCTCAGGTAAGAATCAAGGATTTAGCAATTTAGTTGAACTAGAGTGAGTCTAGCCTTAAATACTCATGCAAAAAAGACAAAAATGCATAGAGCAGTGCCCCAGATCTTACCACAGACCTGGCCACAAGCACAGTCTTTGAACTAAGAGGGAATATGGTTGGGGAAAGTGTTGTTCTGATTTCTTCAACGGCTTGGCAACAGTCATGTCAAAACTCACTGATTTTCAATGACACATGGTGTTCTCAGTACCCATGGCATAGAAATACAGAAATCTGCTATTTTATTTACACATATTTAGGTTTCTCAGCCTCAGTCAAGCACTAGTTAAGAGCAAACAGACAACATGAAAATCTCAGGGCATTGGCTGTCCCAGGAAGAACAGAGGTGAAACATTAACACTAATTTGGCCAGCTGACTGTCTAAGAGCTTCACTTGGGAAGAAAAAATAGCAGCAAAAAACCCCTAGAAATGATCTCTCCCTTGCTTTTGCCTCATCTGTGGTCGGAAATGAAAGGAACATAGAGATAAAATGATGTTTATTTAATTATTTATTTTAAAGTAGAAGGACTTTGTCACCAGATGCCCCATGCTGTCTTTGTGTTAACCTTTGTCTTTCCTGGCTGGGAATCGCTTGTAATCATATAGAGGAAAAGTTAATTTTCCTGTTTTCCTATTTTAATAAACAATCTGTATAGAACTTTCCCATTGGGACACAGGACTCAGAAGTATTACAAAAACATTCAAACAAGAAAACTTGCTTAAGAAAGCACAATGTTTGAAGAATCATAATCAGGTTCACATCCGTTAAATAAAAGTTTCTTATTAATTTGACCAATTTGAACCTGACAGTGACTCTTTGTCTGTTGTGGTGAGGTGTTGTTGTTTTCCAGAGTGCAGGAGTCATTATCTGATGATGAGTGAAATCACAGCTGCCTCTGCCCTCCCATGCCAGCTTTAAAGCCTGTCATTAGAAGCAGTAGTACATAGATAAGGTTTCCAGTAAGTACAAAGGGTCGAAAAGCACCAAGTTTCCTGGAAAACCAGAAAACTTGAAGGCCTGCCTGAGATAAATAGTTGTTTTCATGTTTTTTCTAGTCCAGCATGAAGGAGGTAGAAACAGGAACACACAAAAAAAGTGCATAGCTATTTTGTTTCCAACCTAGATTTATAATCTCAAGAAGACTGGAGACATTTCAAAGAATCACCAGAAACTTCAGATGTTTATCTCAATGTCACCTTGAACATTTTTAAAAATCACGCAGCAGAATGCTTTCTGTGTAATGCAGAATAGCTGCTGAACAGAAGGCTCTGAAGCTCTCCATTCCCAATGAGATGGAGATGACAATACAATTCAGGAACTTTGTGCCATGAATTACCCGAAAATGAATTACTTGAAAAAGGAACCCCAGTACTATAGCATCCTTTCCATTTGCATTCCACAAATATATTGGTTATGATTTTTGTATTAACACCTCCAAATCACCTTTCAAACGATCAAAACAGCTGATTTTCTTTCTAAATGTACAGAATTTGAAAAACAGTGGGATATTATCCAGCCCTCCTGCCACCTGTGAGAACTGTGGGTTGACAGGCTGCAAAAATAAAAAGTAGAATTTTCTCTTCTAATAGGGTGCTCATCAGGTGTGCACAGTGAATCTATGTGTGATATGCCCGTGAGAAATCAAGCTTCAGGAAAAATAGGTAATAGCACCTCTAAAGGGACACTGTTGACTTACAAAATAAGACTGCAGTCCGGCAAGCAGCGGGACTGATGATTCTACTGCACAAGATGGAGCTACGTGTTTGCACAGTATTAGAATTAGAATTAGAATTAGAATTAGAATTAGAATTAGAATTAGAATTAGAATTAGAATTAGAATTAGAATTAGAATTAGAATTAGAATTAGAATTAGAATTAGAATTGTGCTTATTGTGTTTGCTTAAGGACGGTCCAAACGCAATTGCTAAAGAGTGAGATTTTAGCATTAATGGAAAATCAGTAATTCTTAAAACAGGTTTGAAATAAAAGTGTTACTCCATTTTCTACTCTTGACTTTTATTATATCATAATATTCACAGGGATAAGGGAAGGAATAAGGACTTTGGCTTTCACACTTGGACTTTTATGACAGAGGTGAAATTGGATGACAATTCTGCCATTCACAGTATTAAAAACAACAAATTCAGAGTTTTAGAAATTAGGGCAAGTAGTCAAGCCCCATAAACACTGTGAGGCGAAAGTATATCATCCTTAAAAATCCCTAAGACTTAAGAAAACTGTAAGCTCTTAAAAACTGTCTTCTGCCAATGTCACTGGGGAGTGACATTGCCCACACTCATTGTGCAGAGCAAAGTTGTGACTGCAGCAGGGACACTCATGTGTGATTGCTGGAGAACATGCCATCTATCCAGCTGTGAAGGGGAATGGAATGGTGACACACAGATCCAGCATCAGAAAGGAGATGGAGGACCATTACTCTGGGCAGCTTTCTCAATAGTCAGGGTCAAGAACTCCAGAAAGGGATACACTTGCTCAGTGTCCAAGTTCAGTCATTCAGGAAATGTGTAACTTGGGTTTTACATCTTGCAAGAGTGGCAAGTACCTTCGGAAGGAGCCTTGCCAAAGGACAGCTCCCTGTCTCTTCCTTCTCCCTCTGTGGAAACTACGGCTTTCTACAAATTCACATGGTTTAACTAGCAAAGATACTCAATCAGTGTCCGAGGTTTCCTGCACTTCTGTGTAAGTTTGCAGGTCTTCTCTGTGACATTGCCTTCATGGCTGTCTTCTAGGATTAGATATTTCCTTTTTAGATGTGTGGGAACTGGGCATCCAGTATTTCAAGTTAGCATGGGCTTCTTGCCTCCATCAGGCAGCTAACTCAGTGCTCTTAACTTCCCTGCCAACGAAAATGTACAGTTTGTGAAATTATCTTCATTAGCTATAAAAATCTCATTGTTCTGTCCTGAAAATGAAAAAACCCAACAAAACACTTATTTGAAATAACCAGAGAGGAAGGCAAAGTGATTTGGTGTCAACAACAGTAAGAACCACTGGTCAGAAATTCTACTCCATGAGTTCACAGCACTGGGACTTGAGCTGTAGAGCTCGAGTGGTAGAAATATTAAGCTGCCAGCTCAGCTTGTATCTGTATGGAGCAGAATGGCCAATTCGTAGCGAGGAATTCTCTCCCCTAGCTTTGAAGAAAGACCACAGGAAAGATGCCCTAGGAGAAGGTTTTTCCATATCAGCAGAATTTGGCTTTCTATGGGAAATCAGAGGGATACGCTCTGCAATACTGCTGACTTAAACTTTCCAGGAAAATTATAAGGAAAAGACCTACAGGTAACAGAGAGACTTTCCTTCTAATATCTACCATTAGAAGATGTTCCATGTGGAACATCATGAAGGATTTCCACTTTAAGGAAAATGATTGTAAAACTCAGCCTCGTTATGGTTTGTTTTTTTCAATTTTGACTGAGAACTCTTCAGCTGTGGTTAAAATTTATTCTTTAGAAGTGAATTTATTAACATTCTGTCCAATAAATTGCAATTTTCTGATTTTTGAGTTTGCTCTGAAAACTCAGAGCAAACTGAGTTTCCAGATTGTGTAAGTCCTGATGGAAGCGGTTTCCTTAACCTTTGTCCATGTACATCACTAGACACTATGGCTTTTCTCATTCTCTGTATCACTTGGACACATGCTCCTACTTCCATGACTGTGGTCTCCTAGACTTTCTTGAATCAGTCAGTAAATTCTTGGACTGAATTCATATTGAAAAAAGTATGTCTTCTGGCTGTGCATAAGTTTTGACATGCTGGCATCATGAATCAAGAGACCCACACTTTCCTATGGTGTTACAGCTTAAAAATTATTATATATCCCATATACTTAGCTTTGAATGCTAGGTTTGTGAGGGATTTGGAGACGTAAGATTATGTCTTCAAATATGCAGGAAAAGTTAGCTTAATAAAAAAACTGTTGAGTAAGAATGTGGGGTTTTTGTTTAGTTGCTTCGATCTCCCCGGTCTATGCAGTGGGGAAAGTAAGACCTGACTTAAAAATCCATTTCCTGTTCCCAAAAGCTCTCTTGAACCTTCTGAATTTGTTAGGTCTAAGCAAGGCTTCCTGGGATGTTTCAGCCTACTCCTATCTTTTTGTTGGCTTGAACACTTTCCAAGTGCCTAGTTAGAGTTAGAGTCTCTTAATGTGATCTGTGCTGAAAGTGCCTATCATGCTACTTGAAAAATCATAATTAGTTCTAAATATAGTCACAAATTTTAAAAAGGGCTTTTGACAACTTAATAAATAGTAATTCATGTGACTTAGAGAGAGTAGAAAGTAAAAGAGCAAAAACCGATGGATAGCACACATATCTTCAGCTACACACTTAGAAAATGAAGGGCCTGAAATTGATAAAATAAATATAGCTATTTTCCATGTGTAATATGAGCAATCCTGTGGCTTTTTTCTTGCTTTATTTTTTTTAACATCATTGCCAAATGTTTGAGCTAATTGTGCAAGAAATGTAGTTCTCAGTGAGTTTTGAACTCCTCTAATGAGTCTGTGAGGTTCCCAGTACCCAAATGAAGTAGAATCGTTTCATCCCACTTCTAGAGATATGGGTGAAACCTGCACGTTGTTATCACATCACTGCACTGCACTATTTATACACTACCCCTGCTTTATTCACAAGCCAGTAATTTTTAAACCCATGTTTCCCTTTCCTTCACATATGCTTTAAATCATAAAGGTATTTAAATAGAGTTAGTGCTATCTAGTGGAATTAAGTTTCTCTATGATTCTTGATGTAATGTTATGCATACTGGAAAAGGGAAAATATCTGGTAGCAGATCATGGGGTTTTTGTGGTGTTGGACTCAGCCCCTTAGCACAGTTCAGCTTTCAGAGTTTAACAGCCCTGAAAATGAGATACATCCCGGAGTTCTGAGGGAATTGTCTAATGCAGTTGCCAAGCCATTCTACACAATACTCAAAAAGCCACAACAGCCAGGAGAAGTCCCAGGTGACTGGAAAAAGGGAAATATTGTACCCATCTTAAAAAGGTGGGTACATGGAGGACAGGAAGGTGATCCAAGACACCCAGCATGGTTTTATCAAGGCCAAGTCCTGACCAACCCAGTGGACTTCTGTGATGGAGTGACTCCATCACTGGAAAAGGGAAGGAGAAAGAAGAGAAGGAAGCTGTCATTTACATAGACATAGAAAAAAAGAATGGAGTGCATACTCAGTAAGTATACAGATGACATCACTGACACACCTGAAGGATAGGATGACATCCAGAAGGACCTGGAGAAGCTCCAGAAGTTGGGCCATGGGAATCTCATGAGGTTTAACGAAAGACCAAGTGCAAGGTGCTGTACCTGAGTCGGAGCAACCGCTGGTATCAGCACAGGCTGGGAGATGATCTGTTGATCTGTTGATCAAGAGCAGCCCTGGTTTCTCCTGGGGGTCCTAGTGGATGAGAGGCTGGACATGACCCAGCCATGTGCACTCCCAGCCTAGAGAGCCAAACGTGTCCTGGGCTGCATCCAAAGCAGCGTGGGCAGCAGGGGAGGGAGGGGATTCTGCCCCTCTGCTCTGCTCTGGTGAGACCCCACCTGGAGCACTGCATCCAGCTCTGGGGTCCCAGCACAGGAAGGACATGGACCTGTAGGAGTGAGTCTAGAGAAGGACCACAAATATGGTTTGAGTGCTGGAGCACCTCAGCTGTGGGGACTGGGTGAGAGAGTTGTATTTGTTCAGCCTGGAGCGGAGAAGGCTCTGGAGTGACCTAACTGTGACCTTTCCATGCCAGAAGAGAGCCTACATGAAACCTGAAGAGGGACTTTTCACAAGGACACATAGGGACAGGACAAGAAAGAAGGGCTTTAAAGTGAGAGTAGATTTAGATTGGAAATTAGGAAGAAATTCTTTATGGTGAGGATGATGAGGCACTGAACTTCCCTGAAAGTTTTCAGGCCCAGGTTGCATGGGGTTTTAAGCAACCTGATCTAGTAGAAGATGTCCCTTTAGCTAAAGGCCTGAGCATCCCTGCCTTTTTAATCAGTCCATGGAAGGGGGGTTGGAATTAGATGATCTTTAAGATCTCTTCCCACCCAAACCATTCTGTGATTCCATGAAACAAAGCAGCTTTCCTGAAACTGAGTTGGTAGGTCTGTGACCTGTTTCTGTGCAGGCGGGCTCTCATGGACACGCAGCAGCTTCCTTTGAAATAACCACATCTGGCAATGGATCCTCCTCTGCTCTCGCTTAACCATTCCATAATTCTGATGAGTTGTAGGACATTTTCTAAAGCACGCAACAACGTCAGCAGCATTAATTACAGCTGGGTTTTGTGGGGGTTTTGTGTTCTGGGGTTTTTTTCTTCGCAAATAGGTCAGTCTCCAGCAAGCTAAGTTTCTTCTGATGAAATGAACACTGATGCATAGAGAAATACAGATCTGATTAAGCAGATAACAGCCTTTCTGTTTCAATTAATATAGTCCTGATGTGTTGGTCATAATTGAACTACTAATTAAAATCAATGATAGCCTCCTGCCTTCTTGTCTGTTTGTTTGCTGCAAATGAAAAGCAGTTTCTGTCCTGAAAATACTCCTTTTGATTTGCCACTGCTCTTTTAGTTATGTTCTGATGAGTCATGATGACTTACACTGGGCCTCTGTAAGTGCTTTCTCACTCTCATTTCTGTTCCTTAATTCTTCTCTGCTTAAAGTTCTCAGCAAATGTCATTAGTGCGTTATTCTGCCTCCTTCTTAGCTCATTAGGTAGTGTGGGTCCTCTGGGAAGAAGAAAGGCTGGAACAGACAATTATCTTGAAAGTACATGGAGGGGAGATCTGGGAACACCTAGTTTGCTCACAAAATTACAGGTTGTAAGTCCAAGGTGGAAAAGGAAGAAGGGAACAAGAACAAGCAAGCAGCATCACTTTGATGTTCTACCCCAGAGCCCTGTAGGCATGATGCACTGGGGCAATGCTGAGACAGACGTAAGGAGGCATCCCACCTTCCACTTCTCTTCTTGTCCTCCCCTGGAAAAAAAATTAACCACACTGTGCTCTTACTTGCTTCAGCTATAGGCCTGAGCATCCCTGCCTTTTTGATCAGTGGAAAAGGGCAAGGATACAATGAGAATGGCTAGATCTGGTATAAATGTATCTACTGTAATCTGTGGAGGAATCGTAAAAACAGGGAGAAAAGTCTCTCCGGTTTTGCTCAGTTACATCTGTTTTCACATGGTGGCGTGGGGGCGACAAATTCGCTGTGAGACATATTGGCTGTCTTAATTATGGGAAGCTTCTGGGCACCATTTCTGCTGTGTTTAGACAACATATTGGGTACTTGTATTTGTATATTTGTGTGTAACTGCAATGTATTTGTGTATCGACAGGGCTTGGGGATTTCAGCAGTATTTCTTTCTGTTTATTTTGGCCTCCATGGAGATGGAATGATAAAGTTATGTTTTGGTATATATGCATTTGTTGATTTTAGCTCCAAGCTGAACCTATGATGGGAAGCACACACTACTATAATGCTGACCTCACAAGCATAGCATGACTTCAGGGTCCTAGAATGATCAGGTTTCTTTATAGGTTTACTGGGGAGAATTGATATTTTGACTATACTTGAGGGGATGAAAATGAGCAACCTTTAGGATACAGAGGTGCTGCAAAAGACCAACACCACGAGTCCTGTTTGACTTGCATTCTGGCTGGGAAGTCAATTGTTTGTGTGCTTAAGCTCTGTCCACAAATGCAAGACATTCTCTCTAAAGTACTGACTTTTCTCTATGCAATACAGGAGTTTTAGGGTTTTGGAATCAATACAAAATTCAGTAAAAATACCCATGTAACATGTTTCAGTATTTCCTTCACTTAAAATACAGAAAATCATTGCTTTCCATCCAGTCAATCTCTACTGTCCTTTCTGAAACTATCCACTTCCTTGTTTTTATTGTTTAAGTCCATTAATGGACCTTCCTTCTTCTTTCCTCCTTTTCTTCCTTCCTTGAGTTCTTCAGTTCTTCTGAGTTGCTTCACATAATTCAACCTGATGGCTTACACGATGAACAGCATTTTATTTTATTGTGAAATTTTCTGTGGTTCAAGATAGCATTTTTTCCATTTTGACTAACATATGTAATTTCTAATTCTGTGTTGTAAATTTATTATACTTATGTTTAATTAATATTTCTAGAGTAATATTAATATATGATAGGATGACCATGTTATAAATATAGTAGTATGAAGTTCAACTTTGGTAGAAGAAAGATGTTTTTTCACTGCTCTCATATGAAGAGAAACTATTGTAAAAATGAGCTTGCAAGTGGAAAATAAGACAATTACCCTAACTCCTTTTTACTTCAGGAGTAACTAGAATAACCCTCATAACCCTGACACTGTGAAGTAATTGTGCAGACAGAGTAGTTCAGCCTAGAGGAAGAAGTTCACAGAGGCAGGATTATTCTCAAAATTCTGAGAATGCTCCTAAATTTGCATTAGTCACAAAACCAGAGGTACTGGTGCAGCCCAAAGTTCAGGCTGGTCAAACTGTAATCTCTGAGAGCTGTGAAAGGTGCTTGTGTGTGTGTATTCACATGTGTGTATGCATGTGTAAGTGCTTTCATGTAAAATTGTTTGTGTCCTCAAGGTCAGTCCGTAAGAGCCTGTTCCCTTGTCACAAGGCTGGCTTCATTGCAGCATTTCCTGTCTGCTTTGAAATTTCTCACATGCTTTTGCGAAGCACCCCGCCACCATTACTTTTTTTCCCAATTCACACAGTAAGCAAGGGGACAAGGGAAGGGCAGGGGTGTTCATGCAGTGGAAGAGGTGATGCATGGACCCAGTCTTTCTTGGGGCACTTCCCTTTGTTCCTAGGACCTTGGGAGGAGGAGAAGAGAATGCAATTTGGAGATACTGCTCCTGACTGAAGGAGGGGCTCAGGCATCCCTCCTCGTGGGTGTTAGTACTGAAAAAAACAAAGTAGTTAAAAACCATTCTTAGTTTCTTGTTTTTCTCAATGTATATGCATTGAGCAGTGTAGCACTGTCTCTTCTGTACCATAAACAAATTATGGAATGCATCCTGCAAAGCTCGTGGAAACAAAGATATTAGCTTCTGTGTACCTTGAGCTTAAACAGGATCTCTTGCACTTATTTGAGTAACTACACAAAAAAACCCCCGTCTTGCTAATCTAACTGATTTTTAAAAATATCCTTCATTGTTTTTCTCCCTGCTTTGTAGAAAGGCATGCAGGCTCAGAAAATCAATTAGCTTTATAGAAATATTGCTCTGTAGTGCCATCTGCTTTCTTAATTTCTTCATCACTCTATCTAAACATAAATGCAGATTTTCACTATATATATGTTGAAAAATACAAATATTTTAAATTATTAGATAAAAATTTTTACATGAAACATCTCAATGCAAACACACTGGTCCTATCTGTGCATTCCCAGCCATGCACTGTGTCCTTAACATCTGCTAGGCTCCATTTAAGTTATTATTGTCCATATGGTACGGCCGTGAAAGAATGACAGATCAGTGATGTAACTGCCTGCAATAGCTGCTGATGCTTGCAAACTGTTCACTCAGTGAAAGCAAGAGATAAATGATTATTCAGAATCATGTTACCAAGAACAAATCTCCTCAGTGAGCACCAGGTTAATTAATTTTGTAGTGTATTAATTATGTAGCTTTGCCTGTGGTGCTCTGCTGCAACTCAGTGCAACCTGTCTCAGTGAAGTAGTAGGCAAGAAGAACTGAGCAGGGGGAGAAGCTCTTTCTAAATAAGTGTAAAATCTGCTTTTTGACATGGCAGATGCTACAAACTTCTGATGCCAAACTGCTGAGTAAAGTTGTGCTAGGACTGCACTCTGCATCTCACTGCAGAGATGTTATATTAATTTCTGATATCCTGGAACCTGTATGAGTCATGTCAGCAAGGCCATCATCTTTCCATTCACCTCTTGGTCTTGAAGGTATTAACAGAATTTCCTTGGCTAATAATTTACTATGCAAATGAAGTATATTCCTTTAAGTATATTCCTTCCTGGGTTCCATGAGGTGTTTTTTTCTCTTTTTATTTGATATGGTCAGAATTTTTTTGAAGCAAAAATCATGATGTTCAACATCACTCCGTCAAAATCCTTTACTATTTTTGGGAAGGGACACAGAAATTTTAGCAAAAGAAGTCTATCAAGAGAAATTTACAGCCAAAACCAAAGACAGTGCAAGTTCTCCATTCCTTAGTGTTGTTGGAATGCAGGAAAAAAGTACTTGCCCAGAGCCTATGGTTTCAGATAGAGAGAGTGGCCGTCTGTACATTGGTCTTCTCCATCCCCATACCTACTCATGAAAGGTTTGGGTATTTCCAGCTTGGTTACTTTTGCTTTCCAGAAGGTTTTAACTCCGTCCCAGTGAAGGACCTCAACATCAGAAACAGGAGAGAAAAAAACCTGCAAACCCAAAACCCTTCATTTTTTTTGTAAAACAAGTAAACAACTTAAGTTCCACGTCTACTTAGGAATCCAAAAATTAAAAAGATATGTGAACATTTGTCAACTATATGCCCTTGATACCACGTTCAGTTATTCTCTTTCCCAGCTGAATCATTATGAACACCTCAGCCTTTTTTTGTAACTTTGAAACTTTTGTTCTTGTTGCATATCTAGTGGACTGAACAAAACTAGTTCAGGCAAACATTTGGTGCATTAATTAAATATAAAGAATCTATCTGTAACCTTTTTTTTTTTACTGTCGATTTAACAATCTCTATGTTGCACTGTCCACACAAAGGGAAGATATTTTTTCCTGAATCATTAATGTTAGCTTAGGACTCAGTACCCTGAGCAAAACATTTCCTCCAGTGCACACCATTCACCAGTGCTAAATGTCATCTGTCATTATGCTGTCTCTATATTTAGCTTTGATGCAACCGTCTGAAATTCTGGCTAATTACCTGTAGTTCTGTTTATACAAAATAACTTCTATATCTGTAAGTTCTGATGCCTTCCACTGCTTTTCCTAGCTATTGATGGATCCCCCAACATGACAACCTTAGCACCCCCCTGAAGCAGTTTTACCACCCTGCCTCTGGTATATGTGCTCCTCTCATTGCGTCTTCTAAGGGGTATTCTGAAAATGAGATTTTGGACAATCTACTGTCCTAATCTGGATAAGAAAAAAATCACTTTGATAACTATCATACATAGATTAAACTGTGGGTATTCATGCTACTTTCATAATTTCTTTTGAACGGTATTTTTAAGTCCTTCTCTAAAGCCATTTACAAACCTATCTCAAGAAGCAGAGATTGCTCATCAGGGAAGTCATCATGTGTGCAGTCCTGTCCACAATCTCAGTGACAAACTGGAAGGATTACCAGCCTGTCCAGTTACACCTGTGCATGGCATGGGATTCTCATGGGTCCCATCGGTACAAAGAGGCCCTGAGCCTTGGGAACAGGGTTGAGCTTGGAGCTGCAAAGAGAGGTCTGCCAATGACAGGAATAGAAAATGAGACCTGGAAGGATGGTAGGTTCCCAGGTTGGCCTCTGTCTGCCCTCCACCTCTCTGTGCCCCAGAAGCCTCCATTGCTGTAGTAGCAGGATTTGTCTTTCCAGGACAGAGGAAGGTCTGTGTGTGCAGTAGCAGCACACTTGGATGGTTTGGGCCAGCTGGTCAATCTGGTGTGGCAGCTGATTGTGTCAGTGATGCCAAGACACAGGTGAAGGTGGGTTTCCAACATCCTCTATTTCATCCTACTTATTGTCCTTGCTCTCCCGCAAAAATTCCTCCAAGTGCTAAGAGAGTAATCAAGTAGCATGTAACCCAGGCTGACATGGAGCATACGGCTGTGGGGAATGAAATGCCTGTCTAGAGATGGGTCTCCCTGGCTGCTGGAACTGCCTTTGGCCCGTGACACCTTCACTGGCATTGGTAGCACCACCTTTCTTTGCTCCACCAGCAGCAGTTGCCGTCTCCAGCTCCAGCATCCCTGCCTGCATTGTGCCACAAACCCCGGGACTTTTGCCTGGGTGTCATTGCATCACCAGAATGGTTGCTTTTGCCTAGGGCAAAGTGCTCCTTCTCCAGGAATCTCCATAGCTGTGGGCCTGGTAATGTTGCTGTACTCCTTAAAGGACTCATGAAAAGCAATCATAGAAGTTAACTTAGGTGCATAGAAGATAAGTAATAAAAATTTCAAACCAGCCTCCAGATTTATCCGCGGGAGTGCATATAAAATATACCAGTATATCTAGCAATCTGTTGATAGGGCATATTTTCTAAAGGAAGGGGAAAAAAACCCCTAAAATCTACCCTGCCGAACTCAGCAGGACATAATGATTTATTCTTCTGCTGATAGTCAATTGAACAGCACGTGCAGGAGGCTGGAATGAAATTACTCCAAAGGATTGGATAATACAAGTTTAAAAGATTTAAGTGATTTAAAAATCTAAGGCCTAGAAGGAGTTCCACCTAGAAGCTTGTTTTCCATTGCAGCAAAATAAACTGATCTGATCTATGTGTAACAAGTTAATTTAAATTCAGAATATGAGGTCTTTGAAAAATTGTTCACTTTCCCCCTCTTACAGTTCAATCCATCTTGAAATAACAATTTCATTTCTCGTATGTTTTTATCTCGTTACTGATTACTTCCTGTTAAATATTTTATTAAATAACCAGCAGAGCTAAAAAAAAATGCTTAGATAACAGATCTGTCTAATAGCATTAATTGTTTATCATCCTTGATTTTCGAAGTGCTTTTTACAATTTGTAATAACCAATCTCCAAAACTTAAATGGAGGTATTATTTATTTTAGATGAAAGAAAATGGAGAGATTAATGTTCTCAGATTAGTTTATTTTTTATTTTGTTTTTGTTTTTCACAGACTCATGGAGCTGGGCTTTGGCAAGGCCACATCATGCCCCACTTGAACATGTTTTGTCTTGAATCAGGTACTCAAGCATGCATGGAAGGCTCATATTTCACCCAGTGATCATTTGCACACTGGTCTGTGGTGATTTAGCAAATACTTAGCAAAGACCTTAATTATTTCAACATACTGGTTATTCTTTGGGACAGTAGCCAGTAAGCAGTGCAAGGTGCTGAATAAAGAACAGTTTTGTTGCTCTTGGGGAGCATGAATTCAAGGCTAATAGACAGAAAGTAGAGCGATGCCTCCAAAAGCAAAACAGTTTGCAGGACACTGAACAGAGTACAGTTTTTCCTGCAGGTTGCTGGCTTGCAGAGCTGATCGGAAATGGTACTTCTATCCCTCAGGAATGTTGGCAGCTTCAAACCCTGTTGTTTCAAACCCAGCAGTTTGGAGATAAAAAACCAAGCCAAACCAAAGCCCCCAAAAGGTTGGAAAGAGTAACTCTTTTATTTTTTTCAAATTCAAAAAACATATTACTTTCATTTTACTTTTATTTTATTTTTATTTTACTTTTATTACTTTACTTTTTTTTTTTGATATCTCAAAAGGACCATTAATACCTGGTAGTTTCCTTCTGTTTCCTAATTTTGGATGATACAGATCATAACAGATTTCTAGGCATGAGGACCTTCATGCCACCCAAATAAGAATAAAAGAAATTGTGATGCAGCTAGGCATGAAGATACTAATCCTGGCCTAGTTGGGCATAGTTCAAGAGGCCAAAGTTGTACCTAAGGCTGAAGAGCTGGGCGCCTGCTTTGGATTAAGAGAATGCAGTGGAGCTGTGAGTGCCCCATACAAGCCAAGAGGAAGCAATTGGGAACAGTCTGCCATGAAGGAAGGAGTTGGTGATGAGGACAGTGAGCATCTAGAATAAACTAGAAGCGGTGTTTGGCCATTCCAGGGGTCTACTTTCATACTTAATCTCAAACATTTAAGGTTCTGAAATGCAGTCGGGTTTTAAAGTGAGAAATGTCACAGCCCATGATGATAGAAAGTAGTTTTCCTTGCAAAACCAAGGACAAGGCAAATATATGCCTCTATTTCCTGTCTCACAAAATATGTCTCTTTTCTTAATGGGGCCCCAGGAAGAACAAACAGTGCAGAGCTGCCAATCACTACTTTCTGCAGAGCAGTTTCAGCAAGAGCTATCAACAGAGCTGCCTTTGCTCTGCAGCTCACTGTCCACCACCTGCCTGTAAACTCATTCTTTCCTAAAAACTCTTACAGATTTGTTACCGAAGGAGGGAAAAAATTGAAACTTTAATTTCATGAGGAATTTCAAGTGAGAATCCCTATGTCTGCATCACCAGCCCTGGATTCCTGCATGTAGTGTGTGGAGTAACACGTGTTAAGTGATAGTGAGGCTCAGAGCAGGGTACGGCTAGCACTCGGGGGAGATTTAATTTATTGTTCAGTGGAACGAATGCTATTGTGCAGCGACAGCTGGTGCACTGAATGACACGCAGTGACTGCCTGACTGACTCGCAACAATAATACCCAGAGAGGCTTGCACATCAGGCTGTCTTGGAGGGAATGCAGAGAGGAGGCGTCTGAGAAAAGCAGGCTCCACTATCTTGGCGAGTTCAGGCCTGGCTTATGAACCACTTGTTCTAATGCTGAACCACCAGATATTTCGTGAAAAAGGGAAATATCCATGTGCTTGAGTGGAGCAGACTTTCTCTTTAGCTTCACTTCTGTTTTCTTCCAGTAGGTGGTTTTCTCTCTCCTCTCATCGATCAAACTACAGAACCAGTGAATATGAACAGGCAAAATGAGTGCATGCTTCAGGCTGCAAGATGGTTGGCAAGTTTATGCTTGAAATTCCTTTCCACAGAGATATTTTTGCTACCTCAGTGCATGCATCTGGAATATTTAAGTATCATCTTGTGTCAGAAAGCTACTATTGCTCTTTACACAGTTTGTAAAAGGCTTAATCCTTATACATAACTGGTTTTTATACAAGGCCATGGTGAGATAAACCTGACACCTGCATAGACTCAGATAAGTTTACTTCTCAATGGTGATAGCTAAGTAAGTTGAAAACCCCGGGTCTGGGCTGCAAGTTGCACTCCTTTTCTTCTGTGTGGACATAGAGTACCTAAAGTATGTCTCAAAGCAAAATTGATAAAACAATCCCCGTGCCCTCATTTTGCATAAATAGACTACTTCTGGGCAGGTAAACAGGTATATGTCTGATTTAGAGGTGATGCAGAGTGCTGGGATAATGAACTTGATAATATTGCTCAGCAGTTGTCAAATAACTGGAGCCTTAAAAGTTCATGTGATGGGTGAGGGGAGTCAGGGCCTGTGCCTGTGAACTGGAAAGGCTGGCAACACCGTTTCCACCTTCCTGCCATGTGGGGCAAAAGAAGTTTATTTGTTCTGATCTGAGATGAAGCCTTTGCAGAAAGATGAAAGCTGGAGTTGTTGCGCTGCAGCCAGCTTTCCAGTCGGAGCATGGAAGGCACGTGAGTGTGGATGCAGCCCTGTACTCCGGTCCTCCCTCTGCCATGTCTGTGGAACAGCTGTGCCTTTTTACCTCCTGTGTTGAATAAAAATAAGGTGCAGACTGATCTGGAAAAGGCAGCAGCCAGGGAGTTGAACAGTGAACCTTTGCAAGCTTCATTTTGATCACCGAGTCACTGCTGGGAACTGTACTGGGGGAACAGGGGATACAGAGCACTAAAGCAAGTGCATCATGTATTTGGTAGAAGTACCTATTTGCAAATAATGTTAGATGCTTTTGAGGAATTCATGTGAACATCAGCCACCTTAGATGCCTCGGGGGCTACTGTGAGTTACCTCACTGTATGTTCTGGTTTAATTTTAAGAAAAGTTTGGTCTTTCTAAAAAGCAGCAGAGTTTCCACTGTTCAGTGTCAAAAGAACATTGTGAGTTTTTTTCAGCTGGTGGAAGACATTGATTCTTAACAGGAGAGGCACTTTGTTGCTTGCATATGCCCAGAAAAGTTGTTGCATTGTTTTAAGTAGCCAAGGAAACCATCCTCAAAACAAACAGGAATAATTCAGGGCTCCTCCCTCATGTCTGCCAGCTGCACTTTCCTTGCCTACAGAAAATTCTTCCCTATTTCCTCCGGTCTTGACTTTTATTTTGCAAGACACACGGGTTTTGAATATGCCTTAGTTACAGACTTAACAGAATTGACTGAATTTTCAGAAATTTGGTTCATTATGAAATCAACTGTGCTAAAGAATCAGTAAAAAAGAGCCATCATAGGAGCTTCACTGTAACATACATGACATAACTTCCAAGGGGAAGGTGATTTTACCTTGATTCTTACTACTATAATATGCAGCAAAAGTTTTGCTAATATGAAATGAAAGTTAACCTTTTTTCTTCTGCATAGTTTTATCTCTCTGCAAACAAGTGATGTCATTTTTTTTTATAAGGAGCTGTGAGCATTCGACTCATGCACATATTTCTCTCGATGAACTGTAAATTTTGGTAACATAATTTTCTATCTATTCCAATTATTATCTACTTGTTAAACACTTCTCATTGCTCAGGCACTTTTAAGTGAGTAATGAAATTCCTTCGGGAGAGGTACATTTTCTCTCCAGCTAAACCCACATTGATCAGCATCATGCAGATATCTCAAAAAAAATGCTTTTAATTGGCTTGGCTCTTCCATCTTAGACACCATCTTCTCCTACCCTTTCTCTTGTCTCATGTCATTCAGCTACAATATGTAACTGAGAAAGAATACCACATTAGAGAAAGATAAACAAATGTAGATGGAAATTCAGAACAAAATATTTCAGAGGACAGTGTACAGTGTACTATGATTTGTATTGCAGGTTGCTGACAGTTTGACAGATTATGTAGATCTACACGATAAAGAGCAGCTATCGGTGAAAAAATATTATAAAATAAATTTTCCCCTCCTCTCCACACATACCAGTGAGTAGGATTTTTTGAGATTTGTTAACTCTACTGAGTTAACATGATTTAGGGAACAGTTTTTAGATAGTGTGGGCAATTTGGCCTTTTTAGCAGAGATAGACAGAGTATAATCCAGGACTCCAGCTTCCTTTTCAAAACCTCCCCTAAGCTGTTTACAGAGCAGAGAGCAAAACCTGGTGATGGCAATTCCTGAAGGCGATCTCCTGGCCGTAGAAGCCAGGATCAATGTTTAATATGCATGCAGCAGCAAAAGGTATTGCCTGCTCCTTATGCCATTAAGCTGCTTTCCAGCTCGTGCAGGGTGGCACTGCAGCTGAGCTCTGTGCTGGGGGATGCAGTGTGGCTGCACTGGCTCTGAGTCACTTCTGGCAGCCCGGGCTGGCTAACATGGCTGCAGTAAAGGGTTTTGGTACTTTGGGGCATTTGTCTGCTTCCCATTTCTCTTTCCAGCTATTGGATGTTGTCAGCCTATGGCAGTTGTGTCCCCCACTAGCACTCTTACACCACTTTGAGATCCCCACTGCTTCCCCATTATATTTGTATTACTGCAGACCACGATTTAAAAGCCAAATTGAGAGGAATAATAAGTCTGGTAGAAATAAAATCTACTGTTACAGAAAAAATATTTTACCTAAATCATGTTCAAAATCTTCAGAGACAGGGAGTTTTGCACTGCTTTTTAACATTTCCCTTTAGGATTAATGAACACAGATATGTCCACATTACTGACTGGTGATTCAGGCATACTTTGTGTTCAGGGTGAAAGGAAAAGGCATGAAACAGGATCTTTTTCATCTATGTTTGCTCATCTCTAGGTTCATTTGCAATGTATATGTTAAATGGTTGTGCAAAATTGAACTTCATGTGAATTTTTAAGTTTTCATAATGATTTAGTCGTGAAAAGTATGACTGCAAATGATGCTCTGAGCTTTTTCACAGAGACATGGCAAAAACTTTAGAACAAACTGAGCATTCTGAATAATTTTCTCAGCTGTATTCTTTACTGATTGCTGATCAAGCATATTTTACTGACTTTTACTTGTTCCCAAATTTCTAAATATTTTCAGTGTGTGGGCCTGTGCACATATGTGTGTCTTCCCTTATTTCACACTCCAATCTGAAGCACAGTGCTGTGCCTGGCCAAAACCCTGCCTTCCCTCCCATATTTCCCCTCTTGGGCAGCGGGATGACCCGGAACGACCCTGGTCCTCAGGCTGGAGCTGGGACTGATGGTGGTAGTGGGGGGATCCTGAGCACAGGAGTAAGTAAGAGACCTCACTTTCTGCATGCCCTCACGAAGTGCCCCCCAAACTCCTAGGAGTGCCAAGCTCTGTGAAACTTTTTATTCAATGAAAGGGCAGTTATTTTGGAAAGGACACATAAACTGCACAGCCAGCTCCAGATTAGGAGTGTTGTATCTCCTAAGATGAACATTTGTTAATGTTTAGACTTTTCTGTTAGAAATATTTCACAAAATAAAAGCCATGTTTCTTGGAGGCCTCTGTGGCTGCAACTTTTTGGTCTTATGTGCCCTAGGATTGCTTGTTTGTGAATGCCCCATTCCTCCATTGTTCACCCCTTATCATTTACCAATAGCCTAGGGAGAAGATTTTGCAGGATTTACTTATGCAGGATAGTGCTCCATGGCTTTTATAATCACTCTTACACTGTGTTCCTAGGTTTGTTTAGTGCAATACACAGTATAAGCAGGTGGCCTGCTTTGGGTTTTGCTGAAGGCTTTTCTATCTTGTGCAGAAGCTTGTAGAGAGCTGAGGACATCTGAGCTGGGAATATCATAATAAAAGTGGCTTTTACTGATATCAAAAGGCAGTAGGGTTATCTGACTAATACAAAGCTTAGATATGCCATGCACCCTGTGAAAAGTAGGATTCTGCATTTGGAAAGTTTAGTAGGATACTACCCACACCATAAGACAGTAGGATTAATTTTGGAAACTAGAGTGAGAAGATGCACACAAAGTGACAAGATAAACTCTTTGTGTGTTTATGGGTGTAGACATAGGTATTACCTGAGGGGAAGCCAGTGATAACCTACTTTCTGATTCACGTTTTATACTTACATCAGCTAGTCTGTGAAATTACTACTTTTGGTTTCTTTCAGCTTCCCATGTGTCTTTGCCATTGACAGGCACAGTCACAGAAGTTTAAATAAATAACTACAAATGAATTCTCTTCACTCACGCATCTGAACTGAGAGCAAACAATATGAGAGAAATCAGTGACCACTGAGTATGCACACAGGGAAAAGAATATTTCATTTTATTGACAGAATTTTCTGCCTGTTTTGTGTCACAGAAATAAAATGTATGCTAATATTGGAGCTTTGCTGCCTTCTAGTGGCAGAAGGTTTATTATGGAGCCATTGAGACAGTTGTATCACTGGGATTTGGTTCTGGGATTAAGATAAATTCCTTTTGTGGAGATTTTTGTGATTACAGTGTACTCCATCACCGATATTTTCTTTAAATATTTGATTTAAAGAGAACAATAAAGTAAACCTGACATTTCTTCACCAAATTTTCCCAGCCAATATGCAATCGCTCAGTTGTTGTTCTCGTTTCAGTTTTGTGGGGTTTTTTTTCCAATAAACTAAAATGTAGGCAGGGATGGTTCACCACTCTGATGGAGAGCAGGGAGGTGAGGAAAGAGGGTTGGCAGGTCTCTGGGATACTGAGCATCTGTAAGTAATCCTGGGCTGGTAGTCCTCAGCACTTCTCAGATAGATGGTGTGTCTCCTTAGCCTTTTCAGGTTTCTCACTCAATATTTGGGATGTTACCTTTCAAAAACTGAGAACTGGAAACTCTAAGGACTATACCTACAGGTGCATCTGAAAATCCAGACATGATCTATATCAAGAGAGACAGCCAAATGAGCAGGAACCTCGGAACACAGGGTACCATTAATTATTAAAATACTGTTTAATGGTGAACCTAGACTGTTTTTTTCAGCATGAAAAATTTGAGAATGAAGTGAGTGAAAGAAAAAAACCTGGCCTGTGCCATTTTCACCTTGTATCCTTCTCCTGGGACAGTCATAATATACATCATGTTTTACAGATTAAAAGGGACATTGCATTGCCTCCTAGTAGCCTTATTCCATGGAAGTATAAAAATATTAGTAAGAAACTAGAAAGTTAAATCTAAACACAACCTTTACTAACAGAGGCAGAGAAAGATAACACTTTAGGGAGATGTGTAGTTTGATGGTATTAAAGTAACTTGCAAAGCATTAGAAGCATCGCTGAACATTTTATTCACCATGTTTACTGAATAGATACTCTTTTCCTGTGAGAACCTTACAGGTAGAAACAGTCAGAGCCAGGATAAAAATTTTTATGTTAGATAGTGTGTTGTTCTTCATAAAGAAGGAATTTCTCCTGTTATAGGTCTCTGAATGATGAAATGATGCTAATGTATTTGATGCTAATATATTTGCTGACTCCTAATAAAAGTGATTTAATGACAGATTTCAAGATGGCCTTCTACCGTGGCATGACCACCTCTCATTCCTTATCCCAATCACATCTTAAGAAATTCAGGCATCTCCTGGGCAACCTTCCTATGATGGCTGCGTCGACATCTTTAAGGTTTGAAACCCAGTACTGTTCCTTGCTTCTGGTTACCTGTTTTGGTTGAGGCAAATGTTTTCCAAGCCCACAAACCAAGGTGTTTAGCTTGAGGAATGACAAACAATGAGAAAAAGTGGGTAGGTAGAAACTGATAACAATGCAATGTTTAGGTACTTTTTGTACATGTAGTTTCTTTTGCCATTGTTCTGAGGTATAAATCCCATGGGGAAAAAAAAAGGTGATGTTAAGTTTGCAGAAAAGATGAGACCACTACTAAGGTGTTTGTGTGCCTGGTAAAACTGTTGGGATGTAATGGACATTCGTCCCACAAAAAAAATGGTGCCATTTGTTGTATGGCACCTTGTGCTATGGTTGCCTGATATTTAGGGAATAAGCTGCAGTGAAGTCATTCATGTCACACAGAATCACTGTGTTTTAGGAGCCCAGAGAAAACATTTTTTTTTACAGTCTGGATAAAACTGAGGCAGTGCTTTGGAGGGAGGGTCTCATCACCAATAACGAATTCCTTAGAATATTTACTTCTTTCTACCAAAATCAAAACATAGTCATTTTGTTGATTAGAACTTTTTAAATCTGAATACATTGCTGTTTACAGAAAATATTTCCTAGTAATCATAATGCTAAAAGCTCAGATGGCTTGCAGAAAACATCAATTTTCTCTCTTTCTCCAAAAGCCATACTAACTTCATCAATGCTGTAGGAGGATCACTACTTCCCAGCTGATATTAGCTCAGCAGTGATTTTTCTCAAGCTACTCTTTGAAATACTGCTGACTAAATAATGTGTGATTCAGATTCCCAGAAAAAACAAAGTGTCTTCCCAGCAATAATTACATTTCAAGGCACTGACAGGCACTGCAGAACTGTTGTGAGAACATGAGGTCAGGAAATGCAGGGTCTGCTCAGCGCTGTATTTTCCAGCCACCTTGCTTTCTGATCTCTCTCTTCTCAGCCTCCACTACAGCTCAGCAATTTGACATCCCTGTCTATACTTCCAGACATGTCTTTTGTAAAGCCTCCCAAATCTCTGTGTTTTGATTGACTGAAAGTATCTATATTGTATTGATATTTCAATGTTGAATAACTAGCTGAACTTTTTTTTTTTAATCTTTTCCACTCCCCTTCTTACCTTAGATTTTAATTGGTTTTTCCAGCCCTTATTGTATTATGGAAGTGAATTTTTCCTAGCTAAAATGTGTTTTAAATACTTTTCCTACCCTAAGGGACAGAAACCCTACTGCAAAAGTATCTGTCATAGAAATAGTGGTTAACTTCGGGCATTCCTTTGTTTTTGATGCAACACTGAAATAATTCTTGGTAAGTTAGGTGACAACCTACTGGCAAAGTAAAGCTCTTTGGTAGGCAGCTGACAGAGCAAGAGATCCAAGGCTTTGCCTAACTACCCTATACTTTTTAATCAATGCATCACAAGAGTTAGATGATTTCCCCAGATACTCTGGCTGTGCAGGAGGGACCCAGAAGTAGTACAGAGCCTCTGTGTAAAAATGTCTGGAAGGGAAAACAATTGCCACCAAGACTGGAGACAGACAAAGAGAACTGTCTGTGAAATCAGGAAAATAAGAACTTGACAGCCATTTACAAGTTTCAGCTTGTAGAGGAAACACCTTGAAGTCCTAAGCAATTCATTATAACTTCTCCAAAAACTTTACTGTTCACTTTTTTTCCTGACAGGAAAATAGGTAATTAGCTGAAATGGATATTTCTGCATAAGATAGTAATGGGAATGTTTATGTAGGAGCAAAACAATTGAAAAGAACATTTCAGTAATTTTGGTTTCCACTAACATTTTCAGGTTTTCTTTAAAACCAAAAAAATTAAAACAACAAACAACCAAACCAATCAAACAGAAAAGTCCCAAACCCAACCAACAAAAAAACCCCATCACTCACACACACACACACACAAACTCCCCCAAAAGCCCAGAAAACGCAAACCAAAAAATCCACAAACCCTGAAAACATTACACTTCTTGCATGGAGAAAAAAGAGAAATTGACTAGCAGTGCAGTGCATCACCCTTCCAGCCACAGCCACAGCTGGAAACTACAAAGGCTGAGACATGACAGGCTGGTTCTCCTTCCTAGATCTTGGGTGGCTTCATCAAACTATGGATGACCCCACATAAGAGGATTCAATAAATCTGAAAATAGATTTATAATTTGATTAAATATCAGAGCCGAATTTAGAAACAACCCCTCTGAATAGGTTCTGTTTTGCTACAGAGAAAAAGTATTTTCCTCTCTTACTTCAGTGAATCAAGGATCTCTTTTGTCATCTTAGGTATTCTAAACCTGTTCCGTTTTTTCTTTTCCTCCTATCTGGAACTGTGCCAAGAACAATGAATGTAAAACTACAGGTCCTGCAGAAATATTGAGAAGGGGGTAGACTTGCCATCATCTTTCCTTCCCACTGCTTTAGATTTACTTTTGATGAGTTGCACTGCCTTATGACTACAACTTTGGCAGTAGAAAATATGTGAGTGATTTTATTCTTTACCTGTGTTCTTACGGTGCTTAGGTCATTCCAATATATAAATGATCTTGTTTTCTTAACATTTAATTTATCAAAAGAAAGAAGAGGTGGCGAGCTGTACTTTTCCATGGCTCAGGCAAGGTTCTTGGTAGAACTGGTGTCGCAGGTGTCATGCTGCTGCAGCTCAAGCACTAACCCTGACAGATTCTAAAGCCCCAGACCATTTGTGAGCTCATCCTGTCTCAAGTTCTGCTGTTAAGCCTTCCAAAAAGTCTGTTTACTTCCTTTCTTTGCAGCTTTCTCCCTCTTGTCGCTCAGCTTTTCTTATTCTGCACGTTATTTCTGTGAGATAGTAAGACTGTGTTGCGATGCACTGGCTGCATGTCATACAGCAACATAGAGAAGGTGAAGAACAGAAAGCAGAAGTCTTAAGACTAGTCCAACTTTTCTGCCTGCAGCATGAAGGGTCAGCACTGAAGCCCTGATTGTATTTGCTGACACTATTATTGTACTCACCTCTGTTACTGCACTTTCTTGTTGCCCTCAATACAGTTAATGCAACCCAGTGAATACCTAAGAGTCAGATGTTTAGTGTGCTAATTATTTAGCACTTTTTCTGCGATACAGAAGTATCCCAGCCTAATAATTCTTGAAGACACAAAGTCAAGTGTCCGGCATATATTTCAATTCCTACGAGGTGGCCTTGAAAATGTGACTCCTATTTCTTGTCTTCCTCTTGAAGAATATGCAGAAAAACGGATACTTCTTGCCAATAGAACTTTTTTCTGTATTAAGTTGTTCTCATTTATAAAGATGTGGCCCTCCTGGAGCTGACACCAAGAAAGGAATAGAATGAGTAGGTTGCTTAGCATAAGAATATCCACATCTGGCACAACTTTTCATAAAATTTCCATATCAAGCATGCTCTTGTATGGCAGACAAGCTGACAAGTGTTAGTACCTACCAGGTCTGCTCTGGCTGTCAAACTCCCCTGGAATGCCCAAGACTTCTGATTTTCTGTAGAGATCAAGTTCTTCCACTGTCAACCAGATCAGAAATGTCTTTCACTTCTTTATCCCTTTCAACCAAATTTCATAGTCAGCTGTGGATGAAAGGAGAAATGAGATGAAGGTCAGACTCACAAGAGTGTATAGGAACTGAACTAGTGTTGTTTTCAGCAGGTTGAAGATGTCTAAATACTCCTGTTCCTCCAGTTTTAAATAACAGGTGGGTGCTTTATTTCGGGGGTGAGCAACGGTCACAAGTAACGATTTTATACCAGAAAGGTTAAATATATATCACACTAAAAAGAATGGAAAATGATAAGAGTGTGTTGATATAATGGGCTGCACTCATTCTGCTTTCAAAAGTCTGATCTGAACTCTGGAGCTTCTGGCATTTCAATGGCAGGTAAAATTCTAGTTTTATGTTTACGTTGTTTGAGTGTTGGCATGAGAAAATTGGTAAAGATTTGAGAATGGAAGATCATGTTTTTATCACTGGTAATGCTTTCTCAAAGAAAAGTGTTTGACCATCGGACTTTGAATTTCCATAATCTCTTCTGAATAATTATTCCGTACCTGAGAAATCTAGACAGAACTTTTTTCTTTATTTGATGCCTTCAAAATTGCTGCAGGTGACAAAGTTGCTATGTGATCATGTATGAGACTGCAAATGAAAAACCTGTCATATTGAAAGAGGGTGAGAAAAGATGTAGGAACCTATTGCTTCTGGCATGTATTATACCAAATATTCCCCCTGATTTGTAGGACGTTTATTCCTTTTGCTTCTTAAAAAAGAAGTACCAATTTGTGCTTAACAGAGCTTCCATACCTAAAGCTGTCCAAGGCAAGCCCCCACATTGCCAGGTTGTGGGTATGGATTTAGAGAAGGGTCTCCCTAAGCACAGTAGGACAAGTTACTGAGTGGTTACACAATGGTCACACGTAGTGGTTGAATCTGCTGCCTCTACAGAGATACAAAGTGAGACAGCAAGAATTTTCAGCTTTGCTTGGTTCACCTACTTTCCCAGATGCAGGTAGGTTTAAACACTGCTGAAGGAAAAACTTCATGTAACAGTTTCGAAGGTCTTTTGAGGTCAAGTATTTATTTAAAGAATTAGGAAAAAAAACCCCAAGAAACAACAAAAACTCCCAGAACTGGCATAAAATTCTAGCTTATTGTTTATTGCAAAAAGCAGACTCAAGAGTTTGCAGCAGGACTTACAAGCATCACCCTGGGTTGTGAACAGTCTTCACTTCCACTTATCTCACTAATACAGTTTTGGTGTTTGGATACAGATAGATGATTTGCTGGTTCTACTGTAAGAAAAATAGTTTGGAAGCTAGTTGGGTTTCCCCTTCACTTCAAAATTAGTCAGCAAAGGTGAGATATATAAACTACATTAACAGCTCCTTTTAACATGGATCCTTGTTTTTAAAGATTTTTCTTTTAACTGGCTGTATATTTGCCCAGTCTAGCCTTCTTTATTGACACAAAACTGCTAACATATTTTTTTGCCTCTGCACATAACAATTCTTAACTTGTTAGACTTAACATAGATTCTGTTAAGTCCATGATGTCTGTGTTGCCAGCTCTCTATAGACATAACATATAATACACCAGTGCAGATTATAACTTGGTAACAAATATCTTGGTGGAGTATGTCCATGAGAGCAAATGTCATAATTCTCTAACTTGATACAGGGTTTTGTGCCGTAACATATCAGTCATTATTTGGATTCAATTACAGGCAATTATTAAAATTTTGACCTGAAGTATAAGAATAAATATTACTTTCCTACTTGCCATATTTTTGTTTTCAGTGGTTAATTTTTTGACTGCACTGAAATTTCACTTCTGATAAAGGCTTACTAGTCTTTACTCTGTGTTTAAAAGAGATACTGAACTAGAATTTAATTTATTAATTTTGCCAGAATAGTACAGCACAAACTTGCTCTTGCTTTTGGGTGAGTCTTCTGTAATATCTCAAATAGCCAAATTTTAAGACTTAGTCCTTCCAGTGTCGGATACTTTGCTACCCCAAGACATTATTTATCTTATTAGCTCTTGCCATTCATTCTGCTCTGTATTGTGCTGAGAATGGTGAACTCACTTCATTAAAAGTATGAGAACATATGTTGGGCTTTGTATCAATCAAATATCTCTCTGAATGGCTTTATCACATTGAAGGAAATCTAGAAAAATCATGCATTTTTCAGCTTACTGTCATTAACTTCTTCAAAATCCCACATTATGGAATAAGCTGACAGCTACTTCAAGTCTGTACTTCCATACTTCTGTCTGCAGCATCTCCTTTGCTGGGTGGGCAAGGGTGGGCGAACACTGCCGACCGCATTTGCAGAAACAGCCTTCTGTCCATGGCGGTGGTAGATCCACGCGGAGTGAATCTACCGGTGATGGTGCGCTAGTGAGCAAGTGCCATGTGTTGTGTGGACGCAAGACCGGGCCCCAGCCGGCCCCAGTGGCTCTACCCTGCTCAACCCGTGGGCAAGAGCCCAGCCGCCCCGGGTGTCCGGGGCGGGACGTGCCTTCCCCAGGCTAGCAGAGCTCTCCATCTCCTGAGGCCGCGCACAGGTTTCTGCCTGAGGCCGGAGCTGTGTGGGGCAGCACGGTGCTAAGGGCGGGATACGTGCTGGGGCCGGCCCTGGACCTGAGGCAGCGGACGGGCGGCGCTGCTGCGGGACCCTCGGGCAGGGCTCCCTCGGCGCTGCGCCGGGGCGGTGTCCGTCACTGCCTTCCGAGCCTGGCGTTGTTTCGTGTAGAGCCACCGGGTGTCAGCACAGGACCCGGCTCTGAGGAGCCGAACACCCCTGCCTGGGATGGAGCCGGCAGCTTTCGCAGTGAGTTTTGCGTGGGCCGTAGTCAAATGCTGCCGACGCCACCTGACTGCAAGGCCACGGTCCCTTAAAACGATAGTCCCAAGTAGACTGCTGCTTCTGCTCTTGGCGAATGTTCAACTTAGCATCAATTGCTGATTTTTTAAAAAATTGTTTATCTATCTATCTATCTATCTATCTATCTATCTATCTATCTATCTATCTATCTATCTATCTATCTATCTATTTAAATGTTCTGGAGAGCATCAGCTCTCAAGAAAAATGGTCAGGATCCTACCAGCAGAGATGTTTTTCTCTCCATGAGTTCTCCCTCTTGTTCCAGATGAGGAGTTTTTCTCACTTCAGTCAAATCAACAACATAGATATGAGTGCATATGCCTGTGCAATTCCTCTTCTATTAGATTGTCAGTCACACCAGTTTCATGCTGTTACATGGGAGAAAAGTTTACTTCTTTCCCTGCTCACATTATGGCTGGAAACGAAGCCTCTTATTAAAGAAGATAATAAATGAGGATTTATATTGCCCTCGTGAGCTCCTTTTTTTTTTTTTTTT